>QXTE01000524.1:0-333815 GCA_003942145.1 Platysternon megacephalum | reverse complement strand
ATTAATCTGCTTAGTGTGGCCGCGTGCACTCAAATTTATACAATCGGTTGCAAAAAATCAAATTCCATAAGTTCGGAGTAATCCCGTAATGTAGACGTACCCTTAAACTGGCTATTGTTTAGTATTGTGAAGTGTGTGTGTGTGTGTGTGGGCGGGGTGTGTGTGTAGATGTACACACACATCCTCTAGTGGATGGAATCTGCACTGCATAACAGTACCATGGGTCCACTAAAAAAAGTGTACCCAAGTGGCAACAGATGAAGCATTGACCCCAGTAGTTGAGGCTCAAAACCCCCTTCCCGCTGGCTTTTCCAGGTAAAGGCAGTGATTTCTTTACATGCGTTTGTTGGGGAGGGATGGGATACCAAGGAAATTCTCCTGTTCTCCTAAACAATGTGAGCCAGATTCTCAGCTGCTTTAAAATCTGTGTAATTGAAGCTAATGGAACAACAGGCTCTGTCTCTCTGTTAATTGGTTCTGTACTTTAAATAACTTCCCAACCTGGGGCAGGGGGTATTATTTCCTCTATGTATAGTTCTGTTTGCATTATCATATGCTAAATATACCATAGTACAGGGGTAATTAACTAGTTTTTGTCAAGGTCCAAATTTTTTGTCAAAGTCCAGACTCCAGAGAGAAGAATACAAAAAACAATAACGATAATAATAAGTAAATAAGATTTCACTGTATGTTCAAAAGTATCTGGGGGTCTAGATTTGGCCCACGGTCCACGTGCTGACTACCCCTGCCACAGTACCACACTCTGTTTACCTCATTCTTCAACTCTGGATATTAGCTTTCCCATCCCCTTGTACAAAAGGAGTTCACAAAATCCCCAAGTGTGATGTCTTCTGTAGCATATGCACCTCAAAAGAGAGCATGCAAAACTTTAGCATTCATTTAAAAATATATGATGTGGATTTGGGGATAGGAGACAGTAATTTGGGTCTCTGAAAAATGGTAAGCTGCCCCAATAACACATGTAATCTGAAGCCCCTGGATAGGTTATCATCAGCAGGAACTGAAGGCAGGACCTCAAGCATGAGCCTTTACTGCTGGAGCTAAAGAACCCAGGCTTCATAATTCCAAGGCTGTACCAGACTCACAAGCCTCCTGTGGACTAGCAACAAGAAGGTGACAAGCACCACAACCTTAGCATTGATTACACAAACCATCCAATCAAGATAACGGAAAGGAATTTAAAGGTAAGAACACATCTGTTGGGGAGGTGGGGGTAAGGGGAGAGGACCGACAGGAGATGGGCCTGTGCCAAAACCCCTGATTTGGGGACCACAAGGTTTGGGAATACTAGAAATCCAGATATGGATAAGAAGGCTGCAGCTTGGATACCATTTTTAAAGCCAGCCAATGAAAACATACTGGTGGACACACAATTACCTTGGCTGCCTCAGGAAATGTTAACTCAAACCATCCAGAAACAAGTGACAGAATAGAAACCCCTATGCACAAAATAGCCACCCCCCAAAGTTTTCCACAAATCCCTGGGGTCAGAGAGAAAAATGGTGGTGGTGGTGGGGGGGGGGTTCCACAATACAATTGCCATAGCTATAAACAGGACACATCCAACCGCCCATCAGAATGAGCTCTTTCTTGCCATTTCCCCTTGTTCAACAGGATTAGTATTTATGTTTTCGCTTGGCCCTTACATTCTGGATCTGATACTTAACCTTATTATACCATCTGCACCCTGGGCGATTCCCAGTTAGAGGTTTTTTTCCCCTCTTGCTTCAAGCTGGTGGAGCCCCGGTCCCTCAGGATGTTGGGTATACAATTCCTGTTGACTCCACAGAGAGCTAGAGCACTCAGCCCCTTGCAGGATCAGGTCTGGATTGTACTCCAGTATGATACTTATTCCTGTGACTGTCTTACTATTTTTAAGAACAGACTTAAAACCTCTTTCTCATGTCTAATTATTTTTGGTGTTTGATGTTCAGCTTGGTATGGCTGAAGGGTGCTTTATAAAATCAACACACACATTGACAAGGGAGCCTGGGGTGGGGGAAATGGGAGCTAAGAATGGCTGTCACCTTAAAAAAAAAAAAAAAAAAAAAAAAAGAGAGAAAGAGAGAGAGAGGGAGAAAAGAGTCTCCATACAAAACAAAGCACAAATATACAGACTGTGTGGAGATTCAGATGCTTAGCCATCGCAAACGTGGTACAGGTGATTCTACTGATTAAGTTTTCAGACCTTGTATGGGGGATGGTGTATGTGGGAGTCACATTACTTGCTAATGGGATTTGTGCTTTTCAAATGTCCCACAGGAATCCAACGTTCCGAGCATTTACAGACACGGTGATCAAGCTTCTAAGCCCTTGATTTTTGCACCCGCTGAAGTCAATGAGTGGGATGCCCTGTCCTCGAAATGTTTTCTGTGTTTGATTTGCTGTTTTGCCTTGACATCAGAGACAGCACCTTGCCGGCGTAGCCTAACATGGAGGGTTCTGTCTCGTGGCTCCTACCTCAAACTGATTAATGTTTGGACCGTGAGCTGCTGCACTGTCCTGAATTTTACAGCCACAATGGTTGGCTGGTATCTCTCTCTTCCCCTACCAAATAGGCAAATTTCCATTATTTACTACTCAGCTCTATTTATTTTTAGCCACACGTCAATGGAAAAATATTTTAAGATAAGACTTGCCATGCTGGGTCAGGTCATACATCCACCTAGTCTGGTATCTTGTCTCTGATCATAGCCAATACCCAATGCTTCAGAGGAGGGCAAACACTCTTATAACACATCTCTTTTTGCAATACTATAGCACAGGAAACAGACAAAAAAGAATGTCCTTTTGCTGCTCTCCACAATAGATCAGCTTTGCACCCTGAAAGCATGAGCTTGATTAAAAGGTATTTCAAGTAGAACATTTTGAATTACATTTGTTTTATTATTTTCCTAAACTCCTGAAGGTGGGAAATAGAATCGTCCACAGAGCTGTTTGCCATATTTAACATTTTGTGCTGTGAATGGAAGAGTAAATGATATAGGTTGCGAGTATTTTAAGTTACATATCCTTGATCTTGGTTTATTTGGTTACTTATCAGCTTGTGTGGCAATAATCAGATAAGTAACGGTAACAATAATCGCACAGGTTTCCATGTTTGGTTTCTCAATGTCTTATATGAAACTTGCTCAGCTTACAAGCCTGAAATTCTCCCCCCCCCAGCCCACTGCAACCTGAACCTGGAATCTAAAAATCCAGCTGGGTTCTATCTGCCTCCTACACCAGCACCAATAATAAAGAGCCCACAATTAGAACTTGATTGACATTTTTGTCAGCATGCAGGCAATAAGATCCATCACTGCAGGGCCAACAGCAGTGAAAACATGTTTTGATCAGTAAGGCAAAGAAACATGGCTCAAGAGACAGAGCCAAACCCTAAGCGGCTGGGCACCTGCAACTTCTATTGTTTTGAGAGTTGCAAGCCTCTCAGATTCTTGCTCAAGAGAGCAGATGCTCAGAGCTAGAAGGTGCCACTTATACTAAGTCATAGTCACACTGCATTGTGTCTTCATACTGTAATGTCTAACTCTCTCTACAGGCAACTCCGCTGCAGTTTTGGTATTAATGGTCATTGGTAAATAACCTAGCATATGTAGCAAGCTAAGATTTGAACTGCCAATAAGTTAACTCTTACCTGGGTTTGGGAAGGCCTAAAAGTAGAGTCAAAGCCATGCTGCAGAGAGTCCAGAAAAGGCTGAATTTTGTAGAGGCCGTGTGTCATCTGGCTGGAACGGAAGGCCACAATGTGGAAGTACTTCAGGATTTTCTCAAACCGCGGCTGTGTCATGATCAGCGCAATGCTCTTGTTGCTGTAGAAGCCACTGCTCCAAATGCTGAGGACGGACTCGCAGTGGTGAATGCTTGTTGAGATCATGTAGCCTAGGAAGGCTTTCATTTCTGTTAGCGTGACATCCATCCAGCCATCATCTTTGCCAAATCTCTCCTGGTACTTCTTGGCATACATGTTGGTTTGTACCACCATGTTCTTTAGTACATTGTCAGGGACAAAGAGCTGAAAAAAGTCCATGGCACTGGCAGTTGGGGGCATTTTATGGGTTGGACCTAGAACAAAAGTGGGGAAAAAACAAGCTCATTTCTGATTAACTATTCATCATAGTGGTTAGTTAGATTGATAACTAACAACTATTAGATCATCCAATCCTTTGCTTCAGCCAGTGCAGGAGAGTTTCCTGCAGTACATTGTCTAGTCTTTACACAAAGTCCCAAGTGATGGGATTTGGGCCACTTCCCTTGTTAGGCTATCCCACCGAATAAACAATCTGTGTCAGAAATGTTTTCCTAATATTCAACCTTAGTTTCATATAATTATTTCTGGTTACACCCCATATATCACTCTAAATAATTCTTCTCCCTCTTCAGTATTTATGCCCTTCAGCTATTTATAGACTGTCAATTCCCTCCTAGGCCTAGTCTACACTTAAAATTTAGGTCAACATAGCTACAGTGCTCGGGGATGTGAAAAATCCACACCCCTGAGCAATGCCGATCTAACCCCCAGTGTAAATGCAGCTAGATCGATGGAAGAATGCGTCCGTTGACCTAGCTACCATACATCACTGAAAGCTGTGTCTACACTACAGGGTTATGCTGGCATAGCTGTAGTGTACACATGGCCTCAGTCTCTAAGCCAGGGGTCTCAAACTCAAATGACCACGAGGGCCACATCCAGCCCCGCCCCCACTCCACCCCTTCCATGAGGCCCCGCCCCTGCCCCACCTCTTCCCCCCCCTTCCCCACCCCATTCCAACCCCTGCCCCGCAGCCCCCACCCCAACGCTGCCCCCAGCGGGTGCAGGAGGTGTGCAGGGTGCGACGGGGGCTCAGGGCAGGGAGGTGGGGTTCAGGGAGCGAGCTCCAGCCCGGCGCCGCTTACCTAGAGCGGCTCCGGGGTGGAAGCGGCGTGCAGCGGGGCCAGGGCGGGCTCCTTGCCTGCCCTGTCGCCCCGCGCTGCTCCGTTCCAGGAAGCAGCTGGAACCGTGTCCCTGCAGCCCCTGGGGGAAGGGGAGGGGCTCAGGGTTGCGTGCATGTGCTGCTCTTGCCGCCCCTCCAGGTACCTCCCACGAAGCTCCCATTGGCTGCGGTTCCCTGTTCCCGGCCAATGGGAGCTGCGGGGGCGGTGCCTGGAAGGAGGAAATGCAGGAGCCCTCTGCCTCCTTCCCCCTCTCCCCCGGCCCGAAGGGGCTGTGCTGCCGGCTGCTTCAGAGAGCAGCGTGGGGCTCGCAGCACCACAGGGGGCAATCCCGCGGGGGGAGGGGCGCGTGCAGGGAGCTTGGCGGGCCACACGCAAGAGCCCTGCGGGCCGCGTGTTTGAGACCCCTGCTCTAAGCCAAGCTATACATATTTAGCATTCTTAATCTTTCCCCATATATCGGTCCTTCCAGCCCCCAACTGTTATCATTGATCCTCTCTGAATTCTCTCCAGTTTGTCTATCTTCTAAAGAAGATGGTACCGCAAACGCAATATTCTAGGATCAGGCACATGACAGCCATATTGAGAGAGGTTCTTGCCTCCATGCAAGGTGACATAATTCCCCTGCAGTCAAAACTTGAATGGCTTTTTTTGCTCCTATACTGCATTTCAAGCTCTTGTCAAATTTGCTGTCCACTATCAGCCCTCTGTCTTTTTCAATGTTACCTCTTGGATGCTATTACCACCACCTTGCTGGTTACTACATACACACTGTTGCAACATTACATAAATCACCACAGTATCTAGGCCATGGTATCTGTGAATCTGATTTGGTACCCTCTGAAATCTATGGAATTTTGTCATTGATTTCAATCAGAGCAAGATCAGGCCTTTGTAGAACAAACTAAAACACCATATGGACAAGTTTTTCCATCTTGCATTATATACGATTCTTGTTGAGATATGTTCCTTATTCAGCACATCACCCACACACAACAAAAGGATAAACCTTGCACTTCCTCCCTCTAGTTACTTTGTTTTGTGACTGAACGGCAGAGAAAATGGAAAGTTTTCAAGCCTTTATTTTATTCTAACAGGAAAAAAAATACAAGGTACACTGAAAGCATGCTGATTACTGTTATGAGCCTTAGGTTCTTAACTCAGTACCATGTCTCCTACACCCTAAGCATGTGTACAGTCTCCTGTCCATCTAATGACTTTTGAGCAGACATTAGCATTTGAAATTCTGGTTAATAACAGGAAAGTGTTTTCCTTGCATTACGTGATTACTTGGGTCCTGATTCAGCTTGAATGTCAAAGGCTCAAAGAAGAGAAGTGTGAAATCCTGTGGCTTTGGATCATAAAGATTCATTAAAACCTCTTTTGGTTTTGGACTGCATGGTTTGTACTCCCTGGATTTCTCCTTGAGGGCTTCCTCTTAACTTGGCAATAACTAAGAGATCAATGGCTAACTTGGCATCAAATTGTGTTTGGTTTACATACCTTGTTTCGGCTGCAGTCTCTGTTAAGCTCAAGCTATTTAGTTATTGCCTAGTATACAAGAACCACCTTTAGGACAGGGGTCGGCAACCTTTCAGAAGTGGTGTGCCGAGTCTTCATTTTTTCACTCTAATTTAAGGTTTCGCGTGCCAGTCATACATTTTAACGTTTTAGAAGGTCTCTTTCTATAAGTCTATAATATATAACTAAACTATTGTCATATGTAAAGTAAATAAGGTTTTTAAAATGTTTGAGAAGCTTCATTTAAAATTAAATTAAAATGCAGAGCCCCCCGGACCAGTGGGCAGGACCCGGGCAGTCTGAGTGCCGCTGAAAATCAGCTCACGTGCTGCCTTCGGCACGCGTGCCATACGTTGCCTACCCCTGCTTTAGGATATTCTAACTCCATAAAAAATGACACAAAGAATGTTAAGGTTGCAAAATTAAGCTATCAAGAGTCAAGAAATGCCAGGGGGGAAAAGTGAACTTATTTTATGAGAAAAGCTAATAACATAGGTAGAATTTTATATTCTAGTAGGTGATTATATTGTATGCAAAATAGTGCAGACCTATAAGCAGCTGAACTGTTAGACACTTTACCAAAACAGGAAAAAAATCAGCACACTGTGCAGAGACCAAGTGGAAACGTTCATCATAAATAGTGCATGTTTTTCAGATGTAACTGAGAACAAGGAGTTATAATGGATACATTTACGTAACCCAGACTATAACCGTCGCTGCTGTTCTCTTTATCATAATAAAGCCTGTTACAGAGGAGTTCTGTATATCTGCCCGCCCAAACCGGAGTGAAACTATTTCTATAAGGCAAATTGGACTACAAAGGATCACATAGTACAAGTCACAGAGCACAGTGCCATAGGGTGACTGAATGCACCCCTGTATTCGCACCGTACGTACCATTGTAATAATCTTTGTACAAAATATGCCTTGAGGTATCATTTGAAATCTAACAACTTGTTGGTCAATAATATCATGGTGAAACATATGTAAAGTTATGAACATAAACTGAAATGTGTTTACCAGACAAGTCGGGTGTGTGGGTGTGTGTAAACCTGTTTCTCAAAGACAAAGGACAAGCTAACGCTTCTACCCAGGTGTCATCAAAGCTGATTGGCAATCACTGGTCAAATGGCCATTCTTTGGTAGCCAACGGGGGCAGGCGCAGATCAATCTGCATTTTAGCAAACAACAACATGGAATCTCTTTCACCACAAGACTCCCTGTCTCCATCCTCACAGCTAGCAGGAACTTTATCTAGAGATAACTCTCAGGAAGATGCATTTCAAAGGGCGACAGGACTATAAAAGTGAGGGCCAAAAACACCCCACAGACTCTCTCGCTCACTCTTTCACCTAAGATGACAAAGAAACCAGCCCTTGAGACTTTGGGGGCAGATCCTGACATGAGAAGGGATTTTACCTTAAACCAGGTCTAATTTAAGTTTAGTTACTAAAAAGCATTTTATCTTTATTTCTCTTATAATCATTTCTGACTTCAATACCTCACACTTGTACTCTTTGTAATTAAACTTGTTTTATTATTTAATCAAAACTAATCCAGCGTTGTGTATAAACTGCATTGTTTGGTAACCCCAATTAAAGTAGCAAACTGTTGTATATTGACTCCCTACAGGGGCCATGGACCTATAACATCTGAACTGTCCATGAAAGGGCTGGACAGTGCAGAACACATGTTTTGGAGGAGAAATTGGGACTGGGAGTGTGTCGGGGTCACCCTGCAGGTAATAACTAAGGCTGCAGGAAGCCAGAGTGTATCTGGTGCTTACTGACAGGCTGCTGGGGTCAGAATTACTGGATTAGGGCTGTGGCTATACATAGAAACTCAGGGTTTGACCTGCATGCTGGTGGGCTGATTGTGACCAACCCAAGTTGAGAGCTACAGCAGCAAAGCATTGTGAGGCACCCAAGGTTGCAGGGCAGGTCATGACAACACCTCACTAGTTTGGATTGCACCCCAGAATGCGATACTCAGGAATTACCTGCAGGCTGATGTTCAGAACAGCTGCAAAGGAAGGGCAGCACCGAGCAGCTGAGAGAGAGAAAAGGGATCGATGACATGTTATGAAAATGTTTACATTTTCTTTTGGATATCACTTGATTAAGCTTCACTGTTGCCCACTAGATATGGCTCTTTGATAACATGACTTATGTAAGAACTCTTGCCTAGTTATAGTCCTGGGAGAATTCTGTGCCACTGTGCAAGCGCAGAATTAATATGCCCTGCAGCATAAGTGATTCTGACGGGGAGGTAAAGGGAAGTTGCATTTACACCTTTTGCCCACTAGAAGGCACCAGAAGAGAGGGCAGCAGGCTCATGGGCCCGAGCAGGCAGCCTCAGAGAGGGAGGGCAGAGCCTGCTTTCCTCACTGTGCCCTGCCAGCAGGGCCAGGTGAGGAGGCACGAGATATGGGGGGGACAGACAGAGTGGGGCACACGGTGTTGCTGAGGTGTCACACAGACTAGGGTTCAGAAGGGATAGTGGGAGAGACTGGGGTAGAGGTACAGGAGCTAGTGGGGTGACAGCATTGAGCCAGGGACTGAATGGGAGTGGGAGTGAAGGGCCACATGAGGATGAGAGTGTGTGTGGGGGGGGGGAGTTTCAAGGACACATGGGGACATGCAGGGCCATCCTTAGGCATACGGCTGCATAGGGCACCCAAAAATTTGGGGATCCCCTGGGTCTTAGTGGCCACCCTCCACCTCTTCCTATCCCTGTTCTGACCCTTCCTGCAGGCTCCCACAGCTAGCTGCTGCAGCTTGGTGAGTCTTCCTCCGAAGGGGATCTAGTAACTTAAAAGTGAAAAAGTCTTCCAGCCTGCCAGACCTATTAGCACAACACTGAAACTGTTAAAGAGTCATTAAAGTGGTAATGAAGCCATTTAACAGGCATTTTCCAACCCCCAGGTATATACTGTCAGTTTCTGAATTTACTGACAAAAACAGTTGTGGATTACTGTAGTATTTACTCAGAACATGTTAGTCTACAGGACCTTAGTTTAAAATTTGCTTTAAAAATATTTCAATACTGTGTTGCTGAAGATTATAAAATCACATCTCTAAAAAATCCTTGCATAGATTTTTAGATGCACAATCTGAGTATTCATCTTTAGCCTTAAATGTTTGGATCTTCAGACATATAGTTTTTAAAATAAATCCTTCAAAAGACCACCCTTATCTAAAATACACATTTTAATTACTATAGTACAAAAAACTTGCTTCCAAAGTCTTCCTGTCCTTTCTGTTCACCCCTTTCTCCATTCACCACCACCCCCCTTGAAGAGAGCCCTTAAAGGGACAACACCCCTTTTCTTCCAGATAGCTGGACAAACCAGTTTCCCTTTCTTTACTTCTGACTATTTGATGAACTAGTTTTAAGAGAACCCTCCAGCGAAATCAGTACCTTAGTAAGATATAAAATCCTCTGTTATGCCTAAAAGCTTTGGAAACATTTTTTAAAGTTGGTGAAATTTCATAAAAATATATATTGTTATGGAGATCACACAAAGTAAATTAGTGTTCCTTTTTCTAAAAGCAATGAATATTGTTATGAACACACTAAACCTCTGTGACGGATTAATTTAAAATGTCTTTGTTTCAGTGAGTTAAATATGTAGTAATCTGGAATGATTATTTTATGAAGGCTTAAGAGTACATTTAAAATACAAAATCAGCTTAGAAATACAGGTCTGTCGCATCTTAGGTGCATTTAACATGCACGATTTCAGCTTTACACGGTCGGCAAAAACAAAAACAAAACCCAAAAAAAGAGAAAAATAATTTAAATACTGTTTCTGTAGTGCGGGCGATTCTGCCCGCCATTACACTCAATGTAATTTTGACTATACGCGATTTTCGCTTTAGGCGCTGACTGCGGAACGTAACCCCAGCGTAAGATGAGACAGACCTGTACTGGTTAAGAAAATGTAAAACAGAGAATAGCTGCATCATGTATTCCATAATATTTAATGTTGTATTCAGCAGGACAGCTGACTTGCCCTTACTACAAAGTATCCTTAGACAGGGGCCATATTCACAGAGGCGAATGCGCCAGCGCTGTGTATTCTGCGTGACGGAGAGGGTACAGGCGTGAGGCGGGCTGGGCGGCTCGGTATCCTTTACTGTCTCATCCCTCCCCCCCACGGGCTGTGAGCGTCGGGGCACCAGTTTAATAATACTGCGTAGGGCCCCATAAATCCTAAGGATGGCCCAGGGGACATGTGCAGATGTGCCTGACTTAATGGGAGAGGCTAGGGGTCAGCCTGGGTCTGCAGGGGGAGGCTCCCCAACAATACCTCCCTCCCACCCCCGCAAAAAAAACCCAACAACCCTGTTTCATATTTCTCCCTCCCATACCCAACAACCTTCCAGGTTCACTCCCAGGCTCCTCCTCTCTCCCTCAGCTCCTCCATTCCCCCAAGCCTTTGCTCTGCTTCTGAGGAGTGTGGAAAATACAGTTCTGTATAGTAGTGTAAATGAATTATTACTCAAAGTTCTGTATTCATATGCCTAGTAAGAAATGTCAAAAAACATTTCCTGTATTTTATTTTATTTTATTTTTGCTGTCTGTATTGTTACAGGCCTACTTGCTACTAGGTATTTTGAAATAAATTACCAAAATAATTGAAGCTGGCATGATTATATTGTGTTATTTTGACAAATAAAATATGCAGAATTTTAAAATATTGTGTGCAGAATTTTTAGGCGTGGAATTCCCCTCCGGAGTACTAGTTATTGCATTCAGCACTAGGACCTAAGCACCCTACAAGGGGTGATGAGGGAGAAAATTTTGTAATCCCTGCCCTTAGGAGAAGAAGGCTGGGAGCAGGGGCAAAAGATATGTTCATACGGTAGAGGGCTTTATGAAGGTGAAATATTCGGTTCCTGAGACATGGGGATATTGACAGTATGTATATATTGGGCTCCATTTTCAGGAGGCTGGTTATGCAGTCAGGAGCACAAAACAGTCAATTTTGTGTGTAATTACATTTTCAATAGCTGTCACTTAAAGTGCGGTTCTGCCTTGAAAAGTGATTATGTAAAAGCAACACCATTTTACTCAACAGATCTGCTCTTTGTGCTCATACAGGGTCCTATTTGCTTTCTTTAGTGACAAAAAATAAGATTCTACTACTGTCAGCCATGCAGAACCCACGCAGCTACAGAAGAATGAACTGAATTCATTTCTAGCTTGCATATCAACATAGTTGTTGACTAAATGTCATTTGCAAGGCCATCTGTCCAACCCTATTGTCTTTAAAAAAAATAGTTTGTCATATTTTACCAATGAAAATATGGAACCCTACCAGGATGCTTTTAGAGGTTTTTTGGTTTTTTTTAAGCACAATTTCACTTTAACAACACAAAACCTGTTACATGCTGAAATGACCAGCCTAAGATAAGTGGGCAAGCTTCTTTAGTTAACTGTTGCCACCTATTTAAGCACACATGTATTTTCCAGAGGGAGCAAACTGTGCAATAAGCCTTGATTAGTGGATTTGCACCTTGAAGTAATTACAAGTTACAGCAGAACCTCATTTGCTTGAACCACACTTATCCAAAAGTTATCTGAAATTGGGCCACAATTCCAGATGTGTATCTGTTGCACTGAGGAGTCTCTATTTATCCAAAATCTTATTTAGCTGAAAAAAATAGAAATCCTCTATTATCTTTGAATAAATGGGACTTTATTACACTGAAAAGAGTCCTGGGCTAGATATTCAGAGTGCATAGTAGGGAAACAATTATGGACATATACATGTCCATTTGCAAACTCAATCTTAAAATTATTTTCAAATGCAATGGCAGTGCCATTGTACCAAGGTGTTGTTTTGGTGGTTTTTTTGAGGCCGGTGTGTGTCTGTGTGTGCATTCCTGAGTCCACAACTTCACATGTAGACCCCCATCCTATAATCAGATTCAGTAGCACAAACTTTTGCGCCTGTGTAAAGCCCAGCTGAAGGATGCGGCCTTAATAGGCATCCTTTGGAAATCTAGTATGTATCCCATCAATTGCCATAGACAAATGTACAGAAAGCTCAAACAGATATTGCAGACAGTATTTCTTAATTTGGTGCATTCCACTGTTTTTAAAAGCGCATGTTGCAATATATGGAAAATTCAAATGTTCTGCATCAAAATACAATTCTCTCTCTTACCCTCACCACACACACACCTTTTTCAGATAAGGTACCACGTGAAATCAGCTGCAGATGGCTGAAACAGCAACAACTTGCAGGACAAGTTGGCTTAATTTTATACTTTGCACGTGGAAGTAATGTCTTTCTCAAAGCCNGGGGGGGGGGGGGGGGGGGGGGGGGGGGGGGGGAGAGAGAGAGAGAGAATCAGTCATGAAGACAGTGAGAAAGCTACACTGGAGACCTGATTCAGGAGTAGATATGAGACCCTAGCCCTTATACTATGTGCACTAAAGAGTGAGCTCTGGCTTTAATAATGCTTACTGCAGCTGCTTACCAGCAAGAAATAACTTGTAAAAATGGTAAAGCATCCTAGGAGGCTTAGGAAAACAAATACAAAAAAGAAACAATTTAGACCCTGATCTTACAAATGAGAATAGCAGATATGGTTCCCTGCATCTGCATGGAGCCCCACTCAGCATGTGCAGGTGCTTCACTGGGGCTCAGTACAGGCCTGGGGCCTCAATGATCAGTCCCCCAGCACTTCCAGCACTGACAGGCAAATGACTTTCAGCAGATAAATTCATTTGAATTTCACTTTTGTTGTTGTTGAATAAATTACTTTTTCTCTATTTGTTTAGTTAAGAAGGCTGGGAAAGCAATCTGAGAGCATGTGCTTAGACTAGCCTAATGAAACTCATACATGCAAAAATAATATTTGACATTCCCCCAGTTATAATTACCTTCCCACCATTAATAACTCACCAACAGAGTTTATAGACTGAGAGCAAAAGATTTCATAAGGTACGTGTCACAGGGCACTTCTTCAGCTACCCGAGGAGCAGCGCTGCCTACACTGCTTACAAACATACCGCATGCACCTTCAACCCTGTTTCAAACCAGGACAGGCCATAACATGGG
Organism: Platysternon megacephalum; assembly: GCA_003942145.1. NCBI lineage: Eukaryota > Metazoa > Chordata > Testudines > Platysternidae > Platysternon > Platysternon megacephalum. The sequence continues at coordinate 320,266 of QXTE01000524.1, read as the reverse complement.
TGTATAGCAGAAGAAGCCTTTCACAGACCTTCTTTCTTTCACCCTCTGAGCTTCCCCTTTACTTCCTGTTCCTCCCATTAAAAAGCCAATTACCTCAAAAACTGCCACCAAGTATCAGTAATCCATCCCCACCAGTAACAGGTTGATTGATTCCAAGTGCCTGAATCCTTCTCTGGGCTCCAGCAACTTCAGTGACCAGGGTGTTACAACTAGCACCCTGTCACAGTATATTGCTAGGCACTGATGGGATCCAAAACCCTCTCCACCTTTGAAGCTTAAATAATGGATGAAAAATTATGCTGGTGTTTGATAGAAGACCGTGTGATTTGTAAAGACAAGAACAAATCCCTATTTGGGCTCTTACATAATAGGTTTCCTGTTCTCATATAGCACAGAAACAAACTTTGAAATGTCAGAATTTCCTGTGGAACAGAAATTCAGTTTTCCAACCCACCCTGTTCTGCGTACTTTGGGAGGAATTCACATGAGTCCATTCATCCATTTGTAACTCTTACATGATCAGGTAATGGGAAATTTAATTTGTGTGACTATAGATTATAAACACTAAAGAGTGTTTATTTCTTCTGCTGCATTTCACTCTACTGTATTTCAGAGGTTTCTCCCATTCTCTCGAGACTAAGCAGCAGTGTGTCCAAATCTGTTTGGTTTTTAGACCAGGGGTCGGCAACCTTTCAGAAGTGGTGTGCCGAGTCTTCATTTATTCACTCTAATTTAAGGTTGCGCGTGCCAGTAATACATTTTAATGTTTTAGAAGGTCTCTTTCTATAAGTCTATAATATATAACTAAACTATTGTATGTAAAGTAAATAAGGTTTTTAAAATGTTTAAGAAGCTTCATTTGAAATTAAATTAAAATGCAGAGCCCCTCGGACCTGTGGCCAGGACCTGGGCAGTGTGAGTGCCACTGAAAATCAGCTCACGTGCCGCCTTTGGCACGCGTGCCATAGGTTGCCTACCCCTGTTTTAGACTATCATGCTGGATATTTTATAAACATGGAGCCAGATCCTTAGCTGGCATAAATTCATGTAGTTCTACTGAACTGGCAGATCTTTCCTCCACCAGAATCTATGCTAGATTAACTTCCTCTGGAAATTCTTATTTTATATCCTTGCAGTTCCCATCCTGCCCTGCTCCTAAAGGGAGAGCACCCTGCCACAATATACTTTTGGTTTTAAGTTTGTTCCAAACTACTTAGTGAAATATGACTTGACTGCATCTGCTAAAACTCCAAAAGTAAATGGCTCTCTGACACAATGCTTCCATTCCGCATCTGTAATGGCATCATAAAGAACTGTTCAGAGCATATTCCAGTGAATTGCCTCCCTGCCCCGCCCCAGCATTAAACCTGATCGTTTCCTTTGTAGCGCTAGCAATAAAGTGATCCACACATGGCATCCTGAGTACTACCCATAAAAAGAATTTAGAGCTGGTTGTTGTGGGCTAAAGCTGAATGCAAAACTGCATGTTTAGATTCTCTAGCTCCCTCTGAAAGATAACATTGCACCAAGGTATGGACAGCATTGGTTCAGTTCTAAAGATTGCTACATTTCAGCCTCTTACCTACACAGTAAAGTGAAATAATCTAGGATGTGTTAGATTAAATGATTTACTACAATGAATTCTGGTTCTTTGCCAAACATTAGGACCTGATTCTCCTCTCACTTATGCCAGTATAAAATAGGGGAGGGATAGCTCAGTGGTTTAAGCATTGGCCTGCTAAACCCACAGTTGTGAGTTTAAGCCTTGAGGGGGCCATCTAGGGCAAAAATCTGTCTGGGGATTGGTCCTGCTTTGAGGGGGTTGGACTAGATGACCTCCTGAGGTCCCTTCCAACCCTGAGATTCTATGATTCTACTGAAGTCTAAACTGTAAGCCTGGCCTAGGTAAGAGGAGAATCAGACCCCTACTATGTAGCTCACAAAGCTCATTTTTTTCTTTACGTTATGTGTGTGAGAGCCCTATTTAACCCCACAGGTAATGGTAAAAGCAGCTTCCCCAACTCACCATTGAGCCTCCACACTGCCCATTCCTTGCTTGGCCTCACTAAGACCTAGACTTAGAACACCAGCTCCATTCAGATAGGCCAACAAATATCCATCCATGGTCTGCTGCTGCGCCCAATGAAGTCAATGGGAACAAGACTGGGCTGCTGAGGGTAATAGCTTTGGCTCTCAGTCAAAAGGTTGCCATAGGTTGTGTGTTACGCTATATGCCACCAAATGGTCTTAGCATGAGGGACGGGGATAAAAGTGCTGTGTGGCAGCCTTTCATATAACTATTTTATTTTGTGGATTTAAGCCAGAACCTAAACATTTAATTAAATATATTTCCTTGTGTTTACCATTTTAAAAACAAACTAAACCTTCATGCTGTGACCAGTGAGTTGGAAGGAACAAAAAGCCCACAGCTGATAATGCTGATGTCTTTAATTATATGTATAGCTTATTTCTAGTGGGAGATCTGCCAATCAGTATTATCAGCACCCAAACAGGATCTATCCTCCCACCACCTGTGCACAAGGATTTATGGGTAACATTATACAAACAAAGTTTAAGGCAGCACGGCTGACATTAAAACCAATACTATATGTGTCAGCTTACATCTTATACTGTACTTTGTGCATTTATTTATGATTTGGATACAGGACTAGGAAAATATACTCCTTGTCAACTACGCTTCAGCTTTATTTTTTAACTGTTCCACTGCTGATGTTCCATTTCACCTTTTTGTATTGCTGCATTTTTTTAACAACACCCCACTGCACTCCACTATCAGGACACATCTGCTGCATCTGACAGTCCAGCGGACATACCATAATCTGTCTGAATGTACCTAACAGGTTAGGGGCAGCTTTCAAAAGGTTAACTTCATACAGTAGCTCTACTACTGCTTTCAATAGACCATAAACAAAGCTGTTCCACAGCTGCATCTACAGCCTGATGTGTGTAGGTTTATGTGGCGTAAATCTTCAAAGCAGCACAGAGGTATTTATAGCAGCGTCACTCCCATTACGATTAAAGGGACTCACAGCTAAATCCCCAGCATATACTTCTTTGGATTGGAAATATCCCCTTATGGGAAGGATCTAATCTGTGAGCACTTACTGACATGAAGTACCTTCAGGCTTGTTATTCCTGGGTAAAATATGAACTAAGAAGCAATATATTCAATTCTACTGCTCATCATTCACCAGAATCATTACAAACCTGTCACTTACTAATACTCTGTAACTATTAAAAAAGAATCCGCCCAATCAGCCATTCCCAGCTCATTATTAGGACCCTGCTTACAACGGAGAGATTTATGTGTGAAGAAGGGAAATGGCACACTGTGTTTTCCATGCCAAGGACCAGGACATTTAATTTGTCATTCATAAATAAAAGTCAATGAGGGAGTGACCCATGTAATGAGATGCTGAAAGCTTTGAGGTTAACGCCTACATTTACATGCAAAACACACATGCCACAGGACCTATTGCTGTGAGTTAATCTCATGAGGGACTTGCATGGGGCTTTGTTCACAAATTGATTTTTAAAAAACTTGATGCAAATCACCTGGAGTAAAAAAGTAAAATCAATTGAAAATCCAGACAGCTCAGCAGTGTTTTAACTAGAGCTGGGGTTTCTATCTTTTTAAGCAACAATACTAGTTAGCCAGACTTTAGGGCTTGTCTACACTACAAAATTAATTTGACTTAAGTTAGGTTGACCTACAGCCACTGTATTAATTAAAGCAGCAAAGAATCCAGACTAACACGGCTACCCCTCTGATACTTGTATTAATTAAGTTGGCTATTGGGTGTCCACACTACTTTCCTTCTGCCGTGGTGCACTGTGGGGCACTGACAGGTGGAGTGTAGGGGTACTGACAGCTGCGCGGGGCTCACAGCTCCCAGGCCCAGGGTGACAGCCTGAGCTGTGAGCCCAGCGTGGGGCTCAGTTTCACAGTAGGGAGCCTACCAGCAGTGAAACTGACATTCTTGTGTGTTTCAAAGCTGCTATTGTCTCTGCTGGGGGCTTACAGCTGGAGTTGTGAAACTGACAAGAATGTCAATTTCACTGCTGGTAGGTTCCTGTGCTGTGAAATTTGAGCTCAGCTCACAGCTCAGGTTGTCACCCCAGGGCAGGTGGGCTCCAGCAATGAGCCCCAATGCCTGGCTGACAGCTACGGGGGGGGGGGGGGGGGGGGGGGGGGGGGGGGGGGGGGACGACGACACTGCTGTGAGCCTGGCATTCAAACTGTCAGCACCAGGGCAGGTGGGGAGGGAGGCCCAGCTGTGAGCCCAGCACCCAGCAGCTGACAGCCGCGGGGGGGCGGGGAGGGGAGCTGTCACCCCCATTCAGGGCTGACAGCCAACAGCCAATGTAAGTAATGCAGTGTTTACACAGACACTGTGTCGCCCTAACTACACTGACATAAGTGCTACGCCTCTCATGGAGGTGGAGTTATTATGGCAGTGTAGCGGGCCACTTACTTTGGCAGAAGCAGCATTGTAGCGTAGACAGTGACATAATTAGGTCGACATAAGCTGCCTTACGTCAACCTAACTCTGTAGTGTAGACCAAGCCTCAGATCTCCATAGTACCGGTCAGCGCTCCCTCTCAATTTTACATGCTCTGATGTGGGGTGGAATGTGACTTTCACAATAGTGAGACACGGGTTTCGAGCAACGCAAGCGCCATCATGTGTTAGAACTAGATGAGGACCTGAATCAAAAGCTCAGTTCCAAACATCCCCCAAACACTGGATTTTGCTACTCTGTGTAGTAAAACTGAGGAAATTCCAAACCTGGCACAGAAATCAGAGGATGAGGCTTCTCTTGGAACTCGAAGGTTGCCTACAGGGGGGCGGGGGAGACATTATAGGGCTCTCTCTTCTCTTGAGAACTCGTAAGTATAAAATACATTCACCCAATGCTCGAACTTCTGGCACCCTCAGCTGACGACTGAACCGTCTCTGCTGTGAGCCTCTCAAACTAGTTTAAGGTCATGAGCTTTTCTGTAGTTCTAAATCCATGATTTTTCCTACAGGGGAATTGAGTCAAAGATATTTGTCTAGCTAAAGAGAAGCTTCTGTGTGCGCTCTCTGTTAGGGAAAGAAAAGTAATCTCTGCAATCGGATAAACAAACCCCACACTGGAGATTAAAGGGTTAAGGAGCAGCTCTTGGCCCAGGTAACCCCACGCTGTTGCACCTGCAAAGCCTGCTCTATGTACTCTGTGTGAACGTGTGTGTATTCTCGCTGTCCCTGCTCCTTTTCTCCTCCCCAGTCTCTAGATGTATTTTTCATTGGGTACGCTCTCTGCTGTATTTTTGCCCTATTCTTCCCATTGGATTTTCTACCTCTCTGTTGCTTTTCCCATTCTCTCTTTCACAGAACACAAACCCAGCCATGTGGGTTGTTTGAACTTCTGAACTCACAATCCTGGAGTGGTCAAACAGGTTTGCCAATCCCTCCTATATACCATGCATGTAAACATTCTTAATCCTTTTGCCACATGGAATGCACAGTGAGTCGTGCACAGCTGACTGCTTAGTCTTTCCACTGAGTCTGCTAAATGCTAAATTAATCATTCCTCAATAAGAGGAAACAGTCTTTCTTCAATGATTTTTTAAATGTACAAGAGGTGCAATTATCAGTGCAGAGGCACTGCTGCACCCAGTGAGCTGCAGCCTACACTTTTGGCATGCACATGGTAAATCCATGGCGAAGTGTGCATGTTTACCGCAGTCACATTTCTGAGGGGAGGCTTTTTGGGAGTTGCAATTGCACAGAGAGTGGAAAACACAAATCATTGTCAAACAATATGGTGAAGACAGAGCGGTGTCTAGAAATAGCATCCGATTCCCTCAGCAACAGAACACCACCTCTGCAACCTCTTTCCAGTGACTGTGTGCAGAAGGCATAACTGATCAGCACCTGTCATGGCGCTTCTGTCAAGAGTCTGCGGCTGCACTGCAAAGCTGTCACAGTGCCATCAGAGTGGGGGCTGGGCCATGGCGACAAGCTCATGAGGAGTGGAAATCTTACAGTACCCTCACTGACCTCTCTTATGAGGGATGGCTTGTCATTTTAGACCCACAGTCCGCTCCCTCCCACCCAATTTCAATTATTCTACATTGCTGAGATCGGAAAAGGAAATCAGGTCACTCACAAAACATGCAGTTTATGCAACAGCAATGAACATCCCCTTGAATGTTTGTTTGAGTACAGTGCTGGGGAAGGGCTCAGAATTGACAATTCTGGAGTGCCAAGAAGCACAGGATAGGCAGCACCACACTGCCCTGCCGATATGTCCCAACTCTGACTCAGAGAGATCATGTCAATTGAGATTCAAATTCCATGTCCAATCAATGTTTTCCTTCTCTGCTTAGACTGCCAATACGGTGACCAATTAATGCCCCCAACCCACATTGTTTGAAGCTCCCTATGCTCCTTTTAGATTCGCAATAGCAGAAACAGTAATGTCCAGCAGCTTGTAAAAGAAGGAAGCAATACACATCCCTCATTATGAGTGTCGTAGTAGTTACAGAAATAACATATGTACCAGAGCGGTGGCTCTCAACCTTTCCAGACTACTGTACCCCTTTCAGGAGTCTGATTTGTCTTGTGTACCCGCAAATTATCCCTCACTTAAAAACTACTTGCTTACAAAAATCAGACAAAAATGTCACAGCACGCTGTTACTGAAAAATTGCTTCCTTCATCATTTTTACCATATATTTATAACATAAATCAATTGGAATATAAATATTGTACTTACATTTCAGTGTATAGTATATAGAGCAGTATAAACAAATCCTTGTCTGTGAAATGTTAGTTTGTACTGACTTGGCTAGTGCTTTTTATGTAACCTGTTGTAAAACTAGGGAAATATCTAGGTGAGCTGAGTACCCCCTGGAAGTCCTCTGAGTACCCCCAGGGGTACATGTACCCCTGGTTGAGAACCACTGTACTAGAGATTTCCAAGTGCTTCATGAAATAGGCACATTAAAATGAGAGATTTGAGGGAACTCCTTAAAGTGCTTAATTCGGTGACCGTCTCCCAGTAGGAAGGAGAGAAGGCATTTAAGAGGCTTAAGGCAGTAGAGCCAAGAGCATGGCACACATCTTTTTTGCCCCTATAAACACGCTGGAACCCAAAGCTTCATTTCCTTTGGCCTGTGAGGGTAAGATGGCATGTGTTGTATCAGCAGCTAGACACATTTAGATTAGTAAGTCTTTTATTGTAAAATATTCAGAGCGGACATTCCATGTGTTTGGACAGTGCCTAGCACAAAAGGGAACCTTAATCCTTAGTGAGGCTATTAATAATTAATAGTATTTTCCTTCTCTATATTCACAGGTTTAGGGCATCTGCAGATGGAAACGTGTGTGACAGAAGGTCAGCACTTACTGGCTGCATCTTTCTCTTACAACTGGTAAGTACCCATTGTGTTTTTCTCCAGTTTTCTCTTTGTTATTGCTCAGGAGAGGACACACTCACACAGATGTAAAGATGAAAATTATTAGGGATTCACCCAAAGTGAACCTCCAGATCTGAATTCTGCAGAAATTCACCTCTTGATTCACACCTGAACTTTATAACTGGTCCCTGTCTCTCTATTGAGTTGAGTTAAACTTTGGAGAAATTTGGATCAAAATTTCATGACTTGGACTCCATCTCTCAAAATTGTATAAGGGTCAGGGCCAACATTAATGGAATGTTAAGATGAAAATTTTAATTACACAAAAATATGGAAAGTTCAGATTCAAGGTTCTGAATCTGGTATTCACAGCAAAAATATTGATTTGAATGTCCTGAACTTTTGTGAAAGTAAAATGTTCACCTTAATCATGAAAATGGTGTGGTGGCGTTTATTTTTTTAATTGTATTTACAGTTTGGGTGTCTTAAGGAAAATTTTTTAAGATTTCTTCTTTGTTAAGGCTTGTTTACAATCTCAGGCTATACTTTAGAAAAGCATATTTACTCAGCGTGAAGTAAACATCCTGGAAGTTTTATGATTAGGAGATATTACACCATGCAAATTCTGATCACCACCTAGAAATCAAGCAATGTCTTTCTCTTGGGCGGTGCATGAAATCACCTGATGCTTTCTTTGGAACTGCCTGAACACCAATGAATGCAAATATGCAGAGCAGGAGACTGGGAGTTTGAGCCACTTGGTATTTTACTCTGCCACTGACTTCCTGCATGAGTGGAGGCAAGTTCCATTTTCATCGGGGTTTCAGTTAATCCTTTTCCCAAATGAATGATAATAGGATTTGCCTCTCTTTCTTCCTCTTTCAGTCATCCACCTTCCTCACTTTTCTCTTCTTCTACTGCCTGGTTCTTATCCACTCCCAGACTTGTCTTCCTAGATTTTCGTTTTCCTTGCTGTCTCATCCCCTCTATTCTCTATCCCCTTTCTCCCTTCCCCAACACTGCATTTTGCAAAGGCTGCCACACCTTCTTGGAAGCCTCCATTCTCGAGTAAGCATCATTCCCTTAAGTGTTATTTCAGTGATGGGGCGTACAGGCGACTTAGGCTTATACTAGTAAGAGTCAATTAATCTTGAAACTGCTGCTTCCATGGTTCTTGCTTTGAATCAAATGTTTACTCTCAGATAAATGGATAGTCAGACCAATTTGTGCTGAGTGACTAACATCCAGTGACCAGTGGGAGAAAGGCTCTCCTGTGCAAACCACGGGGAATATGGACTTAGGCACCTGACTCAATGGAAGTTTAGGCAACTAAAAACCTTTGAGGGTCTGGGCCCTAGATCTCATCTCTGATCTTTATGTTTACAGCAAAGTTAAAAAATGCAAGGTACCAACTTCCCCTTAGTCCACAATGAGTATCCTAAGGCTGCAATGTTAACACACTAGAGATTTTGTGTGTGTGTGTTCCTACTTAAATATACCAGTTTTCTGAAGATTGGGGGTTTGTGTCAAACAACCAGCAGAAAGATACACACACGACACACAAAGCAGAAGTCAAACTGCCTGTGGCTGAGCGCCATAATTGAAAGAGAAAAAAATTAGGAAATATCCCCATTATTTTCAGTTTCAAAGTTTACATTATACTGCATGACAAGATAAAAGGTTTCACCCCTCGCTGCTTTTCCTACAATGGAGTATACAGTTGACTGTACCACAAGTAAACAAGCTGCACTCAGCATACAATACTAAAGAAGACATTAGTCATGAAATATTGAATGTAATTTTGATGGCTTTAAAAAAAACATAGTAGGAGCTACTTGTGGAAGTGGATGAGGGAGAAAATGTATGTGTTTAAGTAGTTTAGTCCAATAAAACATCCTATGACAGAGAGGAGTGACAACTGATGTTGTCAAACTGCAGATCTCAATTCAGTTTTGTCCAGTCTTTACCGACGAGGAATAGCCTGAGAGCTCTTGCAGAATTTTGGTTTTTAGCAACACTTAAAAGAATAGTATCAGGAGGTAGCCATGTTAATCTGTATCCACAAAAACAACAAGGCGTCCGGTGGCACCTTAAAGACTAACAGATTTATTTGGGCATAAGCTTTCGTGGGTAAAAAAACCTCACTTCTTCGGACTCCTTGTTGTTTTTCTTAAAAGAATGATTTTCTCATCTGCAAGATTATTTTCTCTGCTACATCTTCACTCTGTCTTAGAGCATCAAACTCACTTTAGAATTTTTCCCATTTAAAACAAACAGCTTAGGGTTACGTAAGCAGGTGAGTTATTACTCCCACAGTGTAAAAAATTTCCCTTCCTTGTTACCAGCATATATGAACTATTGTAGATCTTCACCATCGTTTGTTCTAAAATTCTGAGAACTCCCCTTCCACCCTCTCATTGTGGCACTTCCTTCGTCAAGTCAGTTCCCATCTATCAGAGAAGTCCAAGGTCCCAAATGCCTGTCCCCTGGAAGTAACAGCAGAATATGTTGTTGCTGTTCCAGCAAGGATAATGGAGATGCAGTGTCCCCTTGTTTCACAGTGATGAATCCTTGCTTTTTCCCTTTGAGCTGCCTTTCTTTTTTTTGAATTGGTTTTAAATATCTTTTGATCATAGAATTGAAAGTAGCCAGAGACCCAAGCTTCCATACCCTTGTTAAACTTCCCCAGCTCAAGTCAATGTGTGCAGGAATAGCCTGGCAGGGAAGTCATGGTAAATCAATATAAAAGAATACAAAGCTCCACAGGGACTGTCCTGCTTTTATGCCTTGTGGAACTAACCCACTAACACTCTTTTTATAGGATAGCTGAGATGTGTGTCTTTGTGCCTTCCCCTCCTTTCTTTCAGTTCCTTAGTAGGATGTTCACAAAGAAATTTCCTGGTTAAGCAACAGTTCTCTAACTTCCTGCCAATGATAATGGTCAGTCAACAAAAATAAAAAGTATCCAATTAAAAACAAAGTGCCTCACCTCAATGCCAACAGCTTGTTCACACATCTTTGATGTGGTTCCCTTGCTCCTTGTTAATTGTGCATTTCCCTGAATAGGTAGCATTTCCCATGTCACACCAACAATGGTTTGCATTTATCCTTTCGGGTCTGAATGCCCCAGCTCCCATGATGTTTAGTGGGAGGTGACAACATTGCGATCCTGGGCAGGGCCAACGCCATGGTCTTCGCAGTCTGGTGTCAGCCAGTCCCAAACTTAAGAAACTAGAATATTTCCTGAGTGGGGGCAGGGAGATGCATTCTTCCCTGGGGTTCTTTTGACACTCTATCACATCAGTGTATCTTGTTTACTCATCTCAAGCTTAAGTAATCCATTATCTCTCAGTCGAGTTCTTCAGCAAGCATGAATTTTCTCTACAGATTTTCCTTACACAGGTAGATCTTGAAATATCAACTCCTCCATCTGTACCTAGGCCTTCTACTGAAAGGTGTTACTTTACACCTTTAAAAAAATCTAAGGTGATGCCTATAAAAATGCAAATATTAGAACTAGGACAATAGCCCAAACAGATGTCCATGAGTATTTCACTTAAATTTGTGCTGGTCAAGCCTGTGCCCCTTCCATATTCAGTTTCCATGAACATTTGAGCAGATGACAGGTTTCAGAGTAGCAGCTGTGTTAGTCTGTATCCACAAAAAGAACAGGAGTACTTGTGGCACCTTAGAGACTAACAAATTTATTTGAGCATAAGCTTTCGTGGGCTACAGCCTACTTCATCGGATGCATAGAATGGAACACACAGAAAGAAGATATTTATACATACAGAGAACATGAAAAGGTGGGATTTTTCTCTCTCCTGCTGATGATAGCTCATCTCAATTGATTGGCCCCTTACAGTTGGTATGGCTCCTCCCAACTTTTCATGTTCTCTGTATGTATAAATATCTTCTGTGTGTTCCATTCTATGCATCCGATGAAGTAGGCTGTAGCCCACGAAAGCTTATGCTCAAATAAATTTGTTAGTCTCTAAGGTGCCACAAGTACTCCTGTTCTTTATTTGAGCAGATGAGTTTTACTCACACAAATGCATAAGGAGAGAGACAGTGATGGCTCCTTTATCTCAGGAGTTTGGTGACTGGGGGTATGTCTACACTGCAGCTGGGAGGTGTAATTTCCAGCGTATGTAGATTTACACGCGCTAGCTTTGATTGAACCAGCGTGCTAAAAAGAGCAGTGTAGTCACAGTGGCTCAGGCTAGCCACCTGAGTACATGCCTAGGATCTTGGGGAAAGTCTACATTACCGCTTACATCGATCTAACTTGCGTTGCTCAGGGGTATTAAAAAGACACCTCCCTGAGCGATGCAAGTTAGAGCGACCTAAGCACGGTCCACACCGCCTCTTGCAGAGGTGGAGTAATCATACTGACGGGAGGGCGCTCTCCTGTGCTACAGCAGTACAGCTGCATCGGTTCAGCTCCGCTGATGTAGCGCTTCTAGTGTAGACCTCCCCTTGGACAGGATTGTACTCAGTCTGAGCTACTGCAGCTACGTTATTTTTAGCTGTGATTTGAGCTAATGCACTATCATGTGTAAGATGGTCTCCACAAGCTGGAAATCACATCCCCTGGCTGTAGTGTAAACATATCCTGGAAGTGGAGCCAGGGGATGTCTGCATTTGTGTTTGCACACTTACGGTTGACTTTTCAACTAAACATAGTACACAAATTGGGGAGGCAGGCCTTGCTTAAAGGTTCAAACCAGACAATGGGCAAAAATAGAATGCGATTTTTATCCTGGTTTTTACATCTCATGACATTTTTTGGTCCTACACATGATTTTTGAACACAAGGGGTTGGCAGTACTGAGTGAGTCATTTTGCAATTCTATGTTTTGCTTCAGTAAGAAGCTTTCAGCGTGATTGTTCCCAGAAACAGACGTGGATTGAGCAAGAACTTCCCCTCCTTGACAAAATGGATCTGTTTTCCTTTGTGATTATTAGTTTGGCCTGTCTTTTATTTTTGACATGTTTACTTTAATTGTCTTTGCAGTTTTGATCAATTCATGCTGATTAGCAGGAAACGCCAAAATACATGCATGGGAGCCTAAGTTCAATTTCTTCTTCAGTATTTTTTTTCCCTTTTCTCTTGAGTAACGGATTAATCTCCCTTGATATCACATTTCCAGGCATCGTTAGCAGTAATAATAGCATCACTTACACTCTCATGTATTTCTATTTCATTTGCTTAAAAGGACACCATCAACTTAGAAAAAAATGTCACACATCTGCCTGAACATTTTCTTTTTTTTACCTGCTATTGTTGCAAATAACCTCTAAGGTTACCGTAGCTGAAAGAGAATAGAGAAAAAAAAATCCTGTGTTTTTGAAAGGAAGGATAGACTCATGGCTAAGATTCTGACATACTACTCAGGAGATCCAGGTTAAATTGTTGGCAATGCCACAGACCTCCTTTCTGACCTTGGGCAACTCACTTAGGCCCTGATCCAGTAAAGCACATGCTTAACTTTAAGCATGTGAATGGGACTACTTGTACCCTAAAATTAAGCACCTACTTGAATGCTTTGCTGGATCGGGGCCAATGTCTCTGTGCTTATAAAGTGGGGATGCTAATCATACTTCCCTACCTCACAGTGTTGAGGATAAACTCTTTAATTTTTACAAGGCACTCAGACCTAGAGTGATGAGATCATAAGAACCTAAACTGTCTTATTTTGTTCACTATGCACATTAGACAGCACTTGGTTTATAATCATTGTCACTGTTTCTCTTGTGTACTCAGTTTCTCTTTTTGTTTGGGTGGGTTTTTTCCACAAAGAAACAGGGAAGAGAAAAGCATTTTAAATACGAGAATGTGATAGTAAAACCACAAAGCCTGTCAGGGGATTTAATGGCAGCTGCTGACTAGATTTACCAGTTCAAGATTCACACCACAGAATCCCACTATCAGGGTCAGCTAGACCAGGAGAAGCACAGCTTGAACTGTTTCGTGCTGGAGTACAGAGTAAGGCAGGGCCCAATTCACTGTTACTCGGCACCTCGTGTAGCCATTTACACCAGTACACAGTGAAGGGAAGTGGGTGTAAAACACTAGTAGCTGGTAGCTTTTCACACCTGCTTTCCACTGGTGTAAGTGACTACACAAGACGCAGGGTGACAGAGAATCAACCAGCTCCACAAGTGAAGGAGAGAGAAAGGAAAGTAACAAACACCAGCACTGCTTAGAGAAATACTGGTGCCCACTTATTTTTGCTCCTCTCTTCCTCTCTCAGGGACTATAATTTTGTGACTCGGAAGGAGGTTGTGTAGAGCAGGTCAGGGGGAAAAAGCCAGAAAGAAAAGTAAAAGTGACTAGAAGACCCAGCCCAAAGAGAAGAGTACTACTCAGAAATCATGGTCCAAATTCTTGGCTTAGTCATCTTAATTACACGTAACTGGTTTCTCTGTAGGCTGGGTATCTTCTTTCACTTGTCTTCCCTCTCTTCTGTAGCCCCAGGATTTTTTATTTTTATTTTTATTTTTTTTTAAATGATCTTTCTACCTCTGCAGAGAGACTTGGGACAGGATTATCCATACAACTCAAATTTAGATGCTGATTAAACACTTCTTTGTATCCCTACATATTTTTTAAAATGCCCAACCCGCTCACGACTCACCCAGCACCAGATCAAAGGTGCATGATAAAGTGCATTTATCATATGGCCATCTCCTCCACATATGTGGTAATTTCTATTATTTAAGCATCAGTGTGTGAAACAAGCATTTGTGTGAAACAAAAATACAATCTCTGCCCCAAAGACCTTACAGTCTAAATAAAACAGACAGAGGGGAGACAGGATGTACAGGGAAGACCACAGGAATTAAAGATTAGGATAATTTTATATCTAATTTTACATAAAGTGTTAAAAGAACATTGCAATCTTAATAAAGTCAGGCACTCAAAAGTTTGGAAATGCCAGAATTAAGGTCACAATTTGGCCCCCTTGAGTATATGCATTATGATACAGTCTTTACATAATTACATACTATTTTTTCCTCCTCTACACTGCCTGGGCCCAGCAGAGGAGTCACTGAGAGCACAGGAGAGACAGGCTCCCCGCTCTCAGTTCAGGTGCCCAGAGTTTCAATTGCAGAGCAAGTCCTGCTCAGCCCCAGGCTGGAACATGCCCAGTGCAGAATATTCAGGGTATTTGACTGATAAAATCCAAGCAGTCTTTACTGAGCAGGTGTGAGCTGCAATTTTTCAGTGGCTTATAACTTTGCCAAAAAATGGGTGGATTTTCACAAGGACAGCAAAAGGCACATCCCTAACACAAAGGCCACTCCCCACTTTAAAGCCTTTGCACCAAAGCATGGGAGAGGGTAGCTAGTGCTTTTCAAAGAAAAGGTCACCACTATTTTCATATGGACAAAACAATGTCTTTTTCCCTACCCTCATTCTCTGAAATGCCTGAATTGTTTTAGCTGAAATATAAAAAAAACCCAAACAAAAAAACCAACCCTGAGGCAGACATCTGACAGAGAAAATTTCAGCCCAAACAGTTAAAGTATAAGAAAAGTTATAAGCAACTGAAAGCAGGGTTTTATAATGGGAAGTGTCAGGCAACGTTAACAACAGGTACTTCTATCACCCTCCCCCCCCCCCCCAAATATAAGTTATATTAGTAAGTATAAAATATAAGTATTCACCTGGAAGCCAGTCTGGAGCATTCTAAGAAGCTAAGTGCTATTAGACAACAAACTAAATACTGTAGCACAGTCAGACAGTATAGGAAAAAGTCATAGCACTGATTATAAGGAGTCAGTGGATACAGATAACTTTGAAGTAAAGGTTAGTACAATTTTGGTGTCCTTGCTTCATGCTCCATTCCAGATCAAAAATGTTGTGCTTAGGAGTTTTTCCTTCACCAGCCAGTCTCAGCATAAAAGAAATGGATTCCTATCTTCGCCTTTTTTATCTTAGGAAAAAATGATGTATTAGAGCAATTGGTGATCCACTGCTTGAAGTCAGCACATTTCAGGTCAATATCCAACTGTCTCCCTTTGTACCAATCTTTCAAAAAGGTAGATGTGGGGAAAAGAGCTATCAATAAGTCAAAAGGCACGTTCAGTCTGTATCCCACAATTTCAATATAAACCCACAAAATGCTATCAGATCCTTCCCCTTAATGTAGGTGACTACGTTCAGATGTCTAAAAGGTACTTTTTATTGTTAAACTAAGATTTCTTTCATTGATTAAAAAGGCACACAGTCTGGTCCTTAAAAAAATACTAATGGAGAATTCAGTGCTGGTCCAGTCTAGGCAGCAGCACTAGCAGCTTCAAGGATTTATTTCATATTCATTATTTATATGCCTAAAAACCCCTCATTGCCTGCTACTGGTTTCATGACACAAAAATGCTTTATTGCACACTATTTTGGACCCACAGTCTGCCCTCAAAAGCAAACTGCTCTATCAGGTTAGTGGATACAAAGTTCAAAATCAGTGAAATGGCTTGCATCTTCCTCTCCAGCGGTTTGTGAGTAGTCTGCTTTCCCTATGCAACTCTGGAAATACCTATCTTCCCCCATACCACCACTTTCACATCACTTCACTGGTTCATTTTGGAGCCACCATTCTTTTGGTTAATGTTCATTTGGAAGAGCCTCTCAGCGATTGTCATGAGAGGTGAAATTCACTAGCACGGGGCCTATGCATCACTTAAGCCCTATTTTGGAGGCTTAAGTGGGTCTAAAGAGCATGGTTGCCAGTCCCCTAAGCATTCATAAAATACTGGAGTCAGGGCCCCAAAGTCTTGAGATTGGCTTAAAAATCATGAAATACAAATTAGATTTGGGTTGCTTTTTATCTGCCCTCTGATTTGAGAATGTAGGATGCCCCTGGGTCATTTTCAAACATTTATCTGAAAACATGAAGGCTAGAAGCTTACTGTTTTTTAAATGAAAATTGGGATTCTGATGTAATCACTTGAATCTGAGCACTGGGGCATTAAGAAACACACCTAAATTTTCACAAGACTTGTGATAAAAATTGCAAGTTGACAACAGTAAGGGGCACATAAGCCTTATACTGGCCCATGTGAATAGCATGGTACTGCAAACACTACAGTCTGGAATCACACTGCTTCCCCAATGCTTGTATTTTACCTTAAAATGCAGAATCTGTGTACTACATTTAGAAAATGCAGCAGTGCAGATACAGCCACGATACCAGATCTGAACCCACCAAAAAGGCAGAGTAAAAAATCCAAACCAGGATCTGAATCTTGCAAATGAGCCTTTACCAGTTTAATGGACCAAACTAAAACCCCAAATTAGCAGCCATGAACCCTGAGGCGTTTCCAATCTGAATGCTGTGGCTTCAGCCCGCCTCTAAATGCAACACAGAGGAAGATTCTGTTAGGGGAGCAGAACAGAGAAATAAATAGAAGGCTTGGCTATGCAACCAGTACTTTTAGAGATACCAGGCCAGACCCTCTGATGGTGTAAATCAGGGTAGCTCCATTGATTTCAAAGAGCAATAAAGACCAATATAGCAACAATGACACAAAATCCCTTTGGGGCACTCATCACAGAATGTATCTGTTATATCAAATGTTCTTGCATTGGTGTCTCTGTTACATTGGGGGTCTGTGGAGCATTTTGGTCCACAGAGCAGGGCTGCCCGGGGGGGCAAGTGGGGCAATTTGCCCCGGGCCCCACAAGCCCTGGCCGAGAATCCCTTTCCTGGCTAGAGGCGCCTTTTTAATTTTTACTCACCCGGTGGTGCTCCGGGTCTTCGGCGGTACGTCCTTCACTCGCTCCGGGTCGTCGTCGGCACCTCGGTGGCAGGTCCTTCACTCACTCCGGGTCTTCAGCGGCACTTCGGCGGCGGGGGGTCCTTCAGTGCCACCGAAGACCCGGAGCGAGTGAAGGACCCGCCGCCGAAGACTCGGAGCGCCGCCCGGTGAGTACAAGCACCGCAGCAGGTGGCGCCTTTTATGTCCGCTCCCCCGAAATTGCTTTGTCCCAGGCCCCCTGAATCCACTGGGCGGCCCTGCCACAGAGGCACTTTTGTCATAGTTATTTCTTCTGCAGTAATGCACTGAGGCCTCATTTTGCTAAGATCTGTACACACAATGAAGAGATTACAGTCTAAATATCTGATGAAAGGCAACAGGCGGATACAAACAGAAATGGGAAGCACAAGCTACCAGAAACACAGTAACACTATTTCCTGCTAATTATAGGCCACTACATAACTCTTCTAGGGTATCTAGAAGGCTTCTCTCAACCCCTCCCCTGCAAAAAACAAAACACCAATACTTTGCACAGCTGCTTCATGCCTTCCTTTGTCAAGTATTTCTCTAATGTAAATTCAGCCATGGTCAGCTTTGCGGATGTCCCCCACACTGAAAAGGCAGCAAATACATGATAAGACTGGATTAAACCACAAAGCAAGCTGAAGGGATTCTAGCAATGCAGGCATCAGGAGTCAGGAGTGGCCTATAGGCAGGGAAAGCAAATAGACAGCACAGATGGCAATCTAACCAAGCAGCAACACCATGTTATTTTTCATCTTTTCAATGCTGTCCTCTCTGATGCAAGCAAGAACAATTGCTGCTGCACAGGTGGTGTGTAATCAGTGTGGGAAGGCTTAGTAGTTCTTTTCAAGCAACTGACCATGCTTAAAAGTTTGAGAATCCCTGTCTTAGATTGTTACTAAGGCTACGATTATGTCATGGAGGTCATGGAATCCATGACTTCCAGAGACCTCCATGACGTTTTCCACTTCAGTGGGGCTGGAGCTCTCAGCTGGTGGCCCTGCAGCTCCCAGCTGCCGGGCAGCAGGGGGACCCCACAGCTCCCAGCCCCCACTGGAGGTAGGAGTCGCCCAGAGCTCCCAGCCGCTGGGAGTGGCAGGGGGGACCCCCAAGCAGCTGCCTAGCCGCGGTGGGCTGTGGGGGGAACCTCCGACCTCTCCGCTGCCATGGGGGGACCCTGCAACTCCCAGAACCCTGGAGCCTCAGCAGCTGTGGGTGCAGGACCCTCCTCCCTCACCATTTTGTCAGGGATATTTTTAGTAAAAGTCAGGGACAGGTCATGGGCTTCCATGAATTTGTTTATTGCCTGTAACCTGTCCATGACTTTTACTAAAAATACCTGTGACAAAAATCTTAGCCTTAATTGTTACTAAAGATGACACCAGACAGCGAGTCATGCCCAGTGATACAGAAATAGGTAGAGCAGATTTTGTCTTGGAAGAGGGTCATTCCTTATTACTCTCATGCACACCCATCTACTGTCAGATGGAGAAAGCAGGATGTGGCTCACTCTAGAGCCTGTCATCACTGCTTTTCCAGTTAGCTAGGGGGAATCACAAGAGAGCTTTTAGAGAGAGACCTTCTTCCTCCCTTTACAGCCTAAAAGGAAGAACTGAAATCATGTGCAAGTTAGCACCATATAGGTTGCTACTGGTCACTATCTCTTCCTCAATAACCCCAACGCAGGGGAGTAAGGCACAGGGAATGAGAAGGCAGATCCCACATGCATACAGCCCCAAGGCATTGCATTTGTTGCTTCCCAAAGGATAAGATTTGTTATACCTTAAGCTTACAAATAAGACAAATAGAAGTATTTAATATGACAGGTTTGTGTGTAGAAATCAACCATGCTACTGAATTAATGGAGAACTTGGGTTTGTTTGGTTTTCTTTAGTGAGCCTATCAAGTGACAAACAGTCCAGCAACCCAGAAACAACTGGGATATGTGGCAACAACACTGAAAGTTTGATTTGGGATTTATCCAAAACCATACAACATATTCAGCAGTATTGGGTCCGAAACCCCGCTGGTTTTCCAGGCTCAGCTCATCTGAAACTTTTGTTTTGATTCAACGTAAAAATAATTTTGTTGATCATGGCCCTGCAGAACTTAATTTCAAGCCTTAAGGAACAGCATCCTTCCTTCTGGAGAAGTTTAGATGTCTTCTCCTCTTTCAACCCTAGTGAAATGTGTGTTCTACTGAGGAAACTGAACATGCAAAAAACAAACAAAAACCACACCACACCGTCACTGGGAAAGGGTTCTGAGTCTGGGAAAGTAAAATTAGACAAGCCAAATAAGATTATTAATTTATGTAGTCTGGCATCCTGGTTCTAGCAGTGGCCAGTACCTAACACAGCAGAAGGAAGTGATCCGGCTTCTGATCCCCTCATTCCCAAATACACCTAGCCATTTACACAATGGTATACATGGAAAAAGTTGTGTATCTGGAATCACCATTACAGAAAGTCAATTTATGCCCTGACATAAGACTTGATTATCTCATCTAGGGCCTAACTCAGCAAGGCCCTTAAGTATGCGGGTAACTATCTGCATCTGAAAAGTTCCATTTACATCAGTGGGACTAATCACATTCTCAAAGCTCCACAGATGCTTTAAGTGTCTTGCAGAACGTGGGCCCTAGTTTGCACAGCTACAAGAGTTGTTCGTGGTCAGAAAGTTAGCCAGCACTTTAAAAAAATACAATGGTAGTATTTGATTTGACTTTCTGCAACAGTGAGCTCCACAGGTAAACTCTAAAAGAGCTTCATAAATGTATGAGTAGGATAATTTTACAGGTTTGCTTCCAGTGACAGGGGGCTGTGCTCAGTGACTCAAGAGGTACCTTCTGACCCTACAACTTATGTTCCTAAAACTAATGCTTCAGCCAGTCACGTTTAGGGGGTCAGGAAAGATTCCCACTCCTGCTCCCAGTGTACTTTGTTCCAGCCACATTCCTTTCTTTGAAACAGAGATGGCTACAACTGGAGATGGAACACTAGTCAGGGACGGCCAGTCCTCTGAGGCAATACGCAAGTCTCTTTTTCAAATGCTTGGCTGCTGTGTCTTGCTCACATGTTCAGAGTTATACTGACTGTCATTTTCACAGGCAGGAAGGAATTTTTGCCCCAGGTCAGATTGGCGGGAACCTAGTGGGTTTTTTTTTCCTGTCTTCCTGTGCAGCACAAAGTGCAGGTTGCTTACTAGTATCATCTGAGAACACCTCACTAAATCAATTCCATGCAATTGAAGGGGCCCCAGACATTGGTGCATCACAGTCCCTCCTACCGTTTGTCTGTGGCACATAATAGTTAAAGCCCCATGAGGGCTGTAACACTTCTGCCTAATGCAGGTTATTGTGCACAGTAAAGGGTGGGGTTTAACGGCCTGTGATATGCAGGATGTCAGACTAGATGATCAGGTGGTCCCTTTTGGACCTGAACTCTCACTCTGAAAGACACAAATCAATATTTTAAATTTGTCTTTCTTTAATTTAATCTACTTGGTATCCATCTGCCTCTGTGCCCTATGCAATAGAGATCAATCCCTCTGACAACAGCCAGCTGTTAAGTCTCTTGTCTGCTTTTGCTTCACAAGAAACATCATAACATAATAATCTTTTATACCAAATCTTCCTGTTCAATTCACCACCTTTTTTTCCAAGCAAGGCCATATACAGTATTCTTTGCTTCAACATCTCTCGTGTATTCCTGTCTGACATGATTTTCCGTCCTCACAGAGTGCCTCAGTGAACTACATTTAGGGTTGAAAGGGATAAGTTACACATGATCTACAGAACTTACACAGTCCCCTTCTGCAGTACAAACGGTCTAAAGGGCTGAAAGAATTCACTTTCCCTATCTGAGATCCAGAGCCGTCCTTGCCCTACGCAGCTGCATAGTTTGCGTATGGGTACCAGGAAATTTGGGGCACCAAATTGCCCCAAATTTCCTGGTGCCCTATGCAGCTGTGTGCTGCTCCAGTGGCCAGCCCGATCTCCCGGCTGGCTGAGCCGGCCAGGAAAGCTGCCCCCATCCCTGCTCTGTCCCCCCTCTTCCCACCCCTGCTCCGCCCCAGCCCCGCCCTCACTCCATCACTTTCCCTGAGCTACGTCTCGGGGGACTGCAGCAGGGGTCGGGCTCGACCCCGCACTTACAGGGCGGCGGGAAGTGGAGCGACCCAGCCCCAGTCCGCTCCGTCGGCTCCCAGCCACACCGCCAGTGAGTGCGGGGTCAGGCCCAACCCCTGCTGCTCCCCAAGTCCCAAGGCTGGGAGCCAGGGGAGCAGAGCCAAGCGGGCTGGGGCCAGGTCACTCCACTTCCCGCCGTCCCGTGAGTGGAGGGTCAGGCCTGCCCTGCAATCACCAGGCGGCAGGAAGTTGAGCGACCCGGCCCCAACCCGCTCTGCTCTGTCAGCTCATGCTGGGGGGGCAGTTTCTGCCCTGCTCCCCACGCCTGCTCCTGCCCCCCCACAGACCTTGGGTGCACACACACCCCTGCAGAGGCCTGGGGACGCCAGCCCCCCCACGGGGGGAACTGCATAGGATACCACAATGTCTCGGGACGGCCCTGCTGAGATCGCATTTTCTATCCAGTCAAGAACTCTCCTGCTGTGCCTTCACATTAAGAGTATTGCACATTGATTAGGAATTGTGCAAGTCCTCTTCTGCTTGGCCTGAAAACATGAAGTGTGTCTGAGAGGTTCTTTACATGAGTGAAGATCAGCTCCATAGTGTACTACTCATCCCTCCAGTTCTAGTCTAGAGTCCTCTCCTGCTCCTTCTCTCTGATTTTCAAACCACAGCATCTTCTCTGCTTGTCTTCAGGGTATAGCCTGTACAAGCAATTCCTAGATCACAGGGTTGCCCAAAGTATGTATGGCTGCTCTTTCCCCATTCCTCACCCTGTAGCTACAAACTGATCAGCTACAGCTTTTTATTACAGGTGAATGAAAGCAATTTCTATTCATTACTGTATCTTATTTGATAGTTGAACATAGTTTTGCAAAATTAAATCAATACAAATCATGTGAAATTCTATGCCACATCTGAGGAAGGAGATGTGGAAGGCCAGGAGTTGGAAGAATGCTTTAATGAATACACTATTAACATGTGCCTGCAGTTTTCCTGGTCTTCTCCTTAGGAAGCTGCCAGAGACACCACTACTGGCACAAGATATGCTAAGCAGCCATCTTAAGCTTGTTCCCCTCCCACCCACACAGAAGATCCACTGTATAACTGGGCAGGTCATGTTGCGTGAGGGGAGAGAAAGTGGATCTTACACCCTGTCCTTTAAGAAATATGAAATGGGAATGACAGATTTGTCTCGGCAAGGATGCTCTCCCTGAGAAGAATGCCATGCCACAAGAAAGTAAAATGACAGATGAATGGAAGAACTATTATTTGACTTGTCCTTGCACCTACCTTTGGAGCACAGCTGTTCTCTATTTTAATGTGTTCTGCTTTGACAATACTAAAAGAGGAACAAGTTAACCACAGAAAAAATATAATATAAGAATACAATGGAATGTCTTTATTAGTTGGCGTTGATGCCCTGTGCCAAGGGTCCCTAACAATATTTCAGCAATCACCACATACTCACTGGTTTCTGAATGCAGGAAGGACAGACATTACAACAGGTCTTCTCAGGGAATCCGGTTATACCCAGTGTTAACATTCCTTTGAGGTGTGCTTCACACTGCTCTACTGGGGAATCCATATTTGTGCAGGATTCATTGTGTTCCTACTGAATTTGGTGGGATGTTGAGCATGGAAGGAAAAGTTTCAACTTTTCAACTCCAGCTTCTTTCAATTCTGTGCCACCTAGGCAAGTACTTTCTGTGAGCTAAGTCTATACAGACTAACTAAGCTAATCAGTGATTAGTATCCTCATTAGTCTCGGCAGAGAGCTGAATGGACATGGAAAGACCACCCTCTCACACCACAAGGTGGTCCCTGCAGTTCAAGTTTGAGGCACATTGACAGGGCATTGCTGTTTCTTATATTGTTCCTGTATTGTGCAGAGAGAGGACGGTACTTCCCAGAGCTGCTCACCCACTACCTTTAAACGACCACTTCATTCACTTCAAAAGGAGATGGGGGAGGAGGGATCATTTGGTCACATGCAAGAGATCAGTCTGGGAGTAAACATGCTTCTCCTATGCAAAAGACTACAGATATATTGTGAAGAAGAGCCCTTAATCTGCAGTGTTTACTGACTTTTGCATATTAAATACAAAGTACGAATGCTTGTAATTTTAAGAGCAGAAAATCTGGTTCTTCTACCCAGTTTAAGTAATGAGCATTTTTCTGCTGAACTTGAACATGAATAATGCAAAGTGGGGGAAGGGAAATGACAGTTAAATTGCATTACATTTTAAGATCAGCAAGGTTGTCTTGCACTGAAATCAACACTATTAGCAATGATGGATGGAGATAAATCTGCTTTAGGCCCAATAAAACCTTCAGAAGCACATGTTTGGATTTCATAAGATCTAGAAGATACTGAACCTTTGCTAAATAAAGATGTGGATTATGCTAAACATAAAATCTTTTAGATCATCCTATAGACATTTCCTCTGATATCTCAACAGATGCATTCACCATCATTCTGCAATTCTGAGTCCTATTACTGTATTATTTATTATATAACAAACACACCCAGGAAAATATTGAAGAGAATGTATCCAAAAGTGAATGCAAAATTATTTCCTATAAATATTCTACACTCTGAAATAATTTTAGGGTTCATAAGTCAAATAGGCCAATTTCTCTGATGGCATAAATAGGCAAAACACCATTGAAGTCAGGGGAGTTGCACTCACATTCACAAGCAGAGAGCTATTTGGGCCACATTCTACAGCAGAATCTGGCACAGATGAATAAGTGATGCTCAAATATTTTTCCACCTTCTGCAGTGTATCTTTCCTGCTATTCTTGTACTGGACCTTTCTTTAATGACTTTGCATCACCCAGAATTCCAGATTCTTTCCAAGATTCAGACCAAAATTTCCCTCCTTATTACAAGCCTCTATGGATATGCTGCATCCTACCTCCAGGGCTTTCTCTCTACTCCCACCCTGCTCCTCTAGCACTGGCTTCTTCTGCCTTTCCATGTGATCTCACTATCTCTTTGACTCTCCTCCCTTCTGCACAGTCTTCCTGTATCTCTCTGCTTAGCAAAGATTCTATTCTTTGAAATCTCAACTAAAAACCCTTTTCTTTTCTCCTTCAGCTATGTCCCATCATCCCCCCCTACAGTTACTATTTAACTCCTGTAAAACACATTGGAATACAGGATGTATGAATGACTCAGTACTAACTAAATATGTTGTATTATGAGGTTCACTAGAGACTAGATGGAGGGAGCTAAACACATTTTCGTTATTCTTATTTCAAAGGAGCCAAATTCATTTTCTTTATTTGTATAACAGCAGTGCCAAGAGGAACCAACGAAGACTGAAGCCCTATTGTACGAGGCACTATGAAAACATAAGAAGAGACAGCCCCCA
Source organism: Platysternon megacephalum (assembly GCA_003942145.1). NCBI lineage: Eukaryota > Metazoa > Chordata > Testudines > Platysternidae > Platysternon > Platysternon megacephalum. Next base: position 295,540 of record QXTE01000524.1, on the reverse strand, counting down.
CCCTGAAAAACTTGTAACCTTCATCCATCCAACTGGAAGTTGGTTCATTAACCATCTACACAGATGCATCTCTCTGCCTCCTCAGCTAACCCAACTTCAGCAAACATTCTTCAGTAAAGTTAAGAATGGAAACTAAGTTTAATGATCACATAATCAAGGAGACAGATTGCACGTCTCAGATGTGCATAGTCAGCATTTATATTGCTGCTCTGAATAATTTAATTTGAGAAGTGGACGCAGCCCAATGTAATATATTTACAATGGAGTAAAGCTGCTTTAATGCACACCTATAAATAATTCTTTTCATAGGTTTTTTGGGGGGGTTTTTTTTTTTGCTGCCCTTTGGTGAACTAGCAGAAAAAGTGAAATGAGAATTCTTTAAAGTAAAATCTCTAATGCTCACCAGCGTGTTTTTTGAGCAGTGAGCTGCAGATGCAACTAATATTTAACTGGCTAGCTCCCAAAAGATGTGGCCAGTTCACTGCATTAATCAAAAGCTATCCTTTGCTTCCTGACATGCATATTTAGAGTGTGCTATGCTGCTGCATGAAGTCCTGATTCTCATCTACCCAGCAAAAGTGATCTTCTGCATACAGGGGTCAAGTCACGTCTGACAACCACTTTGCAATAAATGAATGTTTCCTATAATCTGGCTTTTAGAAAATGTTTTCCCCCCCCACCATAAATGTAGGTTAAAGAAGACTATTTAAAGTTTGTTTAAATCTCTTCAAGGTCATTATAAAAGTCTGAGTCAATATGACTGCTCCCTAGTAGTTCTCTCTTCTACTTGAATGTGTTCTCCAAAGATTGTAGAGCATAACACACATTAGAAAAGTGCCTTCAAAGGCAAAAGTCCATGCAAAACCAGAGTTGTGCACGATAAACCATACTTTGTGTGTCTGTCTACTGAAGATAGGGGGGGTGTCAATGTACATTTTCAATAGGGAAAATCTCTAGCGTATCATTTTACTAACATCTTTGGGCATGTGCATATGGGTATATCTTATGAGGAGAACAAAAGTGTGCAGAGGCAAGGAGGAGAAGAAAGGCTAGCACTGACGGCAACTATCTTCTGATGTCTACGGCAGTATTTCTTTTTTTGAACAGGACCAGTCCTATTCAACATATATAAATGGTCTGGAAAAAGGGGTAAACCGTGAGGTGGCAAAATTTGCAGATGATACAAAACTACTCAAGATAGTTAAGTCCCAGGCAGACTGCGAAGAGCTACGAAAGGATCTCTCAAAAATAGGTGACTGGGCAACAAAATGGAAGATGAAATTAAATGTTGATAAATGCAAAGTAATGCACCTTGGAAAACATAATTCCAACTATACGTACAAAATGATGGGGTCTAAATTAGCTGTCAAGAAAGATCTTGAAGTCATTGTGGAGAGTTCTCTGAAAACATCCACTCAATGTGAAGCACCCGTCAAAAAAGCTAACAGAATGTTGGGCATCATTAAGAAAGGGATAGATAATAAGACAGAAAATATCATGTTGCCTCTATATAAACCCATGATATGCCCACATCTTGAATTCTGCATGCAGATGTGGTCGCCCCATCTCAAAAAAGATGTATTGGAATTGGAAAAGGTTCAGAAAAGGGCAACAAAAATTATTAGGGGTATGGAACGGCTTCCGCACCACCTCCACCCCGACTCCCCACAACCCAGACAGACTGGGTTGTGGGGAGTATAAACAAAAATTATAACTCAAAGGGAGAGTGAGGGGGGGCTCAGCGCAAAAAGTTTGAAAATAGCTCAGGGTGCAAGGAGACAGGTAGCTAGGGGCTGTGTGTGGGTAAGGGGGGTAGCACAGGGTGCAGGCAGGGGTTAACCAGGGGCTGTGTGGGGGTAAGGGGGTAGCACAGGGTGCAGGCAGGGGGGGTAGCTAGGGGCTGTGTGCAGGCGGGGTGGTAGCTCAGGGTGCAGGGAGCGGGTAGCTAGGGGTCGTGTGCAGGCAGGGGGTAGCTCAGGGTGCAGGGAGCAGGTGGCTAGGGGCCGTGTGCGGGCAGGGGGTAGCTCAGGGTGCAGGGAGCAGGTGGCTAGGGGCCGTGTGCGGGCAGGGGATAGCTCAGGGTGCAGGGAGGGGGTAGCTAGGGGCTGTGTGCAGGCAGGGGAGCAGCTCAGGGTGCAGGGAGCGGGTAGCTAGGGGCCGTGTGCAGGCAGGGGGTAGCACAGGGTGCAGGCAGGGGGGGTAGCTAGGGGCCGTGTGCAGGCAGGGGGTAGCTCAGGGTGCAGGGAGCGGGTGGCTGGGGGCCGTGTGCAGGCAGGGGGTAGCTCAGGGTGCAGGGGGCGGGTGGCTAGGGGCCGTGTGCAGGCAGGGGGGAGCTCCGGGTGCAGGGAGCGGGTGGCTAGGGGCCGTGTGCGGGTAGGGGAGTAGCTCAGGGTGCAGGGAGGGGGTAGCTAGGGGCTGTGTGCAGGCAGGGGAGTAGCTCAGGGTGCAGGGAGCGGGTAGCTAGGGGCTGTGTGCGGGCAGGGGAGTAGCTCAGGGTTCAGGGAGGGGGTAGCTAGGGGCCGTGTGCAGGCAGGGGGTAGCTCAGGGGGCAGGGAGCAGGTAGCTAGGGGCTGTGTGCAGGCGGGGTGGGAGCTCAGGGTGCAGGGAGGAGGGAGCTAGGGGTCAGGTGCAGGCAGGGGGTAGCTCAGGGTGCAGGGAGCAGGTAGCTAGGGGCTGTGTGCAGGCGGGGTGGTAGCTCAGGGTGCAGGGAGGAGGTAGCTAGGGGTCATGTGCAGGCAGGGGGTAGCTCAGGGTGCAGGGAGCAGGTAGCTAGGGGCTGTGTGCGGGCAGGGGAGTAGCTCCGGGTGCAGGGAGAGCAGTAGCTAGGGGCTGTGTGCGGGCAGGGGAGTAGCTCAGGGTTCAGGGAGGGGGTAGCTAGGGGCCGTGTGCAGGCAGGGGGTAGCTCAGGGTGCAGGGAGCGGGTAGCTAGGGGCCGTGTGCAGGCAGGGGGTAGCTCAGGGTGCAGGGAGCGGGTAGCTAGGGGCCGTGTGCAGGCAGGGGGTAGCTCAGGGTGCAGGGAGCGGGTGGCTAGGGGCCGTGTGCAGGCAGGGGGTAGCTCAGGGTGCAGGGAGCGGGTAGCTAGGGGCCGTGTGCAGGCAGGGGGTAGCTCAGGGTGCAGGGAGCGGGTAGCTAGGGGCCGTGTGCAGGCAGGGGGTAGCTCAGGGTGCAGGGAGCGGGTGGCTAGGGGCCGTGTGCAGGCAGGGGGTAGCTCAGGGTGCAGGGAGCGGGTAGCTAGGGGCCGTGTGCAGGCAGGGGGTAGCTCAGGGTGCAGGGAGCGGGTAGCTAGGGGCCGTGTGCAGGCAGGGGGTAGCTCAGGGTGCAGGGAGCGGGTGGCTAGGGGCCGTGTGCAGGCAGGGGGTAGCTCAGGGTGCAGGGAGCGGGTAGCTAGGGGCCGTGTGCAGGCAGGGGGTAGCTCAGGGTGCAGGGAGCGGGTAGCTAGGGGCCGTGTGCAGGCAGGGGGTAGCTCAGGGTGCAGGGAGCGGGTGGCTAGGGGCCGTGTGCAGGCAGGGGGTAGCTCAGGGTGCAGGGAGCGGGTAGCTAGGGGCCGTGTGCAGGCAGGGGGTAGCTCAGGGTGCAGGGAGCGGGTAGCTAGGGGCCGTGTGCAGGCAGGGGGTAGCTCAGGGTGCAGGGAGCGGGTGGCTAGGGGCCGTGTGCAGGCAGGGGGTAGCTCAGGGTGCAGGGAGCGGGTAGCTAGGGGCCGTGTGCAGGCAGGGGGTAGCTCAGGGTGCAGGGAGCGGGTAGCTAGGGGCCGTGTGCAGGCAGGGGGTAGCTCAGGGTGCAGGGAGCGGGTAGCTAGGGGCCGTGTGCAGGCAGGGGGTAGCTCAGGGTGCAGGGAGCGGGTGGCTAGGGGCCGTGTGCAGGCAGGGGGTAGCTCAGGGTGCAGGGAGCGGGTAGCTAGGGGCCGTGTGCAGGCAGGGGGTAGCTCAGGGTGCAGGGAGCGGGTAGCTAGGGGCCGTGTGCAGGCAGGGGGTAGCTCAGGGTGCAGGGAGCGGGTAGCTAGGGGCCGTGTGCAGGCAGGGGGTAGCTCAGGGTGCAGGGAGCGGGTAGCTAGGGGCCGTGTGCAGGCAGGGGGTAGCTCAGGGTGCAGGGAGCGGGTAGCTAGGGGCCGTGTGCAGGCAGGGGGTAGCTCAGGGTGCAGGGAGCGGGTGGCTAGGGGCCGTGTGCAGGCAGGGGGTAGCTCAGGGTGCAGGGAGCGGGTAGCTAGGGGCCGTGTGCAGGCAGGGGGTAGCTCAGGGTGCAGGGAGCGGGTAGCTAGGGGCCGTGTGCAGGCAGGGGGTAGCTCAGGGTGCAGGGAGCGGGTGGCTAGGGGCCGTGTGCAGGCAGGGGGTAGCTCAGGGTGCAGGGAGCGGGTAGCTAGGGGCCGTGTGCAGGCAGGGGGTAGCTCAGGGTGCAGGGAGCGGGTAGCTAGGGGCCGTGTGCAGGCAGGGGGTAGCTCAGGGTGCAGGGAGCGGGTGGCTAGGGGCCGTGTGCAGGCAGGGGGTAGCTCAGGGTGCAGGGAGCGGGTAGCTAGGGGCCGTGTGCAGGCAGGGGGTAGCTCAGGGTGCAGGGAGCGGGTAGCTAGGGGCCGTGTGCAGGCAGGGGGTAGCTCAGGGTGCAGGGAGCGGGTGGCTAGGGGCCGTGTGCAGGCAGGGGGTAGCTCAGGGTGCAGGGAGCGGGTGGCTAGGGGCCGTGTGCGGGTAGGGGAGTAGCTCAGGGTGCAGGGAGGGGGTAGCTAGGGGCTGTGTGCAGGCAGGGGAGTAGCTCAGGGGGCAGGGAGGGGGTAGCTAGGGGCCGTGTGCAGGCAGGGGGTAGCTCAGGGTGCAGGGAGCGGGTAGCTAGGGGCCGTGTGCAGGCAGGGGGTAGCTCAGGGTGCAGGGAGCGGGTAGCTAGGGGCCGTGTGCAGGCAGGGGGTAGCTCAGGGTGCAGGGAGCGGGTGGCTAGGGGCCGTGTGCAGGCAGGGGGTAGCTCAGGGTGCAGGGAGCGGGTGGCTAGGGGCCGTGTGCAGGCAGGGGGTAGCTCAGGGTGCAGGGAGCGGGTGGCTAGGGGCCGTGTGCAGGCAGGGGGTAGCTCAGGGTGCAGGGAGCGGGTGGCTAGGGGCCGTGTGCAGGCAGGGGGTAGCTCAGGGTGCAGGGAGCGGGTGGCTAGGGGCCGTGTGCAGGCAGGGGGTAGCTCAGGGTGCAGGGAGCGGGTGGCTAGGGGCCGTGTGCAGGCAGGGGGTAGCTCAGGGTGCAGGGAGCGGGTGGCTAGGGGCCGTGTGCAGGCAGGGGGTAGCTCAGGGTGCAGGGAGCGGGTGGCTAGGGGCCGTGTGCAGGCAGGGGGTAGCTCAGGGTGCAGGGAGCGGGTGGCTAGGGGCCGTGTGCAGGCAGGGGGTAGCTCAGGGTGCAGGGAGCGGGTGGCTAGGGGCCGTGTGCAGGCAGGGCGTAGCTCAGGGTGCAGGGAGCGGGTGGCTAGGGGCCGTGTGCAGGCAGGGGGTAGCTCAGGGTGCAGGGAGAGGGGTAGCTAGGGGCTGTGTGCCGAGAGAGCGCCCCTGCAGTCCCTGTTCCAGGAGGGCTCTGCCAGCCATGGAGCTGGGTCCCCCTTCCCTGGTGTCTTTTACCGGCTGCATGAGCTAAGGGGGCTGGGAGCTGAGGAGCAGCTTCAACCCCAGGCACCAGCAGGAGATGAGGGAACACCCCGGCTGCCTGCTCCATGGCACCAGCCAGAGCAGCAGCTGCTCCGCACTGCCCAGCTCCGGCTTCCCACCTCTAACCTGGCCAAGTCACAGGGAGAGAAGGACGTGGGAGTGTGTGGAGCTGCCCCCTGCCCTGACTGCCCTGCTCTTTCACTGTAGTTTGGGGGGGAACAATGCCCCCTGTGCCTCCCAACTCTGCCCATGGGCTCAGGGTTTCTGCCCCACCATGGGGAGCACCAGGGCTCGGGGTCCCGGGATTCAGCCCAACCCCTCGCAGCTTCAGTCCCACGTGGGGCGCGGGGATCAGGGCTTCAGCCCCACACAGTGGCATCGGGAATCAGGGCTTCAGCCCCGCAGCTCCTGGCGTCAGCCCATGAGGGGCACTGGGTTTCAGCCACAGGGTCTCGTGGCCCCCCTGAAAGGGCTCGCAGACCCCCAGGGGGCTGCAGACCACTGGTTGAGAACCACTGATCCAGTAGATACAGTGTACTTGGACTTTCAGAAAGCCTTTGACAAGGTCTCTCACCAAAGGCTCTTAAACAAAGTAGGCAGTCATGGGCAGTCTCGTGGATCAGTCCCTGCTTAAAAGATATGAAACAAAGGGTAGGAATAAATTATCAGTTTTCACAGTAGAGATGGGTAAATAGCAAGATCCCACAAGGATCTGTCCTGGGACCAGTGCTTTTCAACATATTCATAAATGATCTGGAAAAAGAGGTAAATAGGGAGTTGACAAAGTCTGCAGATCATACAAAATTACTCAATATAGTTAAGTCCAAAGCTGACTGTGAAGAGTTGCAGAGGGATCTCACAAAACTGGGTGACTGGGCAAGAAAGTGGCAGATGAAATTCACTGTTGATAAATGCAAAGTAATGCACATTGGAAAACATAATTCCAACTATACATACAAAATGATGGGGTCTAAATTAGCTGTTACCACTCAAGAAAGAGATCCTGGGGTCATTGTGGATAGTTCTCTGAAAACATCCACTCAACGTGCAGAAGCAGTCAAAAAAGCTAACAATGCTAGGAACCATTAGGAAAGGGATAGATAATAAGACAATAAATATCATAATGCCACTACATAAATCCATGGTACCCCCATTGCGTGCAATTCTTGTCACCCCATCTCAAAAAAGATATATCAGAATTGGAAAAAAACCCCACAGAGAATGGCAACAAAAATTATTAGGAGTATGGAACAGCTTCCATATGAGGAGAGGTTAAAAAGACTGGGAATGTTCAGCTTGGAAAAGTGATGACTGGACGGGGGGTTATGATAAAGTTATATAAAATCATGAATGGCATGGAAACAGTGATAGGAAAGTGTTATTTACCCTTTCACATAACATGAGAATCAGGGGTCACCCAATGAAATTAATAGGCAGCAGATTTAAACAAACATAAGGAAGTACTTCTTCACACTACACAGTCAACCTGTGGAACTCATTACCAAGGGATGTTGTGAAGGTCAAAAGTATAACTGGGTTCAAAAAAGAATTAGACGAGTTCCTGGAGGATAGGTCCACCAATGGCTATTCGTCAAGATGGTCAGGGACGCAACCCCATGCTCTGGGTGTCCCTAAACCTCTGACTGCCAGAAGCTGGGTCTGGATGACAGTGCCCTGTTTTGATTAAGTGCCCTGTTTTGTTCATTGCCTCTGAAGTATCTGGCACCAGCCACTGTTGGAAGACAGGATACTGGACTAGATGGACCATTGGTCAGGCCCAGTATGGACATTCTTATGTTCTTATTCAACCAAGTTTTTGCCAAAGCTAATCACTATTATAGATACTGTATGCAGTTCATGCCACAAACAGAGTAAGAAGCAGCAGAAACCTCTCTCAAATCTACTGCTAGGTGGAAGCAGTCTCTGTATTACCAACTCTCCTTGCTCCAAAGACTTCTGTGTTCACTTCTGTCTCCCACAAATCAAACTCCTTCATTTCTACGGAAATCTGAACTCATGAGCTAATAGGTCATCAACTTAATTTTCTTTTTTCAAAGAAGCAATAAAAATGTCAATCCCATCTCTATATTAAATGCATATCACTGCTTTAAAGTTACACAAATTTATATACTAGCAAAGGCAAAGAAATTAAATGGTAAGTTATTTCATCCTTATTTAACTCCATAAAAAGTATGGTCCAAATTGTGTCCTCAGATATGCTTGAGAATTAGAGGAATCCAGGATATCCACTAGCGTTCTCTTTAAAGACCCACAAGAGTTTTATATTAGTACGTGATGTTTAATATTTTACAGTGATTAGACAGGGGAGCAGCAGCCTTTCTTGCTTTTGTTAGTTAAACATTTTGTCAGTCAAAAATAATGTTATTGTAATATAGTATTTGGAGCTTAACTTTGTTTGGGGTTCTTTTTACATTAGCTAAAAAAAACAAACGACTTCCTCTAGCTCTGTTTTAATTCACACTGTGGTACAGGGAGGTTTGTTGAAGTGCACTTTTTTTTCTTGCATCTTCATTTATTTATTTGCTATTTATAGACTTTTCTCTGATACTTCTCATCAACATTAATGAATTAAGCCTGACCATCAAGAATTAAAAACCGGTGGGGTTGGGCTAGCAAATATAAAATTGGACAAGCTACTAGTAGTAGAGTAATGCAACATCTCAGAATACTATATATTATAGGTTTATATGTGAGCTCTACTTGATTGCTGTATTTTTCACATTCTGCAAGTTTTCTTTACATGACTTTTTCTTGCTACATACACAACATAATCATTAATGCCGTGGACTGATGTTGGAATGGCTCCCTATAAACCACTATAACATGACATCTCACACAGATCGTTCTATTAAAATCTCCATACCATGCATTGCCATAATACATCAGATCACTTCAGTAAGCTCTCAACATTTACTTGATCAAAGACCTGTATGGTGGTGCGTAGAGCTGAGGCTGGCTTTGTGGTAAGGATTAGGGAGCAGAGTTCTATTCCCAGGGCTGCCACAGCCTTTCTTGTGTGATCTAGAGCAAGTCACTTAATCATGCTGGTCCACAGCTTCTCCCATCTGTAAAGTGGATATAATAATATTCCCATATCCCTATATCATAGACCATGTACAAGTTAGGACACACAGGCTGAGCAGGATTTCCAGCTTCCAACTCCAGCAAAGCAGCAGAGATTCCCAAGGGTACATTGTATAACCTGCCCTGTTGTTCTGAGGATCACAAAATTATCAGGGGAGAAGAAAAAGGACAAAGTGTTCATGATCAATCACACCCTGCCCTCCTTGGGTCTTGTTAGACACCATTTCATCTAAGTCCAGGCAATTATCCCGTTAGTGCATAAATACAAGCCATGCCTTATAATGACTAAGGTATGAAAAAAGGCAGTACCCTGAAAGAGGGGAGCGATCCTTTATCATAATGAAAACAAATAAAGCTTTCAGCCGGTGCACAGGAGAGATATTTATATACTCCTTCGTGAAAGGCAACGATTGAACAGCCAGCCCTACCCTGCTGCTGCTCTTGTGCAGATGAGCCGAGCTCTCACTCGAGAAGGGGTTGTTCTCTCCCTAGTGACTAACATGCTCAGTAGCATCCGCCCTAGGAGCGATTTGTTTAACGAGGCCAAAGCGCAGTCAGGTGGCAGGGGTCGGCAGACCGACCGCACTCTCTCAAACTAACCCTGCAGATCCAGCCTCCCCTTCCGGGGGTTTCGGGCGCCAGTCCAGGGATGAGCAAGACAGCCTGTTTCTCCCGTACACTGCTAAGCCCGCTAGTTATAGTTGGTGGTCGGGACATCCAAGCGCGGAGCACTGCTTTCAGGGGGGAGGGGGCTCCGCGACCTTTAGACCTGCACAGGGCCCCGAGGAGCTGAGCGATCGGGGCTCCCTTGCAAGCAGCCACCCTGCAATGAAAGCTGCCCCCTGCCCTGCCTCTGACCAAACTGCAAAAGTGCCCTCCGGCTGCACCCGCCCTCCTGCCCCTCAGCCCCCACATTAACCTTCCCGCCGGAGCAGGGACTTTCCCTGCTCCTCTCGCTTGCCGGCCGGGGCAGCCCCTTGAGCATTACCCGCAAAGCCCCGTCCCTCTGCTCCCTGTCCTCCCCGCAGGCAGCAGCCCAGGCACCCCACCCCCCCCGGCGAGGCGAGGGAGGGGGGTTCCCCCCCTGCAGGCGCCACCCCGCTCCCCAGCCCGCCTGTTACCGAAGCTATCCTTGAAGTCTGGGGGTGGGGCGTCTCGCAGGGTCGGGGTCCAGCCCCCCTCCTCCGCCTCCTCCTCCGTGGGGCCGGAGCTGCCGCCGGGAACCTGCTGCCGCTCCGCCGCCACCGCCCTGGGCACACGGCGCCCCCTGCCCCGGGGGCCGGGCCCCTCCGCAGCCGCGAGCTGCTCCTCGTCCTCGTCCTGGGAGGAGGCGGAGCGGGAGTCGGCCGAGGTGCTGTAGAAGGGGTTCCCGCTGCTGTCCTGGCCCGACTCCCCGAACACGTCGTCCGAGATCTGCAGGCTCTCGTAGCGGGAGCGGGCCGCCTCCAGCAGGGACAGCGCCTTCCGCCGCGGTCCCCCGCCGCCGCCGCCCTCCGCCATCATCCCCGCCGCCGCCGACAGCAGCAGCAGCCCCCGCTCCCCGCGGCCCGGCTCCGCCGCCTCGCCCGGCCGCAGGCAGCAGCCCAGCAGCGAGAGCGGCTCGGACAGCGAGGCAGGGAGGCAGGGAGTGGCAGAGCCGCCGCCGCCGCCACCCAGCCCTGCCTCCCTCTGCCGCCCGCGCAACCCACCCCTGTGTGTGTGCAGGGACATGGGGGGAAGGAGCCAGCTCAGCATCTCCAAATACCACATCCAGCCAATTATAGCCGCAGTCCTCACCCAAGAGGTGGGGTTATATGGCAGCCCCGGACGGCCTGGCCCGCCCACGCCCCACCCCGAAGGGGCGGGTCTCGGCGCATTTAAAATCACAGAGTCTCTTTGGGAGAGCCGCTGCCGGGAGGGGAGGGGTCCAGCTCCGCCCCGCCCCGCCGCGCCCCAGGCTCGATGAGACCGTGGAAGGAGCTTTTCCGCTCCTCCCCCGGCAGAGAGCAACCCTGCGGGAGCTGCGCGTCCTTCCCCACCCCTCGGCTCCCGCGGCGCACGGAGCTGTCCGCGGGCTGGGGTGCTGAAGCCCACCCGCCCCAGGAGCCCCAGTGCAGCGTGCGCGTCCAAGTCCAACTTGCAGCTGAGACTTTTCATTGGCAATGGGAAGAGACTGAAATCCCTCTAGGTCCCCGGGGTGTGGCAGTGCTTGTTGTTACATAATGGCTGAGCGCCGGGAGGGGGATTGTGACAAGCAACAGGAATCAGTGGGAGAAGCAGGAAGGACACAGAAAAGCACACAGACCCTTAAACCGAGTTGAGGTGTATGAGGGTCATAATGATGATCACTATCCTATCACACCTTCTTCCTCCAAAATAGGATGTGCAATCGTTTTTGCTTGCATTCATCTATAACTATGGTCTGCAAGTCAGTTTCATACTGATGAGAGCCACTTTAATGAAAGATGAGTGCAAACCCTACTGAGCCTGGAAAAAATGGGAGGAGGGAAAAGGGCACACTCTATATAGGTTGCCCATGTGGGTACTTCAGGGATAGTTTTAGGGGTGTTTAAAAGCTACCATTCTGTAGTAAAATATTTCCCACTGACTTACTGGATAATTATGACAGTAAAATCTATACTGGTTGTGTTACAATTTACTATAGCAAGTATTGCATTCTGAGCTGGGCACTAGTAAAACAAATACTACAAAACCAGCTGTAACTAAGGCCTAATACAAAAATGAATGTAAAGGAACACTATGTATAACTGATATATGGGGCCTGATCCACCTCTCATCGAAGTTAATGGAAGGATTCCTATTGAATCCAATGAGATTTGGATCCTGGCCATGGTGACTCAAAACCAACTCATCATGATCTCCATCATGTGGGTACACACAGTTAACAATTTTGCAACATCGTAAATTTATTTTTTCACTGATCCAAAAACAGCTGGGATTAAGATTCACAGAGTTCACAGGAACTAGCTGTTTTCCACAACAGAATGACCACTGAAGAAGAAGTAAACCTATAAGCAAGGGCTTGACTCTGTGAGTATGTCTACACTGCAGCTGGGAGCAAGCCCCCCCAGCCTGGGTAGCCAGACTCAAGCTAATGGGGCTACTAGCACACTTAAAATTGCAGTGTGGATATTGAGTCTCTTGTGACTACTTGGGCTAGCCACTTGAGATCAAGCCTAGGAGGTTGAGTGGGCTTGAGTTTGGGAGACCTAGCACTCTGGCCCCAATCCAGCAAAGCACCTAAGCATATGTCTATTTTGAATCATCTGAATAGATCCATTGACTACAGTGAGACTATGCACTCACTTAAAGTTAAGCACATGATTTCTTCCAAAATTGCAGGATTGGGGCCAGAACGTTCAGCACCTTGCAGGACTGAGCTTTTAAAATGCTTTTCTTGTGTTTAATGAATAATATGGTATAAAGTAGCAGTTGTTCCAACAGGCATATACACACCTACAACTAATTTAAAAAGCAATATGATGGCATAAGATAAAACAAAGTGAAGGAAAATAAATTAAATTTAATTGAGATAATCATTTGAAGACTATAGAGTCACATAGTTATCTCTGAGGACATAACTGGAATTGCAAAAACTTTATTACTGGTGATGATGACTGAGCAGCTTGATTCGCAGAGTCCAGTTTGCTGTGCTGGCAGTTAGGAAATAAAATACTTGTATTTCTCCTTATAAATGTAATCTATTTTATATTGAATCCACAAACCAAAATAAACATGGTTCCCCAGGATGCTATTCTTACAGAATCACTTTATATAGTAAAAACACACTTTAAAGGTGTTGGCAGGTTCTGCGTACTAAAGGAATTAGGAATATAGTTTTGTTAGTCATCTTTAAGTGAGAAGTCTGATAGGGAAGTTGTTGACCACTACCTTCCATCTTTTGCAATTGTGACAGAGTTTGTGATGTAGCTGGCTCTCTTTCTTCCTCTTCCTGGTTTGCCTGCAATCCTAACTGATAATATGAGCTCCAGAATCAAGTTGCTGTGTGTTTAGAAAGCAATGTGTCTGCAGAAAGATGTTATTCTCTTACCTAGGATCTCAAGGAACTGTGTAATTTTCCAGTAGCTGATATTATACAGGATAACCAGTTACCCACATCACTGCACCCATTAGTCTATTTTACATTGTCCTGCCTGGGTACAAGGCAATGCTGATTACCAGTCAGATTACAAGGCTACTTTGCAGATTTAATTATGCAGATTTCCACATCTGGTGATGAGTTACTAGGGGGTACTGTTTCACACTGACCCCCCCAACTATCTTCTGTGAGCAAATGCCGTTGACTGTTTAGGGTTCATATGTCTTTTCAGAATTCTTTCTGGCAGTGGTTAGGATTGGCTGCTGGTTTATTTAATGGTGGCCTATGTTCACCATGTCCAATGCCATCTTGGGGCTTTTGTGGTATTTTATAGGGGCAGCAGTTTCATCTGCTGCTCCATCATGCCCTGTTAGTACTGGCATCAGATTGTCCATGACTGCTTATTCAACAGGTCTCCCTGCTTATATCACACCTAGCCTTCGTATATGAATGCTGTTCTCCTATCCACAACCCATGGATGTTCTCAGTGGCAAACGCTGTTTTGTTAGTAATATGGAATTCTCAGCACATACTGGAATTGGAATACCACATAATATGGAATTCTCAGCACATTTGCCAGCCCTGAGTTTTGTTAGTAATATGGAATTCTCAGCACATACAGTACAGATTTCACCCCAGTTAAGAGGGTATGCTTAGGGTCTCTGCAGGGTTCGGGGGAGATGAGTGTTGAAGGGGCTGCATGTGGGGGGGAGGTCACCACACCTCCTTGTTAGTAGAACTTGTCAGCAGGAAGGTATGCCAGGACAGGGGAAGGGAAGGTCTACTAGACATAGTGGACTCCCCCTGCAACTGGTGCAGGAGAGCAGCTCACAGGATGGAATAATGCCCATAGAAGAGCTGCTCTGCAAGTTCAAGGATGGGGTTTGCGTCCCAGGCCTTACCCACTTCAACCAAAGAGTTTACACACACAGCAAGTGCTGGATTAAGGTACAGGCACAATAGGCACGGTGTGTAGGGCCTCAACTCCTAGAGTGCTGTCAGAATTTTAGCTCTCTTTTAAAAAATGTATCTTTTTAGGCCTCGTGGTTGTGGAGGAGAATGTGAGCAGAGCATAAACAATGCAGTGAGGTCTGCATGAGTTTGCAAACAGCCTGAACAATAGTTCTGAGAGGGCTGAACTGTGCCATTCACCTTACTGGGTTATTAATGCTGAACCCCCCTGTTCTAGAAGGCCCACCCCTCCGCAGCAGAAGATTGAGGCTAGGGAGGATCTGGCCCTTGCTACTGCCAGTCCATCATGATTCTGCTGGGGTGATGTCAACAATCTCCACCCACTCCTACAAACATGCAGAGCTCTTTGCTGGCCTTCCCTCCTCCAGGACAGATGCCAGCCCACTTAAAAACAGGAAATGGTAGCCCTGGGAGGGGGGATAATCTGGCCTGCCCAAAGAGGAGTGTTTTGGGGCCCTTCCCATCAGCAGAGAAGACAGCTCTTGTGTGAGTGTCCCCTGCACTTACCACTCCAAGTAGGTGTGAGGGTGGGGCCTCAGCTCTGAGGGTGCCCAGGAGGGTTTCCCTGTTGGGATGCCTAGCCTCTAGCTTGCCTTAATGGGGTCTGGCACACAGCTTTTCATGCATTCCTGTCACATCACACGTGCAGACCACTAACTAGATTACTGTGACCTGAAATGGGCGAGTTTAAATACTGTCTGAACTGAGTTGTCTGAACTGTTAGTAGTAGTGTGCTTATATATATATATATATATATATATATATATATATATATGTGTGTGAAAGGCAGGTTAGATAGATAAAATGGATCAGGTCAGGCTTTTCTTTTTTAAATGAAGAAAAAATCATCAAGGGTTTCTTTAATTGAACTAACTAAATATAAAAGCCTTATGGAACATTGCGAATAAAGTCCTGCTTTCCTCTGAGTTACTTATACTGGTGTTTAGCTGCTAGGAAAAGACCACTCCAGTATACTGAACATTGTATCCATGACAACCCACAGTTCAGCTTTTAACTCCCCACACATAAAATGTTAGGGTTTATTTTACATTCTTCTATTTTTATTACAATAGCAATAATGATCTCCGGCTGCATTTCCAAAATTTCCGTCACCTTTTTAAACAAGTAATTAAATGTCTAGGAATTTCCCTGTGACCTCCCCAGTCTGGCAACATACTCCTTAAATTAAATCATAAAATCTTTTGAGACTCTCACTTATTTCATCAGACAATGCAAAGCAGAGTACATGGAGCAGAGTGACAGCATGTTAAATCAGACACTCCATTAAATTCAGATATTCAGTTTGACATTTTAGGATCTAATCCTGCTCCAATTACAGTCAGTGGGAGCCTGATCCCACTCTCTTTGAAGGCAAAACTCCCATGGGAGTAGGATCAGGCCCTTATTTCGTTATTCAGTTTGGCTATGTCTACACTGCGAGCTAGCTGTGTGATGCCCCCACTTGTGTACACGGACTCATGCTAGCTCTCATCAAGCTAGCTCAAGTATAAATTGTAGTGTCACCACGGAAGCAAGGGTAGCAGCAGTGGAGGCATGGCTGAGTCATGCTGAGTACATTCCCACCGTTTCAGGTGGGTTTGTACTCAGTATGGCTCAGCCATGCCTCTGCTCCGCTACCCATGCTACCGTGGCTACCCTGGAATTTATACTCATGCGAGCTCGAGGAGAGCTAGCACAAGTATGTGTACACGAGCAGGGGAATCACACCCTTAGCTTGTAGTGTAGACATGGACATGATTATATAAAAGGCACCACTTACAATTATCTGTTTCAGTTTATTCTCTAGCTACTGCAGTGGTTCTCCAACTGACGCCCATAGATTACCAGCAATCTGTAGAACATTCGCTGGTGGTCCACAGAGAACTGGCTGGCCACATATTTGTAATTCTCTTTGTATCCATCTGCTAAAAAAATTAAAGACAGCTAAAAATATATCAGGACTTTCCTAATATTATTTTCCCATGTATCCAAACACTTGCTGCCACAGGGATGTTATCTAGTCCTGAATGGGAGGGAAGATAGAGAGATTATTGTGTGGACCTATGAAGATATACACAAGATAAGACAAGGTTTTAATACTTGATTATGCTTAGAAAAGTGATTCTGTAAAAAATGTAGACTAAAGCTCTGTATTTATCATCTCTCAGTGACTTCAATATCATATTTAGATTACAATTTCTTTGGGGCAGCTCTCTTTTTGTTCCGTGTTTCTACGACACCAAACTATGCGGGGTGCTTTAAAGTAATTAATAATATTTCTCAGGTTACAAAATATGATTTGTTTAAATTCTCAGTTCTGCAAATCCAGCCTAGAATCTGAATTTCAAGCTGAATTCCTGCTGCTTCTCCAATCATCACCAGCAATGCTGGTTGGGAGTTTTTTGCTGGAAAATACCGACTTGCTGAAACCGAAACATTTTTCAGGAACATACACAATGAAACATGCATTTTAATGAAACTTTCACCAGAAAAGATTGCTCAGGTCTAGGATGGAATTTCCAGCCACAGAGAGATACCCCACCCCAGAATAGTCAATAGCCTGGTGGTTAGGGTATACTCATGTGGGATCCAGGAAACCCAGGTCTGAATCAGGGACTTGAAGTTGGGTCTTCTTGAACCTGCAGATTCAAGTCTCTGATTCAGAGTGGGTCTCCTATATCCCTGGTGCATGCCCTAATCACCAAGCTATTCTGGGGCCTCTCTTACTCTTTAGTTTTTCATCAAAACACTTGGAAAGAGCTCAGTTTCATCCTGATGTGGAACAGGACAATTTTTGAAATATCAAAAATTTTCATGGGATGGGAAATCCATTTTCCTCCCAGTTCTAATCACTAGTACTAATGATTATGCAATCAGAACTTAACAGACAATGTTGGTGGTGATTTATGGAGCAGAATAGATTACAGTCCACACTTCCTTAGCCGTATTGTCTCTGCAGGGACACTTGTTAAACTAACAAAAATATGTTTTATCTGTAAAATGAGTAGCAGTGACTCAGAGACACAGGGAATATACACTGAGTCAGAAGGTGCTATTTTTACACATTCACTTTTCTGATCACTTGAGACAGAAATAGAACTACACTGTGGTTAGACCACAAACTCTGAGATCAAGGACCATATTGTGACTCAGAGTGCCAAAGCAGGTTGCCTTGTTCTCTTGTTGCTTCAAGGGGGAGTTATCTGTTTCAGCCCTATACTTGATGCCGTGACATCCCCATCCACACTGGCTCAACT
The DNA here is from genome assembly GCA_003942145.1 of Platysternon megacephalum. NCBI lineage: Eukaryota > Metazoa > Chordata > Testudines > Platysternidae > Platysternon > Platysternon megacephalum. Next base: position 278,505 of record QXTE01000524.1, on the reverse strand, counting down.
ATGGTGGCTTCCCCTGCCTGCCCACCTGCATGGGATGGGGAATACCAGGCCTGCAGAGGCTGTTCTTCCTTCCTGTGCTGCACTGTATGCTATAGTTAGCCCATGCAGGAGAGCTGGAGGCAACTTACACCTCCCTGCTCCCCTGTACAGTTGCATAATGTGGGTCACAAAGTGATGTTGAAAATATTTTTCTTTTAGAAACTTGTTAAACAGGTCTAGCTGAAGTGCTTTTGGCCACCATAACTTCGGTTGCTGTAGAAGGTGCATAATAACCAACAATACTTCCTAATGGTTAGGCGGGATTTTGACATGGTGGATTCCCATTGAAAGCATGGTCTGGTCCTTGTGTGCTCCTACCCCAAGGGTTTCCAGTCATTCCCTTTAGCACAGAGATTTTATCGGGGCGGAGCCCTTGAACAGTCAAGGCTTTTTCCAGCAGGTCTCTCACCTAGGTGAAAACTCCTGGTGGATTAATGGCCTTTCGGAGTGGATAGGGAACCCCAGGCCCGTCCTCTCCACTGAGCTCCAATCTAGGGCCCAATGGCCGGCAGCCACGCTTGACACCTTGGGTGCTAAGCCACCACCCTCCTGTGACACTCTATACCTCTGGAGAACACCCTACACCCCCATGTTCATCTTTATAAAATGATTGTGTGGTATCCAATGCAAAGTTTGTCATGTTGGGGGTCTTTGGAAGGCTCATAATGCACTGAGCATGGTTGTTATAGTGATGTTATAGTAATGTCATAGTAAGGTTATAAATTCATATATATAGTTATGAGGCTGAAAATGTATCCTCATGGCTTAAAGCAAGACCATGCAAAAACTCTCCAAGAACAGGGAGGCAGTTCACACCTCATCAGGGCATGGATGGGACAAACCCAGCCCAGCCTCACAGGAACAATGGACACTGGCTTAGGCAGCAACAAAAGAATCTGTTAAATCCTCGAGGGAGTCACCCCCTTCCTTTGGGCAGTTTGGGACTGCGATGAGGTAATGCTCACCTGACTCTGAAGGGGGGGGGAGGGGCGCACAAAGCCAAGAGGAAAGAAAGGACATGATAAAAGGGAGAGACATTTTGTCATGCTCTCTCTCTTCCACATACATCTACAGACACCACCACCACCAAGCGACTGAACCACTGATCAAAGGGGAGAGCCTGGCTGAAGAGCCAGCCTGTGTTGAGAAGCATCTAAGTTTGTAAGGACACTGAAAGTGTTAAGATCAGCTTAGAATGCGTTTTGCTTTTATTTCATTTGACCAAATCTGACTGGTTATGCTTTGACGTATAATCACTTAAATCTACCTTTATAGTTAATAAATCTGTTTGTTTATTCTACTGAAGCAGTGCATTTGGTTTGCAGTGTGTCAGAAACTCCCCTTGGGATAACAAGCCTGGTACATATCAATTTCTTTGTTAAATTGACAAACTTATATAAGCTTGCAGCGTCCAGTGGGCATAACTGGACACTGCAAGACGGAGGTTCCTAGGGTTGTTTCTGGGACCGGAAATATTGGCTAGTGTCATTTGCTTGCAAGTAGCTGGGAGCAGCTTACATGCCAGGGGCTGTGCGTGAACAGCCCAGGAGTAGGGGTTCTCCCAGCAGAGCAGGGTAAGGCTGGCTCCCAGAGTCAAGGATTGGAGTGGCCTAGCAGATCACTGGTCCAGACAACACCAGAGGGGAACATCACACCTCCTTGGACCATTTCCTACCCTAGTCCCCTTTTACTTCTTGGAGTGACTCACTCTAATCAAGTCTCTGGCCTGCAATCTCTCACCTGCCTCTCCTTCATGGGTTTACACAGGCCTGCACTGCCAGGTCCCAGGCAAGGAGCACCTCAGTAGTATTTTCCCTTCAGAGCTCAGAGCAGCCCTCTGCTTCCTTCTGTTACCTCCTCTGAGTTGCCCTGCTCCCCTTTTTAAAGCCCCACCTCCAGCTTGTGCAGGCTTTGCAGGTGTGGCTGGGCAGGGGCGCCTGGGCCCAGAGCTGTTCCTTAACCTCTTGCTCTTCATTGTGGGGTTTGTATACCTCATCACAGCTGCCTACATATTTCCATTCTAAACCCCTATTTTCAGTCACGCATAACTTTCCAAGCCTTTCATTTCTTGGGCTGAAATTTTACAGGTCTGATCTTTGCCCAAAAGCAACATTAACTGGAATGTTTGAGGAAAAACAGGTCAACATTTTCAAGTAAGTGGAGAGAGGAAAAAAATACATCTTCACCATTATGTAAAAAATATCTATCTATCCTGTGAATTTTTAAACAGACCTAACATTGAAACAGCTGTGGCCTGAAAGTTAAAATTTGGCTGAGAAATAGTTTTCCGGGAGGCAAAGTGCCTTGGAATGTTTCAGTGATAAATGGTTTTGATTTGGTTGAGTTATGAGCATTTGAAAGAAAAAATCACATTTTGTGCATGCACTGGACATTTTTAACCACAGCAGTATTATTAACAATGTTTGCCTGACTTTCTGAGGAAGGCAGGGTGTATTGCTCATGCATGCATGGAAAATTAGCCATGTGGTTAATAATTTATGGAGTGTTTGTAGTGAATGATGCAGGGGTCTGGAGACTCTCTGCTTCATTCTCTGTGTGTCCTATATGTACATGTGCATTGGGCATCACACATACTTTAGAAAGTGTCAACATCGAGCCAGGGGCATGAGAATACATAAGGGCAGTACACTCTGTGTTTAGTGTGCATTGAATGAGCCCGTGTTCCATTTATTATACATTTTAAAGGTGGACATTTTTGAAATGCACCTTTTGTAGAGCACACCTCACCTCAGTCATGGAAAACCTTGTTTAGTTCAAGTTCAATAAGGCAAAGTTTCAGAGAATCACTTATCTTGTGCCGTGCAACTCTTTTGAAGTGTGCAGTGATGGGGTCAGGGTTCTGTAAGAGCCCGTCTCTCAATTTCTGTGTACCATATGGCGTAAAAACTATCCGGCTCTTAGGTTACACGGGAATGGAGTCTCTACTATGGAAGTTTTCAAGTGCATGGGAGTTGGGCTTTCTGGTGGTGTCTGCACTTTCTCTATTCTTTCCCAAACTAGCAAATTCCATTAAAAATGCATTAAAAGATCATTAAGATTGTATGGTTAAATGCTCAAAAGTCAGGAAATGCCAAAGTTAAGAGAGTGACATTAACTCTACCCCCTTGAAAGTCTGAGCTACAATAAAGCCTTTAATTACATGATCCTATGCTATTTTCAAAACAACACAATAAAATATGTTTATTTCTACAGCCTTGTAAGGTGCATCTTGCATGATATGCAGTGAATGAGGAATGATTTCAGGGTATGTCTTGTACTATGTTCTGAAGGTCAGTAAATTTGGGCTCTGGTGAACCACAGATCTACAGTTGGGGACCCTCCAGTGAAAAGCTTCCCTTCCTTAAAAGTTCACATCTAGGGACTGTCAGCAAAAGCATCTCATCCGATCTCTGCTGCGTTGGCTGGGAACAGAGAGAGAAGCAATCCACAAGGTATCTAGGTCTCAGATCATGTACAGCTTTATATGTTTGCACTAACAGTTAGAATTGCATCAAGAAGCAGAGTGGAAGTTAATGCAGTTTGTGGAACATAGGCCAGAATATGCTCACATTAACTCACTCCACTAAGCACACAGGCTGCCACATTGTGCACTAGCTGAGGCTTTCTAATGGTCTTCAAGCACAGCCCCTGCAGGTCACAAAAACAAGGATGACCATAGCAAGATGGATTCCATACATGGAAGACTGCAAGCTCCTAGCCAGTCTTGCTGGTACCTTGATTGCTCCGGGGGCCTCTAAGTGCTGCTACAATGCAAATAAATAATAATAATTTTAAATGGTATGAGCCACTGCTGCTAAATGGGTCCAAAAGTACCACAAAATTGTGAATGTCTTTTTCAAGGGGTTAACATAGTTCCTCAATAGATGGAGAAATCATAACCCTCATCAGTTCCTCAAGTTGCTTCCCTTTGCCAACCAACATTACCTTCACTTTTGCCTGTTATAATTCCTACTGCTTTTAAATATTTTGTCTTCTTTTTCTTCCCTTTATCCCATTACCTGGGGCCACTGTGTCGTGCAAGCATCTGTCATCTTTGTCTGTCGGAGGCAGCACAAAGGTCCACCTGCTTACCATCTTCATTGATGCAATCCATCCATTGCTTTCTCTGCTTTCTTCTGGGCCTCTTTCCTACCCCCATCTCTTGCCATGCTTTCCTCACGAGGTCCTCTTCACTCATCCTCTGTATGTGTCCAAGCCAGCAAAGTTTGCACTTTCTGGATTTTGTCAGCCACATCACTGACTTTAACTTCCATCCTTCTGCTTTCATTTCAAAATCTGTCTCTTCAGGTAACTCTTTTTACCGTATCTTTTTACCTTCTAAAATATGCCTTTAATCCATTAGGAGGAGCGGTATCCTATTTAGTAGTTGTTAGAAGGACACATTGGTTTGCCTTAGCTAAATATGTTTCAGACCATTAGCAATTTTTGTTAAACCTTCTCATAGAAAGGTGTTTCCTTTTTACTTTAACAGCTAATCAGGCAATTAAATCTTATTGAAATAGATAGGCCAGCCAAGTTCTTGCAAAGCAGCACAGGTTAGAGAAGAAACTTAGATTCTGCTACATTTCATCAACTGTGAGTCAGTTTGTCAGTTTGGTCAATGTCAGCCTTTTCCATTGCATGTTTTAGGGGATCAGACCCTTCTCTGGAGAATCGGAAAAGAGCCTGAAAAGCAGAATTACACTCCATTTTGGGTGGTAGGAGAAAATGGAGTTGCTTAAGAATCTGAAATCTCATCACATTTTCCCCACATAAGAGGATGAACGTTAGTCATCACATAAGGCAGATAGATGGCTGTTCGTCACCATCAAAAGAGAATTTCTCCATTCTGTTTAGTCAGAACAGACACTGGAGATACCAATCCCCAGATCAGTTTCCCTCAGAAGAAGTCCTTTAGATATCAAGTCTTGATCATAAAAAGGAGCAATATTGAAAAAGTCTGCAGGAGAGGGGTGATGTGAGAGATAATGTGTCTTTCCATTAATGAAGATAATTGCTAGTCTCAGAAATGCCTTTTATGTGGTAATTTGCTCTTGTTTTAACCCCTAGGGGCTAAGTACAGTTATTTTCAAGTAGAAGTTGAAACATCACCAAAAAATATAGGGTCAGTTCTTGAGGATTATTGAACATCTGCAGCTCCCATTGAAATGACTGAGATCTGCAGATGCTTGAACATCTCTCAGGATTTGTCCTATAGAATGAATCCTTCCAGGAAATTTCAGTGATTATTAACTCAGCACGCTTTCTGGTTTCTATTCTGAGATGAACCAATGGAAGCTACCAAAATTCCTGGAGCTGTGATATTTAAAGAGCTTGAAATGCTGTGAGGAAGCAGGAATTTATTTTAGAGGTGACATCTGGAAGGAAATTCCTATGATTCTTTATAGGAGATAATTTATTTAAATTCAAGGGTTTTTAAAAAAAACCTGTAATCAGGATGCACAACAGGAATATTTTGCAGGGACACTGTCAAGATAAAAATCAGGGGTCTGATCCTGCAGTATGAAGGATTAAGTTCCATACATGTTGTTTTTATTCTCTGCATTAAAAATGGAAGAATTTTAAAAATGAGAAGCACTTTTCACCATTTATACCCTTTCTTGTACTTCACTCAGCTTGGACAATGAATTCAATTTCATTTCTTATTTATAGTCAGTTTCCTTTTGCTTTTTCAGGAGCTAGCACGTTGGGTTGCTTTGTTGCGCTGGGATTCTTTGTTGTATGGGTTGCTAGCATTTCAAGGAGAATGTTAAAATTGCCTTAAAACCTGTTTTACTACGTTAAAAAATAATGAAAACATTTCTAATTGGCTCAAATCCTGCACATGCATCCGTGGATGCACATGGCCAGAGAGGCATTGGAAGCAGTGCAGGGGTGAGGGACTGGCTGCGGGGAACTCACAGATGGGCACACTGTACCCTCCATACAGCTCAGAGCACTGCTGTGTGAGGGATCAATCCTACCACCATTCGGGGAGGGGGTGAAGGCAAACCAAGGAGGGAACTGTTGCATATGGTGGACACATAACTAAGTAGATCCACTGATTAAAGCCTCCATATGGGGGTGGGGAGGCAGGGATGTGCCAATTACAGCTGCTATTGTATCTCGGCTGGCAGTGGCTACCAGACCCTAAGGCCTGTCATAATGGCTGTGGAGCTGCTTGCTGATCACTGAAGTTTCATAGTGGAGGATTCAAAGCTCTGACCTCAGCAGTGTACCCTTGGCACTTGTGCTCAGGGTCAGGAGTTTTCCCATTAGGTTTTGTAAATCCTCCTCTTTTTAAATATGGAGAGATCACTTTAGGGATGAGGGGACTTGGACTGGATTGGAACAGGCAGCTACCTGTACTTCCTATTACCAGTCCCCCAAACCATTTGATCCCCCCAGACAGGGAACAAGAATGAGTTTTTTTAATTTTTAACCTGACAGTAGTGTAAATAGAGCCAAAAATCTTTTAAAACGTATTGTGTTGCCCAGAATTTCTTTTGGCAAAGTTATATATGCTGGAAATAGCAGTGCATAATGGAACAACTGACCCAAGCTTAGCTACTACAGTAAATCTGACATAATACTTCATATGTCATTTGCCAGTCTGCATGCATTCATGAAGTAAACAGGAAAACGCTAGAGTATGAAGTCAATGGATCTTTGGTAAATTCTGGAATTATATTGACATTTACCAGGTATTATTTGAGATTTTCTGCCTGTTAATTACTCCATAACATATAGCCTCTCAAAAAACAAAAACAATCTGTTTTGAGACCCAAACTAATAATTTACTGTAGTTTAAAATAAATATTATGTATCACTTTCTGGCCTAATGCCATGGGATCACTCATTTGGTCTCTGCAGTCTGCCCTCTTAGGTGTTCTATCTTTGGTCACTTACCTTTCCACAGTCCATACACTAAGACTAGTCCATGGAGGAGGTTATGTAGATGCAGGATGCAAAATTAGCATCGCCATCATGACTTACATCAGGTCTGCATCAAGGTTTATTTACACCTGCGGAAACAGCACATTTCTCTGGGGTCTAATTTAGGCACAGTTGACTGCTTTAGTTCCAGTTTATATGCTGAGACCTCAGATCCCTTTACATGCACTCATATCATGTACATAATCCCTGAATTTCTCCTTGATTTCATTCAGATCAATCCTGTTTCCATTAAAGTCAGTGGGAGTTTTGTCATTGATTTAACTAAGAGTAGGCTCAGGGCCAATATTTCTTATATAAGGGTGCAGTGAGTGGACTATAGTTTCCAAGATTCTTTCCTCATAGTGCTGTGCTGTATAGTGTTTTTTACAAATTCCCTTTGTCTCTCAAAATACATACAATAAAATTGCTGATCAATATTGCAGCATGCTTTCTATTATGAGACTGTATCAAAGCAAAACCAGTACATTATGTCTAATTAACTTTATCATAAACATTTCTTGCACATTCCTGATTCATAGGTAGCCCTCACCCCCAAAAAAGGTACAGGTAACCATGGTTTATTTCTACACTCCTGTTATTCCTATTAGTGAATTGCAATCATTGCAGTGAATATGTTATGTTCTTGGTAGGTATCCTACTCCTATCCTGCTCTAAACACAGGTGATACAAGCTAGGGTTTGATTTTATTCACGAACAAAAAATGAAACTATGCAAAATCCAGCCCATGCTTTTGCTCTCCCTGCCCCCACCGGCTGCTCCCAGCTTTCCTCTCTGCTCAGCCCAAATCCTAGGTTCTGTCTTCCCAAGAGAAACATCCCTACCTCCCTTATACCATGGACTTTTGCAGCAGTATCAACACCTGCTAACATGGTAGGGTGTATCAGGCAAACATTGCCAGCCTCTGACATATCTCTCCTCCAAAGACAATTATTGTTATCTGTCCTTAAAGATGGGTATGTTAATTACATTTCTCTGCAAACTTTAAAGTTTAAGTAAAATAGTCATTAACTGTAGCAGCTGCAATACAAGTCATTCCAATTTATTTGGTGTAGATTAATAATTTGATATAGCTATTTTGCAAGGACATTTGATAGGGTTATTTTTTAGTTTTTCAATCAATTTTCAGCCATCAAACATACCATACAATGAATATAGTTGGATTTATACTTTAAAGTCAGCCTTGCTGCATTTCAACTCACTTTTCCAAGCAGCTGCTATCTGAAGATGAACAGAGGTCAAATCATCAGCTGTTGGCTATAATACTGTTCCCTTTCTGCTAGCTCAATGAGCTCAAATCCCATATATCTCTCTGATCTTGGAATTCACACAAAAGCAGGCTGAAAGATAAAAAAGAATCATGAGCATTTATCCATCTTGCAAACATATTTTCTGCAAGATTTATGAAGCAAAGCTTGTTAAACTGATCTGCCCAACTGTGGGTACCTTTCATCTGGTAGTTTATATAAAGAGACATTGATTTCACTGTGACAGAAGAATAGCTGAAGGCTGCAAAGAAATTAACAGACCACACAACGTTGCTTATTCAAAAATAAGGACATAAACCTGTGCAATCTTACTTTAATGTAATTGTTGTAAGCGTGTTGGGATTTTAACAAAAGCAACCAGCTATTACATCATCTTGTGACTGTTCCTTATTTATCACTGGCCACATAAAATGGTTTGCTGTTATTTCATAGGAGCTGTATGATTGTGGCAGCTACCCAATGGGGCTAAGCCGGGAGTTGCAGCTGGCTGGTTCAAATAATGTTTTGGCTCAGTTAGAGTCCATCTGGCCATAAGATGGATGCTGCTGGTGTTTGGAAGATTTTTTTTCCCCACTGGCCTATACCTGTGTCTGCAACCTGTCTGCTCATCCGTTTATGCATAGAATCAGGAGAAGGGCAGGAATCCCAGTTCTTCTAGATGATTTCACTGTTTCTGCTTTCTGTGAAACTATAGGGTGGGATTTTCAGAAGTGCTCAGCATTGGCTTAGCATTCTCTCATTAAAGTCAGTGGTAAAATTCCCATTAGCTTCAGTGGAAGCGGAGTTAGGCCAGTGATGACTGTTTTGAAAAGCCCATCCATCAACTGTCTTCTCTTTCAGCCTTGCCAGTGATCTGTGCTTACACAGAAAAGGTTTGAAATGCAGGTATAATGTTGGGAGTCTGAAAAAGGTTGCATTTTATTTATTAGCCCCTTAGGTGTACTCAGCAATTTACAAACTTGTTAAAAGCCTAGAAGGTAACATCTCTTTCCCAAAGAGTTTACAGTTTACCTCTGATGGCTAGGACACACAGGTCAAAAGTTTAAGTGAAAGAATCAAACACAGTTGGGATGGATCAATACTGGGGTGTCCACGAAAGAGCTGGGTTATAAGGAAGGATTTAAAGGAGAAAAGGAGGGAACTTGTGCACATGAAGTAGGAGGTTGTGTGAAGTGGCAGGGCCATGAAAGGAGTCACAAAGCTGTACGTAGGAGAAGTTAAAGAATTCTGTCAGGAGAGGATGGGGAAGAATATAAGGAGTGGGCAGAAGAGTAGGAGAAAATGGGTGAAGAAACATAGGTGGGAGCTAATTCATGCACAGCTTTTAACCTGAGGACAAGGTATTCAAATCTAATGTGGAATTAGAAAGGAAGCTATGTAAAGGATTTACCAATGGGGGAGATTATGATGAGATCAGAACAATGGAGGAGGAAGCTTTTCTCGGTTCAGTCTTTAGGAGGGACTAGAAGTTAGATATAGGGAGGCCAGAGAGGAGAAAGTTGCAGTAGCTGAGGTAAGAGATGATCAAGCTATGGACCACAGCAGCCAGGGTTTTAGCATTTGGGATGAAGAGGAATGGATTGATTTTTAGAGATATCATAGATGAATAAGCAACAGGATTTAATGAGAGCCTTGACGAGGAGAGGTAAGATCTGAATAAGACTTCAAGGTTGTGAAGCTAGTTGACACCACAATACAAAGGTAACACCACAATACAAATAAAACAATGACAGCATATAGGGTTCGGTTACAAGCCCTGTAATTGCTTCCCTTATAACTTTGCAAAGTACAAGTATTTTTGTGTTTACTTTCTGGACACAACTAGAGTTTTGAAGTGTGAACCATTTTAAACCCCCTATAAAAATGCATTTGTGTATTGCTACTGACTGCTTCCAGTGAGAAGGGAATGGAAGGATGCAGTATGGGGATGAGAAAGGTGAACTGAGTGCTAGTGCCAACTGTAGGTTAGAGCAAAGAGAGCATCTCAAAGAGAAGTAGCAAATAAGCAGGTGGGAGGGAGGAGTTCCAGACAGCAATGACAATGAAAGCAAGAGTGACCCATATCTGTAAAAGAATCTAATTGGAAATGAACAGAAAGGAGGCCAAGATTGGAGGAATGTGGCTGGAGCATTAGAAAGCACCTTTAAAATTGGTCAGCTTTGTTCTTCTCAAAACAGGGCAGTGCTAGTCTCGGGCTGAGGGGGAGGGGCTTATCCCATTCTCCAGATGGAAGTCACCACATGCTATCACCTCCACAGGAGAGAGACCACCACAGCAGGCTTTCTCCAGGACTCCCACAGTGAGTCACACCTGATTTGTAAAGGCCTGGCATGCTCACCGAGCTGCTGAGCTTCCTTCTGACTCCTCTGCTCCTGCTCTCTAGAGGAAAGCTTCAGAAGGGAAGGAAGCATCATGCTTTGCTGCTGATTTCCCCTCTTCGTGCCAGGAATAGTGAAGATGATTTCTTGCACTTAGTTTCCCCTAAGCACTGCGGGACTCCAGTGTAGTTTCTCTTCCCTATTCTGGGAAACTTCTCAACACAGCTCCCTTCCACCCCAGACACACACCTCAGTACCTTGTCTTCTTCTCATAGTGAACTCACTATTGCCATCACCCTGTCCCACCAAGCCAGACTTCATGTGACCAGCATCCTTCCCTCGCCACAAAACACAACTCAGTGAGGTTCCTCAGTACCCTCCCTTCTGCTCCCAGCCTAAGGTGACCAGACAGCAAATGTGAAAAATCGGGACAGGGGGTGGGGGGTAATAGGAGCCTATCTAAGAAAAAGACTCAAAAATCGGGACTGTCCCTATAAAATCAGGACATCTGGTCACCCTATCCCAGCCCCACCAGACTTCCTGGTACCCATCCTTTTCCAACAGCCCCGAAAGACTGTGGTCTTCACTCCTCCAAGAGAGAGTCTCCAAAATTCCCCCACTCCCTTACCTTCAGCAGGCCAGTTTCACTGGTACCCATTGCTTCCCTCTGCAGGCCAGACATACTCACTATGATACCTGAGAAATTGCTCCCTCTCTCGCCCTCTGTGAATGGTGATGAATCAAAAAAGGTACTCCACTCCCTATCTCCTCAAGTTCCTGGGGTTCATAGGGTCTCTCTGTCAGGACAAGGAATTGTTGCTACGTGTGGAAGCCCCTCTAGCGGTCTCCCTCCTGAAGATGTGCCTTGGGGACCAGCAGGTGAGGGAGGACTTGGAGTGGAGAAACTAAAAGTTTGCTTGGGAAAACAAGAAGCTGAAGCTCTTCCCTTCCAAAATACTGATGTCAGCTCTGTCTCCACTTTGCTTGTTATTTGAATCATGGCTCTGACCACTGTTTAAAATCACTTGCTGTTCTGCAACTGCAGCAACATCTTCTTATAGTCTGACTTCGGTTATATTTTGAGGCATCTGAAATCTGGTGGCTGCTGGTAGTTTACAGAACTTTGAAGACCTAATTGCTATCCCCGAAAGAGAGGAATTTGCCTTTTCCTCTTTTTACATAGATGAACTTGGAAATCACGGCACACACACAAGAGGGTGATTATCTCCCTGAGGGACCACTCAACAAGTCTGTCAAAGATTTAATTAGTATAGGAAATCACATCAGCATGCTTCACTCTTTGGAGTGACAAAAAAACCATTCTACACCAACTAAGGTAAAAACATCAAATCAAACAATAATTATATTAATTTTACTTGGCAGATTGACAGCTCTGGCTGCCTTCGTAGTATCTAATAGCTATTTACTTCATAGAGCCAAAGGATATGGGCCAAATGATTCCTTCTGCAACTCCATTGAAGCCAAATAGAGTTAAACCAGGGGTGAATTAGGCCCAGCAGTCTCACAGGGTTTGTTTTTGTAACCACATAGTTCTATTTCATTTAGTATCAGTAACAAAGATACAGGGGGGTTGTTTGTTGATTTTGGGGTGGGGTGAGGTTTGGAAAGCTTTGAGAAGTGATTCCACGTGATAATTGCAGAAAGCTAGTACAAACTTCACCGGCCTTTCATTTTAAGGCTCTCTTGAGGCATATTCTTTGAGGCCAAAAGAAGAGAGCTAAAAAGGGAGTAAAACCAAGCCCTCTTCCACCCCACACAAGACTGAGTAGCTGGGCTTGGTACAGGGAGATTCTACATGGGTGGGAGAGCTGTGGCAGTATGGCAAATGACAGAGGAGATCCCTCAGGTAGGCCAGTCCCAGGCCATATAGAAATGTATAGGTCATAACCAACATCTTACACTCCACCCAAAGACCAGTGGGTAGCCACTGCAGATTCCAGAGCACTGGTGTCATGTGGTCCCAGCGAGATGCCCCCTCAATAAGTGAGCTGCTGCGTTCTGCACCAGCTGCCGTCTTCGAGTTGCTTAAAGGTGTAGTCCCATGTAGCACACATTGCAAAGTCTAATCTTGAAGTCAGACAAGCATGGGTAGCAGTGGCAAGGTCAGCTCCTAAAACAAAGGTCACAACCTCCCAGCCAGATACAGGTGGTAAAAAGCAGACTGGGTTACTGTTGTAATAGAATAGTCAAACAGAAGGTAGGGGTCTAGGATCATCCCTAAGTTGGACCCTAGTAACTAGAGGTGGACATACTCCCTCAATCAAAGGGACCGATATTACCTCTGCCATCTCCTTCAGCTTCTTCCCCCAACCCACCATCACCATGTGAGTTTTGTCTGGGCTAAGTGTCCGCCAGCTCACTCTCCTCCATGCCCCAAGATCATCCAGATGCCAGCTGAGGCACTGAAACGCAGCAGCGTCCGAGTCGCCTGTGATGGAGATATACAGTTGGGTGTCATCAGCATGACTGAAAACATCACACCCTATGCTTCTTTATTAACCTTCCTTATGACCCCCTGTACACGCTGACGAGGAGGGTTGAGAGAATAGCACCCCACAACACCCACACCTGAGTGCTCTCCAAGAAGAGGAGCAATGGTCCACAACTATTCACCAAGGTATCTCTGAGAGAAAAAAACAAAGCCCATCAGGGTCCGTCGGTGAGTCAACAACACCTTGCGATCAATGTTATCGAAGGGAGCTGATGGATTTAATAATACCAGCATGGACATCTGATCTTCATCCATCCCCAGGGAGAAATCATTGTAAGGGACCAGGGCATAGGCTGTCTGGCCTAAATGTCACTGCTGGACTGCGGTCACCAGGCAGTAGTCAGCAAGCAGGGATCAGAGTAATCATGAGAGCTGGGACCAATAGGCAAGGGCCAGGGTCAGAGTCAGGCCAGGGTAAGAGACTGGAGTCACAGCAGCCAGATGTCTGTGTGATTGCCCAGACTACTTCTTGGGGCAGCCATGTGGATTAAATAGTTAGCATGAACCAGGGCCGGCTCCAGGCACCAGCGGAGGAAGCACGTGCCTGGGGCGGCACATGCTAAGGGGCGGCATTCCGGCCATTCTTGGGCGGCACAATCCGGGCAACTTTTTTTTTTTTTGCTTCGGCAGTTCGGGCGGCAGATCCAAAACACAGGTTGTGGGATGAAGTTGTCTCAACACCTCCAGTACCTCACTGAGCATCACCGGCTGAAAGTCTAGCAGAGAAGACCAGGCCCTTGTTCCCTCAAGACCTTCCTCTCACACCACAGAAGCAGTCAGCCCATCCATAATATGATGAGTCTTATCTGCAAAATAAGAAATTTCCTCACAATGGGAGGCACTTGGACCAGCTGCCGAGCAGAGACAGTCCACACACTGTGTAAAGTCCAAAACAAATCTGCTCCAAGATATTGCAGATGCTAATGGCTGAGACAAATAACTTTTTCTTTCCCTCCCACACGGCCACAGCATAAGCATTTTTAAAAAATCATTGTGGTCCAACAACTAATTAGACTCAGCATGAGGCTTCTGCCACCAGTGCTCATGCTAGCACAAACAGTTAAGGGACCTAGCCTGTTCCTCACTGCCATGCAAACCTTCCTCGCTCACAATCACTCCACTCAACTTACATCCCCCACCCCGCCTTAACTTTGGTGCCAAAATGTGCAAAGATATACACACCTTGAGCTATATGCATGAGCCTCTACTGCATGAGCTAAAAGCCATATGGCTGTTAGCTAAGGCTGTAGAGCAAACTCCTTTCTCTCTCTCTCTCTCTCTCTCTCTTCCCCACCCCCTCCATCCCCAAGGTGTGTGGGTTACACATAGAAACTGCTCACCCTTCCCCACCCCTCTCTCATGTCTGTCAGCATAGCGCTGCATGCCCCATAACCCCCATTCCCCGCCCCCTGGTATGCACAGGTGTCAGGTGTTCAGTTGGCTGCTAACCTGGTCACTAGGTAACCCAGCAAGCTCAGCTGGGCCCAGTAAGCCCCCTCCAAATGGTTGCACTTCTTGATTGGGCAGGGGAGCCAGCAGAGATGACACGTAACTGTTGATAGTGGGAGGGGGGCTCGATGTAAAGGTTCTGGTGTATGCAGCAGGGTTCAAGGCAGGGCATATAAACCTTGGCAGAAAACTGGGGGGGCATGCCCCCCACCATGTGTCGCCTCTGGGAGCCAGCACTCTTCTCCTTGAGCCTTGCAGCAGAAGCATCTGCTCAGTGCTTACCAGGCCCACCACTGTGCTTACCCTCCTCTCACTTCTGCTTCCTACTGGTAGCCCTTGCCCCTGCCCCCACCTCTCTGCTTTGCTCTGGTTTCTTACTCCTAGCGCTGATTCTTGGCTATGTCCCTGACTAGAACTCCGGCTTAGACTTTTGGCCTAGACTTTGACTTCCAACTCCCAGCTTTGACCCATTGGCTACTTAGAATCATAGAATCAGGACTGAAAGGGAACTTGAGAGGTCATCTAGTCCAGTCCCCTGCACTCATGGCAGGACCAAGTATTATCTAGACCATTCCTGAGAGGTGTTTGCCTAACCTGCTCTTAAAAATCTCCAGTGATGGAGATTCCACAAGTTCCCTAGGCAATTTATTCCAGTGCCTAACCACCCTGACAGGACCCTGAAGTTTTTCCTAATGGCCAACCTAAACCTTCCTTGCTTCCTGTCCTCAGTGGTTAAGAACAGATTTTCTCCCTCCTCCTTGTAACAACCTTTTATGTACTTGAAAACTATTATCATGCCCCCTCTCAGTCTTCTCTTTTCCAGACTAAACAAACCAAATTTTTTCAATCTTCCCTCATAGGTCATGTTTTCTAGACCTTTAATCATTTTTGTTGCTCTTCTCTGGACTTTCTCCAATTTGTCCACATCTTTCCTGAAATGTGGCACCCAGAACTGGATACAATACTCCAGTTGAGGCCTAATCAGCACGGGGTATAATGGAAGAATTACTTCTCATGTCTTGCTTACAACACTCCTGCTAATACATCCCAGAATGATGTTTGCTTTTTTTGCAACAGTCTTACACTGTTGACTCATATTTAGCTTGTGGTCCAAGCTCTGACTATGACTCAGCCTTTCACTTCAGCTTAGGCTTTGGCTTCTGACTCTGGTTAAGACCTTTACCCTGAGTCTAGCTTCAACTTTAGACTAGTACCTGATCCCTGGATCTATGCTTGTCATTACCAAAACTGCCACCACAACCACCAGGCACTGTCCTGATCCACCTACAAGGTAGACCACCCATGCCCTGGCAGCTTACAGTGGCTGTCCCTATGCACACTGATGTGAAGCTGGTGGTCAGGAATTGCTTAAGATGTGTAGGAGGAGTGGCAGAATACTAGTCTTCAGACCTGCCAGCTCTGTTGACAAGCTAAGTTGCTTTTATGATACACAGGCAGGAACAAGCCATGGTTAGAAAGACTGATCATCCGTGACAAGAATTTCTGATGCCCAAATGTTTGGGATTAGATGAAGGGCTACAGTCCTTTCATTTCTAGCATTTGTTGTGACATAAGGGAGGCATCCACTGCAGCTTAAAAGAGTGATAAAACAGCTACAGTTGCACCCACCTTACACATCCACTAAATACACTTACACATTTTTCTAGGGCAGACAAGGTCCCAGAGTCCTCAATGCCCAGGAGTTATTTGAAGACCCCGAGCTGGCCAAAACTTGTGCTGGCCACTCTGCCCATGTGAAAAAGAGCAGCTGACAGCCAGCTAGCTGATCATTAGAATTCAGCCATAATGCCCCCCACAGCTGAGCACTCCCAGTGCTTTCAGTGTATGTAATTATACTAACAATTGAATGCAGCTAGGCACAGATTCCTAGCCAAAAGAAGAGATGCTCTTTTCTTTATCCTACATTTCCTTTCCGTTTTCTCTCGGCTGCCTGCCGAGATGGATGCTCTTCCCTTCTGTGTACTGTTTGCCGGTCAAGGTTATGTAATAGCCATCCAGCCATACTTTTGGATAGGATAGATAGCTGGATAGGAGCATTAAGTTGCCCGCATGAGTTAGCATGTGAACACAGGGGTTGCCAGACAGGTTCACACCAGTGATCCATTAGTCCAGTAGTAGGTGTTTGACAGGCATTGCTATTATTGTATTACAGTCAGTGCCAGTGCTAGTCCATTGGGGGCCCTATGCAGGAATATTTTTGGGACCCCACCCCACACAACACAAACTAATAATGAATAGGGGACCCCCTGGAGCTGCTTGGAGCCCTAAGAATTGCTTAGTCTACTCATGCCTAGCACTGGCTCTGACTACATGCCTTAGCCACAATTTTGGCCACATTGTGCTAGGCACTGTACAAACACAGTAAGATACAGTTCTTGCTCTGAACAGCTTCCAATCTGATACCTTGATTCAGCATGATATTTAAGCACATATGTAACTTTAAGCATGTAAATAGACCCATAGAAGCTTAAAATTACGCTCACACTTAAGCACCTTGCTGAGCCAGGGCCTACATAGACAAGGGGAAACAGAAACAATGCCACATTCCAGATGCTTTGAACAAAGGTGCAAGAAACCTGTTGTGGACAATTATGGAATAATCTACCTATAGGGGAATTTTCTTCCAAACATTATCATTTAGTGGCTGACTTATGCCCTGAAGCATAATGATTTCTGTCCCAAATATATATTAAAAATATCCTATCTAATGTAACTGTGGATGTTCTCATTCCATATAAACGTCCAATCCTTTTTTTTTGTAATCCCACTAAGCTCTCCGCCTCAATGGTGTCTTGTGGCAATGAGTTCCATTTGTTCTAGGAGGTGGCCTGTTAAAGGTAAGTAATTGTTCTATTAGTTTTCTCTCCCTCTGGGGATCTGATGTGTTAGAGCAGACACAGATTGTTTTGGTCCTTCAGCTCTGTAGAACAGTGTTTCTCAAACTGGGGTCACCGCTTGTGTAGGGAAAGCCTCCGGCGGGCCAGGCCGGTTTGTTTACCTGCCCATCTGCAGGACCGGCCGATCGCGGCTCCCACTAGCTGCGGTTCGCTGCTCCAGGTCAATGGGAGCTGCTGGAAGCGGCATGGGCTGAGGGACTTACTGGCCGCCGCTTCCAGCAGCTCCCATTGACCTGCAGTGGCAAACCGCAGCCAGTGCGAGCCGCGATCGGCTGGACCTGCGGACGGGGCAGGTAAACAAACCAGCCCTGCCCGCCAGGGGCTTTCCCTACCCAAGCGGCGACCCCAGTTTGAGAAACACTGCTATAGAAGGAGCAGACCCCCAACATTTACTACTTTCTGCACTGAAAAAGGTTAGCTGGAGAGCGAGGTAACACATGCATGATTTATTTATGTTCTCTGCTTTGTTTGTTTTTTTCTTCTTCCAAGTTTCTCTGAAATGTAATTAAATGAAATGTGATAAAGATTTTTTTTTAATTGGGCCTATGCACTCTCTTGCTTTTCTGTAATGTATAAAGAAAACTTAAAGGCTTTTATTATTTTGTTTTAAGGGGATTGTTGTTGTTGGGTTTTTACCTTCTGTAAGATTTAAGGCAGGAACCATTCCTTCTTTTGTGTTTGTTATAGCATCTAGCATACTGTGGGTGCTAGAAGAAATACATTATTATTATTCATAATTGGAGTGTTCACTAATTTGCATGACAAACATTAAACTTTCCTTCCACTGTCTATCATCAGATAGGTTACTGGATGCTATTTAAAAAACACTAATTGTGAGTAGAGCTGGTCAAAACATTTTTGATGGAACAGTTTTCTACTGGAAAATGCAGTCTCATTGAAATCAATGTTTCACCAGGAACACCTGGATTTTAGTTAATTAAATTTTATATGGAAAAAGCCAAAAATTAAGCATTTTGACTTTCTTATTTTGGTAATGTTGAAAATGTTTCATTTTGACTTTGTTTTGATTAATTAGTTTTGACTTTTATATTAGTAAATTATTTTAATACTATATGTATATACAGTGTATTAAGTATTATGCATCATATGGTATAGTTAATGTTTTATATTGTATTATAGTATTTTGGTATTATCAAAACAAAACATTTGAACTTTATCAAAATGAAACATTTTTGTGGCTCTGAATTGATATTTATCATTTTTGTTCCACAGGAAATCTTGAAATTTGGGATTTTTGTTCCAATTTGGAACAATTCCCCCTCCCCTCCAAATTTT
This sequence comes from Platysternon megacephalum, assembly GCA_003942145.1. Lineage (NCBI taxonomy): Eukaryota > Metazoa > Chordata > Testudines > Platysternidae > Platysternon > Platysternon megacephalum. The sequence goes on along the minus strand of QXTE01000524.1, from coordinate 259,751 downwards.
GTTATTTCCTTGGGGAACAGAAATTGGAGTTTTCAGCCAGCTCTAGCTGGGAGTCTTATTTATTCTTTCTATCTTGGTACTGAGAATGCCTAAGCTTTTGGAAAACTGGTTCTTTTGTATATGTTTTTACAATTGCTTCCCACTTGGTGAGGGGCTCAAGCCTTCCAGCAAAGAAGCCCATATTAGGAAGAAAGCCACTTATGCTAGGAAAGCCAGCACAACCAAAGCTGCTTTTAGTTTGTAGTCAAGAATTTCTAAAGGCAGCCTCTCAATGCCATGTGATCTTTCTGAATGACTTCTGTAACTCACTGCACCGTTGTGCACCTCTACAAACCACAGGATGGATTTATAAAATTCTCACATGGGCTCAAGCTGCAACTTCTAAATCTTGATTTCATAGAATCATAGAAATGTAGGACTGGAAGGGACCTCGATAGGTCATCTAGTCCAGTCCCCTGCACTAAGGTGTTTAATTTTGGAGATTTGGTTTCAGCCAACCTCTAATAAAATAGAAGGTACAGTAGAACCTCAGAGTTATGAGCACCAGAGTTAAAAACTAACCCATCAACCACACACCTCATTTGGAATTGGAAGTAGGCAATCAGGCAGCAGCAGAGACACACAAAAAAAGGGGGGGGGGGAAGCAAATACAGTACAGTACTGTATTAAATGTAAACTACTAAAAAAAAATGGAAAGCAGCATTTTTCTTCTGCATAGTAAATTTTCAAAGCTGTGTTAAGTCAATGTTCAGTTGTAAACTTTTGAAAGAACAACCATAATGTTTTGTTCAGAGTTACGAACATTTCAGAGTTATGAACAACCTCCATTCCCAAGGTGTTCGTAACTGAGTTTCTACTGTATAATCAAGTGTGCATATTGGTGCCTTATACCTCATAAACATCAGCTGAATTTTTTTTTGTCTTAAGAATATTTTTTTTCTTCCAAAGGATATCATATGCCACACACAAAAAATATCCAATTACCAATCCTCTGAACCATCCAGTCCCCAACTGATCCAGCTTTTTAATATTTTCAGTTGCTAATGAGTTCTGTTTCATAGTCTGATATGACCAGACCCTTTCATTCCTTTTTGTCAACACTGCAACCAGGATACTTCCGACATCCCCATCCCAGCTCTAGATGACTGTGAGGATTGAACCCTGAAAGAATGTAAATTGAGCCAGGAAGCAAACACTTGTATAGAGCCACCTCATTTAAGCGGGGGTTCATCTTTTTACTAATCCATAGCATGATTACTGAATTAAATAGCAGGGGGAAAGGCGGGGGGGGGAAGAGCTAAAAAAAATAATGGAGAACAATTATCAAAATGAAACAGAATAATGTACCATATGATTAACAACGCTTACTTTAAAATGATATTTTATTGAATCGGGTATAACTTGACCTATATCGGAAGCTGAAGCAATTATGGTGATTATGCTGGGATAATGCCAGAAAGCAGTTTGGCTTCAGTATTAAGATCAAAGGAAGCAGCTTCATCTATAAAATACATTACTAAATAGCCAAGGACAGTAACAGATGATAGTAAGGAAAAGTGAGGGAGTGGAGAGGACATTTTACCACTGCATGCTAACTGTGCAACCATCAATCCTCTGTCTCACTGAGGACAGTGCGGAGAGGTGGGGGAAATTCCAGTCTGTTCAAGGAGTAAAATCAGATACTGGCACAAGACCACTGCCCGGCCATCCGGAGCTCTGGGGCTGGGGCCACTCGGATGGCCCATGGCTGGGGTGGGGAGGCTCTGGGGGGATGCTCTGGGCTCCTGATGGGGAGGGGGAGTAGAAGGGGAGGGCGAAGGGTGGGGTCTCGGGCAGAAGGGGAGGGGTCAGGGGCTAGCCTCCCCCAGTGGCCCGGCTGCCCATGTGTAGCCCCTTGACTTCAATGAAGCTATACTGATTTATACCAGCTCACAATGGGGCCTCATATTTTGAGGTATATGCATGAAGAAAGTAATGGCTGAACTCTGCATTTACTTATTTGTATGCTTGATTTCTCACCCTTAATGTTTCATTAATGCTAAGAAATTTTTGGGGAAGGGGGGGTTGCTCAGAAATATCTGTCAATGTAATGTCATATGGAGTCGGTGAAACAGGATTTTATAACTTTCAGTTTAAGGATCAGAAATCTCAGCATCTCATTGCAATGCAATACTAAAAGGCAGAGCTGGTTTCACCTCAATTTGATGCTCAGTAGTCTCTGACGTCTCAGTCACCAGCACGCGTCGTGTTGCGTTACTTCTCTCAAGTCTTTGCTCCCTCAACCTTTCTTCTGTGAAGCTGCAAGTTTAATCAGAAAGGGGGGGGTGGGGCGGGAAGTCAGGTTGCCAAGGATTTCCAACCTCTGCAAAGATCTAAGCTGTTCTAAGAACTGTAAGATGGCAACAGAAGCAGGTCATGCAAGGATCTCTTCTGAGTTATAAACCCAGTTTTTTCATTTGGAAAAATCCAGTAAAGATGTTGACATTAAAAATCCCTTATAAAGAAAGCCTCTGACCCAATTAGTTAACATCTATCCATAGTGATACTGATATGGCATATGTAGGAAAAGCACAATGGGACTAGATGTAAACATACAGTTCTTGCGTTGTATTCATTTAAGGATGTTCATCAATAATTTCCTGCGTGACAGCTATAATATTGAAAAATATTAGGGAGAACACCATATTTCCCCCCTGCACACACTGATGAATTAAATGATTCAGCTGTTCTTATAAGCATCATGTCCCAGACCTTCCCTTCCAGAAACTGATCCAAAGTCCTTTGATTTCAATGGACTTTGAATTGGGCCCAAACACAGTAAAGAAACAACAAGGTGGCTTCTTCACACACTCCCTTTTAGTGTTTGTGTATAAGACAGATGTACGCAATATGACAGTCCAACACCAGGCAGTCATTGGCATGTGCATGGGTGGCTGCTGGGGATTTGGTTTGGCTGATGAACTGGAAACGTTGCATGAGCTTTTGCATGTACATGAGCTTTTGCACCCTGCAGCTACATTATCCCCATAATCATCCAAGGTAAGCTGGCCATTGAGCACTGTGGAGCTAAGCTCTGCAGTGAAACTGTACATTGGTTGAGTGTATGGGTGCAAAAATAGAGTTGGGATCCTTCAGTGCCAAACGGGTGAGCCCTGGGTGCAGCCGCAGGCTGAGCTGGAATATTGTGACAGGCTTGGTGTGTTGCATAGTAGGAAAGCTGCTCACTGAGCCGTCACACATCTTAATTACACACAGGCTGGTGGTACTCTTACAGGATCAATAGCAATACCCACACTGCAGCTATTCAGACCACATTACAAAAGTACCCCTTAGAAGATCACAAAAAGGGGATCATGGATGCCACAAGGGAGAAACAAACATACCTACATTTCTGATAGGCACCAGGAAAATCTAAGAGAAACAGGACCAATACTGAACATAGACTGAATTTTGCCTTCTCATGTGGAAGAAACTGAAAATATTTAATCCTATGTAGATGAAAGGGGTCACCATATACATCTTTATCCTTCTGCCTTTGCAAATAGATAATGTTACCCTAGAAATCCCTATACTTTTAGTATAAGGAATTACACAAATACTGTGGTCATATTAATTCATTGCAAAGGCAATTGTAAAGATGTTGAGCCAGATCCTCAGGTGCAGCAGAGAGGGAAGGTGGCTTTCTGCCCCCTTTCTCCCACCTCCTCCCAATCCTTGGAACTGCTTTGGGCCAATTCGGCTCCCAGCACAACTTAGAGCAACCCCAGGGCTACTCCATATTGTACTAATTTGTAATGGCTTCATCACATTTCCTAGCTTGCCTGATCCCAATCCCTCCTGAGCCAGCCACTTTTAGAGCTGCTCTGGCCGACAGTAGACCTCTTGCTGGTGGCTTGTGCAGCTTCACTCCTGCTTCAGGCAGATTTATCTTGGCTGAAACCTGCAACCTGGGTTGTTCCTGTTTCTGCTGGCACAACTCAGAAAGCGAATGTCGCCTCAGTTATGTCACTACTGGTCTGTCTCTCATGTTGCTATTAGTATGACTGAGGATAACAACCTCAGTCAGGAAAAGGCATTAGCAGAAGACACTAATGAAAGGTTCTGGATATTCTTAGAAAAGACCATCATTTAAAAGGGATGATTTAAAATATTTATTAACACAGGGAATTATCTGAGTTAGCTGACTTCTGATATTACACTACTTTTTTCGTTCATTTACAAGGTTGCCAAACAAGACTGTGTGGACCACAGGCGCTGGCTTCCTCCTTTCCCCGGGGGTGCTCAATCCCCACTTAGCCCCAGACCCCACCCCCACTCCACCGCTTCCGCGGAGGCCCCCCCGCCTCTTCCTGCTCCCAACCCACCCCCACCCTGCCTCTCCCTGCCCAGTTCCATCCCCTCCCCCAAGCACGCCCTGTCCCTGCTCCCCACCCAGTGCATCCTGAACACCGCAGAACAGCTGATCGTGGCAGGCGGGAGGCACTGGGAGGGAGGGGGAGGAGTTGATCAGTGGGGCCGTCGGCGGGCAGGAGGTGCCGGGTGGGAAGAGGGAGCTGGCTGCCGGTGGGTGCTAAGCACCTGCTAATTTTTTTCTGTGGGTGCTCCAGGGTTGGAGCACCCACAGAATCGGCACCTATGGCGAGGACCCCAAAAGTGGTCTCTGTGATCAACCAGAGGTTTTAGGAAGCATTATAATAACACTCAACACTATTTGTCCCTGCAAAGAAATCATTGAGGAGATACCGTAAAGTTACATAGGCAGAACAGAGAGCTTCCTCCAGGGAAAGAGCTTCTCAGCTTCCAGCTACAAATGTTTTCAGAATTTCAAAAGAAAAAGGGGCCTCAAGCAGCAAGATTTGGATTCTGAACACCCTAAAGCAGTGGTTTTCAACCTGTGGTCCGTGGACCCCTGGGGGTCCTCAGGCGATGTCTAAGATTTCCAAAGGGGTCTGCATCTCCATTACAAATTTTTTAGGGATCCGCAAATGGTTGAAAATCACCACCCTAAAGGTTGGGGTATTTGGGCCCAACTCTTTTCAAAAGTCTCAATCAAGCATTAAGCTTGAATTGTTTCTTTCACAACAGATAATCCGTAGAAGACTTCATTTTCTTGCAGTTGGTATGAAGAATCCAAAAGGAAACCTAAAACATGGTTGAGGGGAGGAAGGATTATGGTCAGGGCCGTCCCTAGCAGGGTGCGGGGCCCGGGCCGGAAGTGACGTCACTTCCGGGACTGACTGTGCCAGGGGCGGGTCGGGGAGGCTGGGGGAGGCAGTGCCTCCCCAAACAGCCAGGCATGGCCCCCTGCCCACACTCTGCCTCCCCTGAGGCTCCAGGAAGCTGGGGCCATGCCGCCCGCCTTCCCGGGGCTGGGGAGACTATGGCAGCACCACACACTCTCCCTCCTGGTGCTCTGGGGCTGGGGAGGCTGCAGCTGCGCAGCTGCGTGCTCTCCCTCAGGTGGAAGGGGCAGGGCTAGGAGTGAACCACTCCCCCAGCCAGTGGTTCACCTGCTGCCCATGTGGTACCGGCCAATTGCGCCGGCCCGTGGGCCCCCCAAAGCATGGGACCCAGAGCGGTCACCCCCATTCGCCATCCCCTAGGAACGGCTCTGATTATGGTCAGCATTTTGACCCTTCTGGGTCTTTAATATTAGGGGGCTCCACTAGTTGATTAGGGTCCAGTTTCTCAAAAGTGGCTATTGACTTTGGGGGACCCATCTTTGGACACCTGGGGTTGACTTTCAAAGCTGATGCACACCCACTGCGTTCTTTGACTTCTTTGGAGTAGTGGGTGCTCAGCACTTCTGAAAAGAAGGCCAGCAGTTGTCTGAAGTTGGGTACCATGAGATGGCAGCATCCAAAATCAGTTGCCACTTTTGAAAAACGCGGTCTGAATCCACTGTGGTACCAGACACATCAGCCGGTGATGGGGACAGTATTGGTTTCTGCCTCTAGCTCTGCCTCCTGTAGATGGAAGAAATTGTGAGATATCGAAGAAATTGTGAGATATGAAATTGTTGATTTCTAGTGGAGACAAATTTAAGATAGCCCCTTATAGGCTTAACTAGAGATCGACTCACCTAGTAAAGCTGCTTCCACAAGAGTTTGAGTGCCAGCTGCAGTAATGTACAGGGTACGTGTGTGAACATTAGGGGTGTGGTCCGTCTCCTTTCTGGAGGTTGCTGATAAGATCTCTCCCCTTTGTTGCTGGGCAAACATTTTGCTTTATTACTTTTCCCAGCTCCTGCTTCTGCATTGGTGTCAGTGGGAGCTACTTCTAAAAGAGCAGGGCAGTCATGTACCTATCTGGTATCAAGCTGTTGGAGGAGTTCTGCTCAAAAATAGATGCACTGTATGTGCTGTATTAATATGTAGTGATGGTGCCTACCATTACCTGCGTGAGTTCTATAAGCATGCTCATGGTACAGGCATCCTGATTGGACACCAACACAAAGTCATTGTTTTTGAAGCTTTGATAAACAAAGATAAGGGACTTGGAATTGTGCTCAGCCAAACTCAGCCAAAACACCTTATTTTGAACATTCAGCAGCACTACACATCGTAGGCGTTGACTCCATGGGTGCTCTGGGGCTGGAGCACCCACAGAAAAAATATAGTCAGTGCTCAGCATCCACCAGCCACCCCGCTGTTTGGAGGGCCCCACTGATCAGCTCCTCCCCTTTCTCCCTCTCCCCCCAGTGCCTCCTGCCCGCCACCAATCATCTGTTTGGGGCGGTTTCAGTGGCAAATTTTCAACCACCCTCCTCCTAGTGCTTGGGTTAGGTACTTGCCCACCCCTCAGCTGTCTGAATATTTTGCTTGATCTCCATTTAGGCAATGCCGTGTCACTTGCTGGGCCCGCCACACCTCATTCTTCCCTTCCATACTGCCTGCCTTTGCTGCCAGTGCTTAGAGTGTGGGTTGCTTTTAGGGACAGCATTGATGGCTGCCCATCTCCTAGGATGTCATGCCCTATGAAGCCACCTGGCCTTTCTGTGCCTACAGCTGTGGTGTGGGTAGCTATGATTCAGTTTTCTGTGTCTGATGCAATGTAAGTGAAGAAGCCTGTCTGCTGGGGGCAAGCCTCTGAAAGGATTCAAGATAGAGGGTCTGTGTCTCTCTCTTTATGTCTTTCATAGGGACTGTATAATTGTTCTTTCTTTGCTTTTATTTTAGTTTAAGGAAAGCAATCTCGACTGAAAGTAAATGATTTGTTATGTGTATGGAAATAACAAAAGCCATCACTGGTCCTGAGAAGACATTATATTATGCTGGATTTTGCCTAACGATGTGGTGGTTTCATAGCTATAAAAATCTGCAAGATTATGAAATTGGTATATTTTTCCAATGAGGGAAGAGAGAATAGCACTAAGAATGGAGACAATTTCCCCTATAATGCTGTTGATGACTGGATATATAAAAAACACAAAGGAAATTAATGTTATGATCATGTGGTCAGAGCCCTGTGTCAATCAAGCAAAATCTATATAATTTTCCATCAGTCTAACTCCCCTGTCAGCCGGAGATCCAGATGGTGGTGGTAGTATAAACATGCAAGTCAGCAAACATGGTTATCTACATGCAGCTTAATTGGCTGAAGGTAAGTTTCCACACCCCACCAACATGTCTGAGCCTAAGCAGAAGGGCTCACCACTGGAGAAAGAAGGTAGTGCTCTCTCCAACCTATTCAGTCTTCGGTCTCGCTGAGGAAATTGCTTGATCCTTCTGGCACCCCTGCCCTCTGTGATGTGGATATTTGGCCACTATGGACCAATGGGACAACCAGCTCATTTCATATTGTATCTAGATCAGCCAGGGGATGATACAGATTCTGAGCACTACCAACCTGTTCGGGATGTAAACCAGTGAGTGAGAAGATGAACAGGCTACAAAGCCTCTCCCCAGAGTTGTCTTATCCCCTTTCTGTGATATGATGTTAGTGTCGTTCTTTGCGTATGGTTTAATCTGAATTAACTTTTTAAGCTAGGTATGGCGCAGGTTGATCTTGGCAGCACTCAGACTCCGTCTGCCCACTTCCTTCTACCAGGCCTGATTTGAGAACCCCTTAATGCTTTGTCCAGCAGGGTCCTGGTGACCCCCTGCAGCTGTAGAACAGCCCCTTTTCGTTGACCCTAGTAATTCTGCTTCAAAATTCACATGCTACAGGAATTGTCCCCTTAGTGGCCCTCCAGAGAGCATGTTATACCAACATGGAAAAGACTTTCAATCAAAGGTGTGTAGGGCCTAACAGAGGAGCTGCCACTGCCACTGAGCCCGATGTGTTATCCTGACTATCTACATGCATAAGTACATAAGTAGTGAGGAAGGGGTCTTGTTGTGGACCTACAGGTGGGCGTTTCACTTATCTGAATCCTTCCAAACCTTTACGTGTTTGATTCAGCTGAGTTTCCAGCTGGATCATTTCTCCCAGTCCTTAGCTATGAAAGTTCTGTGCTTGGCCTTTGGGAAGAGATATATTTACTTCACAACCATTCAGTATCTTCTTCTAAGAAAGAGATTAACAAAGGGTGAATTGGGGTGTGCAAGAGCAAATGATGTATTTCAGGTGCAGAAAGCTGCAAGTAACCATCCCAGGAGGAATCTAGAAAAAGAAGAACCTGGTCTGGTCTTGCCTTTTAATTTTTGGAAGCAATATTAACGTCTATCTATTCTGAGATAGATTTAAACCTCAGTGGAATGTTTAAAACTCATTTCAATGACAAAATATTCCACTGAAATGATGAGCTGATGATGATTTTAGAGCAGCTATAAATAAATGGAACTACTTTAAATAAACAATGTCACATAATTGGTGTGACTGAGACTAACTATTAAGAGAAACAATAACAGCTGCCACTCACTGAGCTAGGGAAACGTGGCGGGTCAAATGCTTGGCTGGTGTAAATGCACAACAGAGCTGCTTCTACTTATAACAGTGGAGGATGTAGCCTGGAGTCTCTCCCATCTCACCATCAGCAAGGGAGCTTGAATATATACCCAGGCTCTGTGCTGAGCCTGTCCTACCCACCCTGTAGGAATACAGGCCCACATTAGATTGGGTGAACGGTGGTTTTAAATTAAGTTGGGATATTAGCATGAGCAATAGGCCCAAAGCACATGACCAAAAAGAATGAGCTCATGGGAAAGAAGAGTTGTTGTGTTAAACTTGTTAGTGACCTTTCACAATAACAGTGTTATCTTACTTAAGGTTTGAGCTGAAGTAATAGAAATAAAACACAGTTAATTGGGTACCAGGTGCAGTAAATAATTGGCTATATAAGAAACTGCTTCATTTGGCCTTAGCCAAGGTCCGATAATTGGCAATGACATCACTTGTTTGTTAAAGGGTGTAAAAAATAAACTCTGAAAGGGTTCATTGCTAATACCTGGTTGATTGGAGCCAACCAATATGAGCCTAAGCTCCCCTGGGTTTAGTTTGTTTGTAAGTATCTTGATCAAATGCTTATCAATATTTTGTTACTGTTTGTTTATTTAGTTAGGCATTTTAGGCATATTTAGAGCAATTGTATAAATACCATTTGGCCTTTGGATTTAATAAAGGAATTTATGGTTAAATTATTGTTGTGGTAACACCCTGTATAAATAATATTAATTTCAACACATGCTGAAGCCCGCACCTCACTGTATTCACTGCTTTTGTTACCTGTGCTATCCAGAATCAAGCTAGCTCAGGTAGGCTAGTTCCTTCACAGCTTTTGGGTGTGTGTGTGTGTGTGTGTGTGTGTGATATACCAATCGCTCCTAAACTTTTTACATTTTTATTTGGGTTTCACTTGGTTGTGTCTCACTCTGACTCATTGGATGCTTTCTGCTCACATGGAAATGATATCCAGGGCAAGCTTATGTGTACTTGAAGTTTTGCCTATTTGGTGCCAATATTCAAGGTAGCCTACTGGTTGCAGGTCCATGGGGGCAATTTTTTGTACTTGCTGCCCCTTTAGATGGGGGAAGGGATAGCTCAATGGTTTGCACATTGGCCTGCTAAAGCCAGGGTTGTGAGTTCAATTCTTGGTGGGGGGAACCTGTCAGGGACAGTAGCTGGTCCTGCTAGTGAAGGCAGGGGACTAGACTTGATGGCCTTCAAAGGTCCCTTCCAGTTCTATGAGATAGGTATATCTCCATATATAGATGGGGACAAGGTTATAGCAATGGAAAGGATCAAGCAGTCACAGATAACACAGGCTGAATGTGATTTCCAGTACATTCACTTTAACCCAAGATGCATGTAGAGGGATGACATATTGTACTCCCCCAAAGAATAGGAGCACTCCTTTGGAGTGCAGGCTGAGGGAAGCATGTACTAGGTGGATCATGCCTGATGTAATTTGTTCTTTCATATCATATGGGAGAGACATAGGGATGAAACAGATCCCAGGACTCTTGGTCCTTGACTAGCATTTGAGAGTATTGCAGGAATAATTGCCTTGGTTCCCCCATATGTATATATGTCACAGTTCAGGGCAACTGCATCAGTATTTCCCCTCTGTGGTCCAGCAGGGGCACCCACTTTTAGGATCCCGGCTCCTCAGCCATCACCTCTCTTGGGAGGAGAACAGTCACTCTCACCTTCCTGACCAAGAGACTTTTCTGTGGTTACAAGTTCATGGCAGCCTCAGCTCAGAATAAGCACATAGACCATGCAGATCAGCCTGTTCCTTTATATAGTTTGGGCCTTTGATCTTCCGATTCTGGGAACTGCTGATCAGCAGACAGTGGTCCCCTCCTCAGTGCATGGCTGCAGAAGGCTGGGTTTTTGCACAACCGGGGTGTCTGTGGGCAGGCAGGGAGGGATTTTGCCTTCCGGCCCTCCTCTGCTCTGCCCCCCCCCCCCCCCCCCCGATTTTTCCCAAGAATTCCACTTTGCACATATTGTCCCAATAGACCATTCTGGTCTGCCACATTGTTCAATATAGTCCTTTGCTCATCCAGGCCCACAATAATACATAATACAATGGGCTCCAAAGATATTTAAACTTCATTCAATACGGTTTTTCAAGGCTATTGCAGAAAATTGGTATATCTGTCACATCTCCCCCTAAAGAAGGGGGTGTAACTAGTGTAATAGAATGCTAAACTGTATGATCCTGTTCAGCCACTAGGTGGCACTGTGCGTGTAACATACCTTATTTAAGCTAACCTCAGCCATAGCTGACAGAACATTAAAGGATCATATAGTGAACACATCTCTGGCATATCTCTCTGGAAAGGAAGCTCGGTAGCCAGTCCATATCTGGTACAAGAGCCCGACCTGCCAGTAGCAGCCCTGCAACATACCATGTACAAGGTGTACATGACAACTAGGGTGCTTGACTGGCATCCTAGGGGAACCCAGGGACTTATTTCCTGGACAGGCTTATTCCCTGGATGACGTTTCTGCCATGCGATGGCCTTTCTTAATTTCACATTTCAACTATTCAGATGATAAAAATTCTGCAGACAAGCCGGCGCGCATCCTTTAAAAATCCATACAGAGTCAGTGGACAATTATCCTGTACAATTTCTCTGCTTAGCTTCCTTCTAATGCTTTGAAGGCTGTCTCTTCTATGCAATCCCATACAACTGAAAATGTATGTTCCTCTTTAAAGTAAGAAAACTGCAGGCGAAATAGTACTTAAGCCACCGGGAAGATAAAAATAACTATTATTTAATTGCTAGAACTTTCCTAAACCACTTTATTAAAAATTAAGGCACGAGGATACTATAATGCAGGGATGGCCAAACTGTGGCTCTTTTACAGTTAAAGTGCAGCTCTTGGAGCCCCCCCACACTCCTCATTCACTGCCTACCAGATTGTTTGGGGGAGCTCAGGGCTTCTGCCCTGTGGTGAGGTGGTGGGACTAGGAGCTTCTGCCCAGCAGGGAGGCGGGTTTTGGAGCTTCAGCCCCACGGGAGGCACCTTCCGGGGCATGGGGCTTCAGCGAGAACAGGACTGAAGCCTCGTGCTCCAGCAGGCATGCCCTGCAGGGCTGAAGCCTCGAGAGTTCCTGACCATACAGGGAAGAAGTCCCTAGCCCCACCATCTTGCAGCAGGGCAGAAGCCTCGAGCTCCGACAGGTGCACGCCGGCTCTCGAACTTCTGAAGATTGTTGTATGCGGCTCGGAGGGTCAGTAAGTTTGGCCATCCCTGCTATAATGAATCCTTGAAATCGGTCATGCTTAGGGTTGTCACATACTGCACTGGCATGGCAGTTTTCGATGAATGGAAATATTATTCCCCAAATTACTATAAATTCCTTCTGGGATTAAAAAACAACCAATGACTCTGCTGTGTTACTGTATAGGGTGTAATTTTTAGCAGCAGCCTGGCTGTGATGTTCTGTAGTGGGGACAGAGTCCTGCAGCTGCAGAGCTTGGCACACCACAGCAGAGAGAGACCTGGATTCAGGCTTGTCTCAGGGCTGAGCTGTGTCAAGCTTGCTTATCCTGGAGGTGATGTCCTTGTGCTCTGGAAAGGAGGGGGAAAGGGTGATGATGATGGATTTACAGTCACTGTGTTAGCACCTCCTGCTAGCAGCTTTGTGGAGTATTAGTCACTTGTGCCACTCACCACTCTCTATTCCTACCTGACAGAAGGAACCCCCCTGCTAGTGCATTTGCAGATGAGAGGAAGCAGTTAAATGATGTCAAAAGATCATTTTGCCCAGAATAAAGTTCTAGGAACTCTCATTTGAACTAGTGCTATTTGGACCAGACAAAGGCACACAGAGATTGTTGTCAAGTATCAGAGGGGTAGCCGTGTTAGTCTGGATCTGTAAAAAGAAACAAAGAGTCCTGTGGCACCTTATAGACTAACAGACGTATTGGACATGTGTCTGACGAAGTGGGTATTCACCCACGAAAGCTTATGCTCCAATATGTCTGTTAGTCTATAAGGTGCCACAGGACTCTTTGTTGCTTTTTAGACATTGTTGGGAGACTAGCAACCCCCTTTCCCTCAATAAAGGAGGATTGAGGCTAGCCGGCTATTTAGATTCCCAGCTGAGTATATCACAGGCAAGAATTGACAGAATATTCACAGAATTGTGTTGTGCAACCAAGAGACTTATATTTTTTTCATCATCGCCACTATTCAAGCAAGATTGTTGTGTGAGTGGTATTTGTGCTGGGAAGCAGGTTGTTTTAGTGGTAAAATTATAGAGATTTATTCACCAAAAAATAAGTATTAGAAAGTGCTCTGTTAGTCTGTTGGTAATTAAGGGGCATGTAATTCCCAGAGCTGTGCTTTGAAACATTTGCCATCCAGTTATTTCTATAGGAGTAGCTTTCTGACAGGTGTCTTTATGACTTGGGGTAAGTTTGTAAGGCAGTGTCTTCCAATGCTAATTTGATGGCAGGATGCTTAACAGCAACTTGAGTTCCTCGCTCCTTGACTGGCTTTCACGTACTGTCATATTCAGCTAGATCACAGATATTGCACACTGCCAGACACAAGTCAATGTTTTAGCAGGGTTTGATATCTGGTGATAACTGAACTTGCCAAGTATTCATCCTGCACATCACCACATCCTTGCATTATTGACACTAGCAGCTGTCCCAGGTAATTCGGCATGGAGTAGGGGCTGTGCTAAGGTATCTCACTGACAAAAATGTATGCCTTTCCTGTCTGAATTTGTCTAGCTTCAACTTCCAACCACTTGATCCTGTTATACCTTTTTCTGCTAGATTGAAGAGCCCATTATTAAATATATGTTCCCCATGTAGATACTTGTAGGCTGTGACCAAGTCATCCCTTAACTTTCTCTTTGTTAAGCTAAATAGATGAGAGAGGATGTCTGGAACTATTGGGAGAAGTTTGATGTTAGGGACACATCAGGATGTGTCAGGAGACTTGATTGTGTAATGGGAGGTGGTGTGGGGCTTAGAATAAAGTTCTTTTTGCAAGGGCAGTGCATGGTTTTAATAAGGAATTTTGCAAGGGCAGTAAGCTCCTTATTTTTGTGCATGTGTGTCTATGTATGTGTTTTTGTGTGCACACACACAAGATAGTTGCGTGGTTTTAATATCTGGTGGTTTAGGGAGGAGGGGAGCTACTCTTTCATCCATCTATTCTCCCTCAGGAGGTGAGGACAGAAGAGAACAGGAAGTTGGGGTGCAGTTGCCACTCACCATGACATTTTAATTTGGGTGTCACAAAATTATTATCCTGATCCTGGATTGCCACCTGTTGAAATTGTGTGTCTATAGACATTGTGGTGGTGTGTTATCACTCACTGATGCAGAGTTAGGACTTGCAAATGCAAATGTCATAAAACTTTGTCACAGTGTTGACTTTGGGGAAGGGAAAATTCAAACACCAACCTTGGGTATGTACAAGAAAGAAGCAGGTAGGATTTTCTTACTCTAAATCTAAAGGTAGGATCCAATGCTACTAAAAAACTCAGAGTTCTCTTACCGTAACTGGATGTTATCTGAATTCTTTCATCCTGTGGCAAACCACATACTAGGGGAAGGAGCAGAGAGTATGTTGTGGTATGAGTTTGGGCATCATGATTCCTGGAGTCTGTTCCTCACTTTGCTACTTACTCTCTGTATAACCTTAGGCATGTATCCTTAAACTTTCTGTACCTCAGTTTCCCCATAAGTAAAACGGGCATAAAACATTATAGGCATGAACTGAGGCTTCATTATTGTTAAGTGTTTTGAGACCTTCAGATGGAAGACACTTGAAATCTGCAAAGTTTGTTATAACAGTAATATATGCCGAGAGAGGAGACTTCAAGTAACAGGTCTATTGAGTGATGGGCCTGGGTTTTCCAAGATACTTAAGATATTTGGCAAGAGCGACAGTTCTGACAATGGCTCAGTATGTGAGACTTTCAGAAACTTCTTCCTTCCAAAATGAATTACAGGACTGTTCATAATTCCTTCCCTGTAATATATGCTCTAGATCAATTTCTTTCTGCTTTCCCATGAGTTAGTCAACTTCCATGCACATTACTGCAATTTTTTGACTACACTCTAGTTGCATTAAGGCAGAAATAACTAGGGCAAAGTTCTCAAAGGACAGGACATCTTCTAACTTCTTTTCCGTTGGATAAACATTTATGCAAATAGCTGAAATGTGAAATAAAGACTTATCTTGAACTGAATAATGCAATTGCCCCATATCTGACCAAACTGCGGGAATCACTAATTACATCTATTAGAAGCCAAGTGATATAGCATACATCAAAAGAGAAAAAGAGAGGCTGGGGGGAAACAATTATGGTTAACAAATGAACAAAAACAATTAGGCAGCTTCCCTCCCACAGTGTGCAGAAGCTTCAAGCCGTACTCCAAATGAGGTGTGAGGTTAACATGCTGCACATGCTGTTAGAACAAGTGGAATGCTCTGTGCTCCATCTTAAACAACATTTCTGAGAATCATGGGAAAAAAACTGTATAAATTACTGGCCTAGAGTCATAAACAAATTGGGACTTTAATGAAACATTCACTCACTACTTAGGCTCCTGGGACTTTAAGATGAGACAAATGAGTATGTTACAATCCTTAGGTCATAGAAAAGGTGGTTCAAACCCCTTCTTCTCCTCCACTCCCCACCCAATCAATCCTTCCATCCTTGCATGTTGTGATGAAACCTCACCTCCTTATCTGGTAAAGAGTATACCTGTACTATCAGCATAAGCTGTGGCCTACATACGCCATTGCTCCCTTGCTCTCTGAGAGTGACAATGCAGCTGGTGGTTGGACTAAGAATAGAAGATGACTGTGGCGTCTCAGGTAGCCTATTTGCTTTAAGGTGCCTGTCCCCCTGTGGCATCTGAGCACTTCTAAGAATTAGCTAGGGCCATGTTTAAATAAAATCCCTTTTGTCGGTTCAATAAATGCTATTTCTGCTGGTCCTACCCACCGTCAGAGACAGGATGTAAGACAAGCTGAACCACTGGTCTGATCCTGTATGGCTATTCCTGTGTTCTTAGAAAAATATCTACTAGATAACTTTAACAAATTATAGACAGGAATAAGGAAGATGCTTCAGAGGACCAGTGTTTTGCAACAGATGAGAGCTGGAATTACCCCAACTGTAATACAAGTGCATTTGAAACCTAGCCTGCTATGGCTTCTAAGACAATGAAGTAAGGGGGCAGTGAAACATATTGGTAGCAAGGTGACTCAAAGTTTATTCCCAGCTGAGCTCACAATTCTTGCAAAGCTGTTAGTTTAGTGCCTATGAGCAGTTCAAAACCTTGAGCATCTCCAGCATTACAACTGTCCGTCCTCCTTCTCTTCTGACTATCCCCTCCCTGTCGTATATACCACTTAGAACCAATGATGTTCCCCATTTGTGATCGGGAAATATCAAAAGTTTTGCTCTAGATAAGCTCCAGAAAGTTTCTATCTACCCAAAATGTACCTGAACTTTTGAAACTCTCCCTACTTCCATGTTCTTCTTTCTTTTCTTTTAGTTCTTATTATGTTTGTTTGTTTGTGTACAGTAGGGCCTGGAGTCCCTAATCAGGGGTCAGATACCCATTGTGGTAGGTGCTGTACTCACACATAATGAAAAGACAGTCACTGCCCAAAAGTGCTTATAATCTAACTATGAGATGCTTCAGGTGGAGTTTGGGGTGGGGATGGAGCACATGGTAATGAGGAGCCAAGTTATGAATAGTGTAATAAGCAGCAGTCACAGAACACCAGGTGACTCACCATTGTCAAGCAATTTGTAGGCATCATTGGCACAGGTGGGCTTTAAGGGGAGGTTTGAAGGAGGATAATAATACCTGTGGCTTTTTAGCTCTTCCTTTCTTTGAGCGCCATCCCTTGCTTCAGTCTTTGCAGCTGCCCCATAATCTGTCCAGCTTCCTCTCCATGACCTCCTAACAGATCTTAGACTTCAAAATCCCACACCCAACCCCTATTAGTCCTACCAGTAGCTTTAGTGCTATTCCATTGGAGCTGACCTCAGAGCTTGCTCGCTCACTCTCTCTCTGTTGGGCTCTAGCTGGATGTTCTATGCTTCTGGGCTTCCCCACCCTTATTGGAAAATCCTATAGAATTTAAAAGGGATTAACCCCAATAGAGTTCTATAGAAATTATTCTGAAAACCTAAAGAACTAAATTCTCTGCTGTACCCAGTATCCATTGGGGTATGGTGCAGACGGAACTGATTGTAGCTCCCTGATTCTGGGGTCAGCTGTATGTGGGCTTGGGCTCCATTGTTCTCTAAAGTACAAATACTCTACAGTACGTCTGCTGGATATAACGCCCGAGGAGCCATCCGCTGCTGGAGAGTAGCCATACACACTCCCACCACCACCATTTCCCTTTGCTGGGGTAAAGTGAAACCGGCCGTGGTATAGGCAGTTCTAGGTCATGGGACTCCCCAGTGTTAGAGGAATCCAGATCCAAGGAGGTCTGGTGGCTTTCTGGCAACTTTGGGCAACTAGAGCAACACAACAGGGACAAAATAAAAAAGATAATCGTACACATAGAATTTACTAGAAAATACAAATTTTTGTATGAGTCTGTTGAGCCATCTCATAGAATCCTGTAGCAGGGATATCATTTTCTGTTATGCTCTATCTGACTTTTCCATAAGGAGACAGAGTCCTCTCAGTATGCACTGCCCTGTCTAACTCTGGGAAAGTTCTGGAACTTATGAGACTTGTAAAATCAGCCCACTCATACAGGGATGCTAGAGGTGCTGCTGAGAGAGATTTCAGTAAGATGATCGCAGTATAGCAGGGGATCTGACACACACAGAGAGAGAGATTGAGTTCTCAAACATTGAAAGGCTCATTTGGTTTAATTTGAAATGTGGGTTATAAATTCAACCATCTCTAGAAGCTACGGGCCTGATCTTCTGCTATAGCCAACATAAGTGTCTTGACAAAATCCATTAATTACACGTAGATTGAAGAAGACAAGCAGAAAAAGATGGAATAGACAGAAAATGTGAGTTTGTGTCTGAGCATTTACTGTCACAGTGTAAATTAACTGGTAGACCTGATTGAAAACCTGACAAAGCTGGTACACTGACAGAATGGGGACTGCAAATCATAACCTTGTACATTCTCTTTCACCTTCTAGAATACTGTGCTAGGTGATGAAGGTCATGCACAGCATGCATACTATAAGCAGTAAAGTCACCAATTTGCTGGGTTAACCACTAAACCTTAACTCAATCCCTGTGGCATGGTTGTTATTTGAAGTTTACAAGAGGAGAGGCAGCTTGCTGTGTCCAGCAAATGCAGCAGGTCAACAGAGATCACACTGGACGCACTGATGTGCGTTTCCTTCTTGTTTCCATGTGCTGGCAAGCCCCAAGGACACAGTTAAGTTTATGTGGCTGTGTTGGGTATGAAGCAGCAATCTAACTGCACATTTCCTGGTTTTCAGAAGTTTGTGTGCAGGGATTGTGTATTTGTTTGTAGGAAGGAGCATCTTAATTGTGTATTTCCTGAGTTTTGTACATTTGTTGGGTGTTGGTTTTTTGTTTTTTACCCTAACTTATTTTCTGAAGGTCTAACATTTCAGTTTGTGGTTTGGTTGCTTGGATTTTTCAAGTCCCACATTCTGGAACGGCAAAAGGACAAGAAGAATGTGTTTTTTGCTCACAACCTTAACTGCCTGTTAACAAATTTATTGCAAGTGACTCATCTTTTATTTAGAACATAAGAAAAGGAATGTTGTAAGTACACCTCTACCCCAATATAACGCGACCTGATATAACACGAATTCGGATATAACGCGGTAAAGCAGTGCTCCGGGTGGGCGGGGCTGCGCACTCCGGCAGATCAAAGCAAGTTCGATATAACGCCGTTTCACCTATAACACGGTAAGATTTTTTAGCTCCCGAGGACAGCATTATATCGGGGTAGAGGTGTAGTACAAATGCTGTACGGTAATCCTAAAGGATATATCAGTCACTAGTCTAACAAATGTGAGGTACTGGCTTTTCAATGCACTCCAGGTTCATCTGTTTCTCTCTCACTACGTAAGTGAAGAAAGCATTCCACACTCTTCCAGTATTAGACCACCTCTTTCCCCAGGGCACCATGGCAGATGTGATCAGCTGACATGAGCATGGATGGTTAATGAACTGCTCTCCACAACTATTGGCATTTCACAATTTGTGAAGTGTGATTGATCACGTGGTATTGTTTCTGCTCCCTGATTGACTCATTTAGTGGATCCAGTAGAAAGCCACTAAAATCATCTGATCACATAAGAACTTTGTTTTCCTATTATTGATCATGCCAAAGTTTACACATCAGGGCACTGATTGGAAACTTTTTAAACAGCAGAATGACAAATGGGAAATGGGGAATAGCAAATAAAGTACTTCAATAGGAATTCTTGAAACTTTCAAGATTTGCGATTATTTTCATGAATGCTGTCTGAATATTTTGAATAAAGGATAGTATGACACTTCCTATGGTAATGGATCAAATTCAAGTCCTTTGTTTACAAATATATTGTAATGTTTTCAGGGCATGGATCATGTCTTTCTACATGTTTGTACAGTACCTAGCACAATGGCTATTGGATCATTATCAGGGCCCTTGGACATTACTGCAATATAAATAATAATTAATGATCCACCAGTTCTACTTTTGGCCCTTTACACAAATAGAGGAAATATACCCGTTTCTTCTGGAAAATCACCTTGCCTTCGTCCAGCAGCCAAAGCTTTGCATTAAAAGATTCTATGCTGTGTCTGCTCAGACATCTGCTGCTCTAAACAATTTGACACATTGTAATCATC
Organism: Platysternon megacephalum; assembly: GCA_003942145.1. NCBI lineage: Eukaryota > Metazoa > Chordata > Testudines > Platysternidae > Platysternon > Platysternon megacephalum. Next base: position 240,016 of record QXTE01000524.1, on the reverse strand, counting down.
AGGCAATACAATAATGAAACAGGAAGGAAAAAGTCAGTGGCTGGCTGGTGAAGAAAATTGCACCCACAGGGAAGCTGCACAAGCTGGGATATTCACTGCTGAGGGAGGACAGGTAGTGAATGGAGTGCATCACTGCCTCTCTGCCACAAATGTTCTGCTAGGGACAGACTGTTTTAATTTACAGCTCATCTCACGTTGACATCTCTCTTGCTGATTCTACTTCCTCTCTGGACTGGCTCCCAGCAGAGCATGGCTGCAAGCACTTTGTGATGTTGCTCTTGCCCCTCTAAAATGACTTTCTGCCACAAGGCCTGCAATTCAGATGCACCAGCAGAATTTGAGGGCTGAATATAACCTATTGTTTGGCTGAATATAACCTATTGTTTGCTGCTATTTTTGGCAATGGAAAGAGTAAAAAGGTTTATGCTGGTCTCAAGACTGTGGTCACTGCAATGCTACCAATACCTGAGCTAACAGAAATTGCTCTCAGCACATTTCTCTCTTCCACTTCATTTCTGATCACTCACTCTGTTGTGGACTCAGCTGCCAGTGGGTACTTAAGTATAGAAAACAGGAGGTTGAACAGTAGGCTGATCTAACAGGTTGCTAAGAGAGTAACCTAATTTACAACAGGTGGTGTTTATTATTACTTTCCATCCGTATCAGGAGGAAAAACTCTTCTTGGAAGAAAACTGCATGCAACCTTTCAGTTTTCTTGTAGGACTGGGCAAAATTTATTCAGATAAAATATGATTATTCACATAAAATAAGAACTGCCCCAAAAGTCCAGACAGAGCTTTAACCAAACCTAAGTTGAGCTTTGGATAATTCTTTTCCCCCACAGCCTTTTACACTTTTGGCTATGCCAGTCTGTATTACTGGGTCCAGATAAGAACAGAAGTGGTTGTGATAAAATACCACTAATAAATTGGCATGTCCATGAGTTTTAGCCCAGTTTCAAAGACTCCAAAAATTGATTAGTTTGGGGTTCTTAAACTAAATAATAATAATCCTTAGTAACTTATTTAACACTTTCAATCTTTATTATTATTATTATTCCCATTGTCCCTAGGAGCCCTAGCCATGGAACAGGACCCCATTGTGATAGGTAGTGTACAAACAGAGAACAAAAAGTCAGTCCCTGCCCCAAAGACCTTGCGATCTAATCTACAAAGTGTTTCTTATCTTTGCAATTCGCAAGAAATTTTTGAGATTGGTAAATTTGATTATTGCCATTTTATAGATGGGGGAACAGAGACAGGTAGACGTTAAGTAAATTGCCTCAGGCCACAGAGGAAATTAGTGTCAGAGTTAGGATTAAAGCTTCAGAACTCCAAGTTCCTAGGCCTGTACTCAAACCACTATGGAGTTCCCTGGTGGTTGTGACATCATCAGCATAGCACATGCTTGGTCATTGCTTGAAGTAAGAGCCAACAATCTGCAATGGTCAGGAACCTGAAAAAGAAACAAATGGCAACACTAATATTCCTAGTATGGCCAGTGCCGCCTCTTTGTCATGCTGTGTTGCCAACTCTGGAGATATTATCATGAATATCACAATATATGTCGTGTTTCTTGAGGCACCAGTTCCTGGAGTCATGTGATTTAAATGACCATCTCAAGTATTTTTTGTAAGTTTCTTACCCATATGATTGTGAAGAAAAGAATGAAAGGCTCGCAAAGCAGAAGGCAAATAAAAATAACCCAAAATGTATTTTAAAATCTCATGATTTTTAAGCCAAGGTCATGATTTTTTGGAGCTTGACTCAAGATTTTTGAGAGTTTGGTGTTGGCAATACTGCATTCAGCATATTTTGCAATGGTTTGGGTTTTTTGTATTTCATATTTGCAGATCATCTTTAATATATAAGTCTCACCGTGCTCAGAGTATAACAGATCTCATACAGGTGTTTGCTTTTGGCCCAAATACTGAATAAAATAAAATTATAGTATGATGTCTGCCAATGTTTAGGTCTTTAAACCTAAAAATATTTCTCTCTCCACTTGGACACCTTTGATTCAGTTGTTACCCATTATATTCAACGGTGCCTTTGTCACCTAATGCCTATGGAGGTCAAGCTCTTTGTTACATTGGTTCAGTCCATTTGAAATCATCAGGGTTGTACCAAAGTAACTAATAGCAAAACTGGACTTTGTTATATTTTCTTTGGATCCCATAAAGGTAGCACCAGAAAACACACTGCTTACATACTAGTTTTGCCACTGGCACCTTCAGTTTGTGGTTTAATGAATAGACAAGGATAAAAATAACTAAATATGGAAATAGGCAATGTTAAAATTTAAAAACAAACCAAACAGAAAGGAAAAGACAATTATTACAAAACAAAATCAATTAATAGTATAAATTGTGGCAGTTAACAGAACTAAAATCAATTAATGGCATAGTGGGGGTGGGGTTTCTTACAAGATGTGGGCCAGTCAGCCAGATGGCCTTTGTTATATGTAGCCCTTTCCCCAATTCTTTATTTGTCTTTTGTTATAGATAGTCTGCTCCTAAGACATTACAATCTCTTTCTATATGCCTATAGAACTCTTACCACATTTTGAGTGCTACTGTAACAGAAATAGATAATAACTAATATAGGTCACATATTAGGATTAACCCATTTACTAGTAATATTTCCTTGAATCTTACCTCACAGACATAAAGACAGTTCATTATATTCCCTCCCAGGAATAGTTTAACGAGTACATTGCCCTTTTATGCTACAACCATTGTTAAAAGCCCAAAGTGTGCATTTCTCCTTTGTACCAGTTTAGACAATGATGGCACATTTGAGTCATTTCCATAACTTACTCATGTGCTGGTGGTATAGATATAGATTTATGTAATATATATTATGCATACAACTCAATGAGTGGTTATTGTTATCAAATGCATCCATTTATTCACACCCTACACACTGCTGTAATAATCTTTGTACAAAATATGTTTTGTGAGGTATCATTGGATAACTAATAACTCATTGATCAATAATATCATGATACAGTGTATGTAGCAACATTATCTGTAAAGTTATGAACATAAGCTGAAATCACAACTGAAGAGTGTTTGCAAGGTAAGTGTGGGGAGTGGGTCAACCTGTTTCTCAAAGACAAATGACAAGCTGACACCTTTAGCCAAGTGTCATCAAAGTTGATGGGCAATCACCTATTAAGTGGCCATTTTTGGCAAGGAGGGGGGCAGGAACAAACAGATCAGCATCTTAGCAAACAATAGCATGAAACCTCTTTCACCATGAAACTGCATGACTCCTTCCTCACAGAGAGAATGAACTTTATCTAGGGGTAACCCTCAGGAAAAGGCATTTCAAAGGGGGACTGGACTATAAAGTGAGGGGCAAAACCACCCCAAGCTCTCTCTCCCTATCCATCTCTCTCATCTAAGAAGACAGAAGAAACAGCCTTTGGACTTTGGGAACAGATCCTGGCCTCAGAGTTTGGTCAACAATATTACTGAAAACACGTGGTAAGGCACTTCACCTTGAACCAAGTCTAGTTTGTGAAGTTTTAGTACTAGGAAGTGTGTTATCTTTATTTCTCTTGTAAACATTTCTGACTTTGATACCTCATTACTTCTACTCACTTAAAACTTAACTCCTTGTAGTTAAATTTGTTTTATTCTTTAGCCAAAACTAATTCAGTGTTGTGAACTGTGTGGGTATCTCCAGGGCCGCCCAGAGAATTCAGGGGGCCTGGGCAAAGCAGGGGAGCTGCGGCGCTTGTACTCACCTGGCGGCGGTCCAGGTCTTCGGTGGCATTTCGGTGGCGGGGGGCCCTTCAGTCGCGTCACAGGTGGGAACTATAGCAGCAAGACGTTGTGAGGCACCCAAGGTTACAGGTCAGGGATGAGACAACCCCTCACTGGTCTGGATTGCACTCTGGAATGTGATAGTTATTAAATCCCATAAGAAGTATATCTTTCAGCTTGGTTATGTACATGCCTTTGTGACCTTCTGAGATTCCACAAGAGATCATTGCAGGTTTAGCACTAGGAAGAGTCCCACAGACCTGTTTAATGGAGTGCCTGTTCTCCTCTCCTAGCATATCAGAATTCAATACAACTCACTGGTCCCAATTTGGTCCATGTTTACATTGCTATAACCTGCTCCTCTTGGAGTCATACTAAACACATATAACTACTTCTCTCTTAGACTTCTTGTTCTTGAAGTCACGTTATTTACGGCCACAAAAATGTGCATGCTTCTCTGTTTCTGTGAAGCATCAATGACATCCAGTGGCTAGTTATGCAGATACTAATATTTGTGTATTCACTTCCAGTATGTTTAACAGAGGATATATTTACTCCCTCCTTCTCTTTTCTAAAGATGGAGGCCAGCAATCATTTGGGTAGCCTTGCTCCTTTACTACATAGTATATTAAAGCACACAGGGCTAGTTTCTCAGCCACGGTTCTATCCACTTTGTGCTGTCTGAGGATTTGGCCAGCTAAACTGTTCCCCTGCAGAGGGGAAATCTCAACTGGCATAAAGCTAGTAGAGTTAGTTCTTATGCCCATCTCTCCCACTCTGTCATAGGGGGCATGTCAGGAAGGGGCAGGGAACCTACAGCAATTTTCAGGTGGCCCTTTAGGAACCATAGATGGCTGTCATAGGGCAGAGCGCCTCCTTGTCTGCTCTGATTTCTGTCAGGGGTAGGACCAGGGCAGCTTGAGAATCAATGTGCTACAACCAGTTCCCTGATGCCCCCCTCTTCACTCCTGCCTGCACTAAGTGTTTCTAGATGAAGAGAATCTGGCCCATGAATTACCCTTGATGAAAAGGGGCCCAATTTTACAACATTTTAATGTGTTTTACACATAAAACATGTTTTAAAAGTTGCAAAACTGTCCCATTTTCATATGTGAATAATACATTTTACGTAAATCTACTATACCTTTTATCAAATATATAATAAATGATGATAAAACCAAAACCAAAAACCAGACCAAATCAATGTCAGTTCAATTCTATGGTCCAGATTTAAATTGCACATCAGTTGGGGAATTCAGCAACCTTAATTCTTCATCTGGCTCATATGGGCCCTGATTCATCAAGATTCTAAAGCACATATTAACTTTAAGCATGAGTGGAATCTCACTGGCCCCAGTGGAACTACTCATGTGTCTAAAGTTAGGTACATGCTTAAGTATCTTGCTGAACCAGGGTCTTGGGCCTTATCCTGCTGTAATTGAAGTCAATGGAAAAATCCCCATAGACCTCAATGTGCAGGCTTGGACCCGCAGAACTAACTCCTGCTCACTTTACTCACATGAGTAGACCCACTGCCATGTGCTTTGCAGACAACAGAAAACAATGGCTGCAAGTGAAGTATTAGTCAGAAACATCTTCCTTTGCTTTGAACTTAAGATTCTTAATTAGAGTTCAGTTTTTAGACATCTACAGGAAGTAGCCAAAATAGAATTTGTCTTTAACAATGTGGGCAGACAGCCAAGCGTTGCAGTGGCAGAAATGTCATTTTATTAAGGGAATGCGCTCAAAGCAATGCGTCAGCATCAAGTACATCATTTTGTTTAATGTGATCTACATTTCCTGGAGGTTCTTGGTAGCCTACGCATCTCCCATGAATTAATTTTAGTATCTCTATCCCTGCATGCAGATGTTGTTGTACTTCTACCCTTTATCTTAAATTGTATGCAATGTCCCTTGCAAGCAATGCTTTTTAGTAAAAATAACACCCAGAGAAACCTTAAGACTGAGACAGGAGATTACATGGTTTCTTTACTTCCTCATTTAACTAATGTACATTGGAATGGAAGCATTTCCAAGATAGTAGATTAGTCATTGGCAGCCCTCAGGAAAGTGATGATTCAATTATACTAAACATTATTTATCATATCAATGTGCATCCCTTGAAGTGTCCTCTGCTCAGGGATGTGAAGTGACACTGGGATCTTTAAAAGCTACCAGCCTCCATGCANCTTTCCCCCCCCCCCCCCCAACCTTCCTACTATGGCAATGTGTTACCTGCACAAAATTATCTGTTACTCACACACTCTAGGGACACCCACCTTTACCCTGTTCCTAGGGCTCAAGGTGTAATCCTCTTAATTTAGGCACCCACCCTTACCCTGTTCCTAGGGCTCAGGCGTAACCCTGCTGGTCTGCAGGACCTTTTACCAGTGAAAGAGCCTTACACAGTAATATCCTTATCCTCTATTAACAATTACCAAAACCAGAATGCACACGTTACACATACAGTGCTCACCACTCCCAATAAGACAGATTAACTTTTCCCTGCTGGCCAGTCAGGATCAGGTCCATCTGGGGGACTCCAGTTTCTGCATGGTGTCATTGGCAGAGTGGTGAGGTCTGGCAGCTCTGATCTTTGGGGCTGTGTCCTGGAATTGGTTCCCAAAGAACTTCCTTTTGGACCCCAGTTTATATAGTGAAATTTGAGTCCTTTTTAGCTCTACCTTAACCAATCATTATACTAACATTTTACTAACCAATCCTAACATAGTGTAACAAAATTCTCTAACCAATCCTACTCCACCACTTTAATTAATTTACACCTAGCAAAATTATGTAACAGATAGAAACAATTAAAGAACCAGACAGAGACCATACAGATAAACAATAGGAAAGTGGGGACCATAATGACAAAACAATAAAGAAATGAGGATTTCACAACCACAACTATTGATAAGTGATTTCTTGACAGACAGAATGCTATCAAATTAAGTTTTCTTTAACCATCTTAAGATCTGTTTCTTTATCTGGTGATAGAGTGGGGGCCATTAGGACAGGGTCTCCTTCTTAACAGTCTGATGTTACATTGTTTTAATGTAATTTAGATGGAATGTGAGGATGTGACTTCCTGCTTCTCAGCTAATGGCTGCTGCTCGGCTGCTCTTTTAATCTGGCTGCAGACTAAGGCCTTAACCTTACAACTGTGCTGATTCTGAAGTGTTATTTAAATGACTTTCCGATACCTCATCTTCAGTCTCTCCAAGGGTCCCATAAAGAGAGGCATATATTTAGCCTTCGCCACCAAGGACTGCAGATTAAACAGAGTTGGAAGGTTCCCACAAGAGTTTATTAAAAGCACTATTTCCCTACAATCTGGAATGGATGGTGTGAAATGGCATTTAAAAAACAACCCAGCTATGCCTGCAGATGATTGAAAATCAAAGAATGAGAACAGCAACACGAGTAAAGCAAGGGGAAAAGGAAGAGGGATGGACCAGAGGCTTATAACAGAAATGTACTGTAGTCATGGTAAAAAAGTAGTGGCAGAAAAGATACCTTCAGACGACTCATTGTAATGTCTGATTCACCCACCTCTATGGTAGGACAGTCTATCCTCACCATTTTTCTACATTTTTGTAAAACCTCCATTCCATTGCACCACTCCCATTGAGTAGCACCACTTTGGGTGTCTATGGTCTAGTTTAGTGGACTAGGGCAGAATCAGTATCAGCTCACTATGACTCTCTTAACTATTTTGCCTCAGTTCTTATGGATAAATTGTGAGGTTCCCATGGAGTGTTTATTATTGTATATTTATATTATACTAGCACCCAGAGACCTCAGTCAGGATCCAAGCACTCACCAATGTACAAACACACACACAAAAAATGCATTCCTTACCCACATAGCATTTTAATGACAAGTGAGGATGCAAATACAGAACACATCTTTTGGTTTGGATTCCAATCTGGTAAAGCCACTCTAGAACTGGAATGTGCCTTGAGTATGTTACAGGCTGGAGAGTCTGGCATTAGACCCAATTTTCATAGGAGATGGGTATCCAGAGTCATAAGTTAAAGGCTAAATAGATGGCTCTAATGGTGTCACAAGTTGACTGGCCCCTGTAATAGGGAGCAGGTTCCAGTGAACTTGGACTAATTATCTGCTGCCCAATTGGGCTTGAGGGAAGGCACCTGTGTTTTATAAAGGAACAAGCATCAGCCAACAAACAGCTGCAGCTGTCTCCTTTATATGGCTCAGGTGCCTTCCCTAAAGCACAGTTGGGCAGTGAACCTGCTCTCTCTTAAAGGGGCCAATCTGACACCAACCTTAGAGCCCTCTATATAACAGCAATGCACATATACCTTTAACATATGACTCTAGATACCTTCCTCCTATGAAAGTTGGGTCTAACTGGGATGCATAGGAACCTTGTGCCTCTTAAAGGGGCCAGTCACCCTCTGATAGTTGGAAATTCTTGTTGTCACATCCAGAAGCTGAGGTAAAGCCTGCCTATCTTTGCCCTAGTAGAATACGGTCAAAAATCACTGCCCTAAATTGTCTAGGGCCAGAAACCTCATGTATGTTAGAGAACTGAACCCAAGTTAGGGCACCAGGCTAAATACCAAGGGTGGGCAGTGCTTAATTTGTGCCAGGGCTGAACCCTGGCACCGCTAGGCTTGGCAGTTCATAGCCTCAGCACCTCTGGCTTGCTGCATGTTATTAAAGTAAAAACAATTCTTGAGCCCCAGTCACCGCTTTCATTCGCTTTTAAGCACGGAAGGTGTGTGTGTGTTCACACTAGCCAGGCTAGTCTGAGTTCAGGTCTGTTGCAGTTTCGCCCTGTGTCTGCACTAGCGCTGTACTATACCACTGCCGGCCCCTCACACATCTCGTTAATATCTGCCCCGCCGCGCTCAGTGCAACTCCCTGAGACAGCAGCTCCTGCTGGGAGCTTTTGAACGGCACAGCAGCCCCCGCAGCACTGCAGTGGAGGAGACAGGCAGGGCCGCAGGGTGGTTAATCCATCCGCCTTGTGTGGAGGAAGACTGGCTGCAACGTCCCAGCTGGGGCGCTCCTCAGACTCGTCGCGTCCCGCGCTGATCTAGACCCTCAGGGAACGGTGCAGGATCCTCCCCTGTTTCCTCAAGTTCCGCCGAATTCGGATTCCGAACGTGTAGACGTAGCGGCGGGGGCGGTGTCCCCACCCCCCTCGCTGCAGTGACGCCTGGAGCCGCTAGGGGCCGCGTTCGCCTGTGGCGGCTTCTCCCGGCTCGGAGGCGGCGCCTCTTCGGTGTCGCGCCCGCCGCGTTGCCATGTTGGCGGAAGAGCCGCCGCTGCCGCCCGCAGCTCGGGGAGCCGGGAGCCGGCGCGGAGAGGAGGGGCCCGGGGCCGGCCCGCGCGCGGGGATGGAGGCGAGGGGCATGTGCCTGCCCCGCGGGCCGGAAAACCTCTGCTTCGACAAGGACGAGTTCATGAAGGTGCCGCGTTGCGGGGGGTGACCGGACCGGGAGGAGGGGGGTCCCCCTGGGGCCAGGCGGTGTCCGTGGGGCGGCGCGGGGGTGTCTGTCCCTGCGCTGGCTGTGGGGAGCAGTCGGGGGCTGCCCGACTTCCCAGCGGAGCAGTGGCGGGTCCCCTGCAGCTGGCCGGGCTGCGCAGGGCGATGTGTGTGGGGCGGGTTCATCCCGGCCGGGGCCCTTGGGGCAACTGGCAGAGGGGACAGGTTCACACTCCTTTCCTAGGGCTGAGGGGGGGAAGCTTGTTGTTACTTAGCGGATTTCCATCCCTTTGGGCTATGCATTAGTTCGCCAGGCTCGAACTGTAGCTTGGCTTGGGTGCCATTGCCTTGGGTGCCCTTCTTTAACCCGCCATGGGGCAAGGCCTGCTTCAAACCCTAATCCCGCAGTCAACGTAGCAGCCCAAACTCCGTGGTGGCTTTGAGCACCCACAGCTGAGCGATAGGCTGGGTGTACGGTGATGGTGGTGGCTCCGTTAGGTAGACAGTGGAAGCCTAGAGCACTAACCTCAAAAGCTGAAGTTTGACTACTGAGATAGGTATCAGGTGTCCTACTTCTATTCTGCTTAGGTTTTTGTACCATCACCTGAGTGCCTTTCATTAGTGCTTTAAGCAGCATGACTAATGTTTGTCACATGTTTGCTCTCTCATCCTCTCCCCTGGGGCGGAAATGTGTGTTTTGGAATTCATGTTTACATATATACACACACCCACAACACCCACTTTGCACATGGAGCAGATGCTGGGAATGGGTGACAGGGGATGGATCTTTTGATGATTACTTGTTCTGTTCATTCCCTCTGAAGCACCTGACATTGGCCGCTGTCGGAAGAGAGGATACTGGGCTAGAGGGACCATTGGTCTGACTCAGTATGGACGTTCTTATGTTACGTTAAGGTGGTGAGGTTTATGGTGATCCTTCGTTCCTGTGGGAGTTCATGCCACAGTCTTGGGTTGGCCCCTGGGAAAGCTTTGTCTCCTGGACACAAACTTCCCCTGTATTGTAGAAAGTTCCACTATGTCAGAGGAGTGAAGTTGTTGACCACAATCTTGTAGATAGTGGACCAAGCCCATTGAGTGTTTTGAAGATAAAGATTGAAACCTTGATTCTGTATTATTTGGGAAGTTAGAAACTATTGTTTTTCTCAGTAGTCGCTGCTTGTTTTTCTTTGGGACAACTTGTTCTTCACCCTTTCTGGGGTGATGGGGAGTGGGGGGGAGGGGCAAATGTTGAGAGGTGATAGGCAGAAGAACTTTTGAAAATCTTGAAATTGGTTTTCAGGATAACTTGTATAACTGAGATGCCCTCTCTGGGCTTTGCCCTCTGAATACAGGCCCCTGGAATCACCCATGATGATAGCTGAAGCACTTTTTGTTGTGAGGGCAAAAAAAGCTTGTTTGCAGTGTTGCCAATGTTTGCAATTGTATTTCCAGTCTTGCAATATTTGATGGTTTTCATAAAGCTCCAGCTCTGGGAGGCACATGATTATGAGAGAATCTCAGCTTCCATTAAAAAAAACTAAAAGGAAGTTTCTAGCCCTAATTTTTGCAGCGACAAACTTGAAAATGTGAACGTGGGTGTACCTTAATGACACAGAAGACAAATTAAAAGAACCCCAAATTTTTCACATTGCATACTTTTAAGCCAATCAAATGATTTTTGAACTCTTGAGGTTGGCAATACTGTTAGCTTTTTTTTTTTTTTTTTTTTTAAGCTTATCTGTATTAATTATAGTATAGATCACTGGTGGTTCTCTGCTTCTGTGTAGACTAAAGGCCTTGGGTAGTCCAAAAATGTTAATATTTTGAGAACCCAAGAAATGAATGGTCAATGAGATTGGTGTGTGTGAGGCTCTTCTTTAAAGTGGTGTGCAGAATGAAAAAGCTGGTAAACCACTAGAACAGATAGATTTGAAATATAGAAATTATTGAACCTACTACTTCTTTTGTTAAGCTTTGACTATATTATGGACTTTTACAACAAAATTTCTACAGTGCTACCACCATTTCAACTTTGTTAGTTTTAGAGTGGCAGTAACAGACTTTCACTTTGGGAAGAGGGAGTTTTGGTTGGCTTGGGCAACAAAATGGCAAATGAAATTTAATGTGGATAAATGTAAAGTAATGCACATTGTATAGTTGGGGTTATTTTTTCCATACAATATGATGGGGGCTAATTTAGCTACAACTAATCAGGAAAGAGATCTTGGAGTCATTGTGGATAGTTCTCTGAAGACATCCACGCAGTGTGCAGCGGCAGTCAAAAAAGCAAACAGGATGTTAGGAATCGTTAAAAAAGGGATAGAGAATAAGACGGAGAATATCTTATTGCCCTTATATAAATCCATGGTATGCCCACATCTTGAATACTGCGTACAGATGTGGTCTCCTCATCTCAAAAAAGATATACTGGCACTAGAAAAGGTTCAGAGAAAGACAACTAAAATGATTAGGGGTTTGGAACGGGTCCCATATGAGGAGAAATTAAAGAGGCTAGGACTTTTTAGCTTGGAAAAGAGGAGACTAAGGGGGGATATGATAGAGGTATATAAAATCATGAGTGGTGTGGAGAAAGTGAATAAGGAAAAGTTATTTACTTGTTCCCATAATATAAGAACTAGGTAGGGGCCACCAAATGAAATTAATGGGTAGCAGGTTTAAAACAAATAAAGAGAAGTTCTTCACACAGTGCACAGTCAACCTGTGGAACTCCTTGCCTGAGGAGGTTGTGAAGGCTAGGACTATAACAGGGGTTAAAAGAGAGCTAGATAAATTCATGGAGGGTAAGTCCATTAATGGCTATTAGCCAGGATGGGTAAGGAATGATGTCCCTAGCCTCTGTTTGTCAGAGGGTGGAGATGGATGGCAGGAGAGAGATCACTTGATCATTACCTGTTAGGTTCACTCCCTCTGGGGCACCTGGCATTGGCCATGGTCGACAGACAGGATATTGGGCTGGATGGACCTTTGGTCTGACCCAGTATGGCCATTCTTATGTTCTTATGTTCCTTTCTATCAGATTTGGTGATGGAACTTTACTGCTGTTGAAAAATGAATGAAAAGAGCAAATTGAGTTTCTAGGGCTTAAATGAAAGTGATTGTGATTGTTACAATGGATGGCTTAGTCTGGGCAAAAGAAGTGAAACAGGGTCTAACAGCCCACTGTCTCAGGTGGTAAATTCATTATTTTATTGTAATAATTAGGAGAGAGTAAAGCACAAGTCTGCTTAGTGTATATTGACTTTTGCCCTGAAAGACACTTGTAGCATAGCTCTGTTCAGATCTGGAGTCACTAGTTTAGATGCAACTTTTTTTCTTTTGATTTTTATTTATGTATTGTTTTCTGTTTCCAATTGTGCCTATCAGTTGTCTAGGAGCGGCTGAAAGACTTTGCAGTACAAACATAGGCACAGCACTTAATTAATTGTTTAGGGTGGAAGGGAGGGAGGATCATGCAGATATGATTTGTTGGAAAGTATGTATGGAAAGCAGCAAAAATTTAATAGGACTAGTCTCTGAGCAGGTTTATTGGTTTCTGTGACTAAGGTAGGCCTGTGTATTAGAGGCATGGCTCTTTACAGTTCCTTATATCCATCTCAGATGGATATATCAGCCAGAGTATTTGCAGCTGTGCAACTGAATATCGGAAAATCCTTTTACTCTTTACACTGTGATGGTTTGGAATATGTGCACTACTCCTGTCTACTTTCATTTGCTTATTCTTTGGATAAAGGTATGTAAGGTATTAGAATCCTTCTCAGGATGACTGCAAAATGACACTTAGGAATGCAGTTCTAGGAGAAATACACATGAAGATGAGGAGAAATCACAGATTTGCAGGTAGATGTTAGATTTGGGGGTGTAACTGTAAATAGTGTAGCGTAAGAAATATAAACTAGTTTTTAAGAAAAAAGCTTTAACTTTTCATCTGTAATAGAGGAAACTTGAAACATAAATCTGTTTTAATTATTTTCCTTTTCTTGTCCATCTGATTGTTGTCTGTTTTTGATGCTTGTGCTTGTAACTGCTTCCAAATGACATTCCTGCAGTGCTGCTTCTCAATTTCCTCGTGCTTTATTCTTATCAACTTCTGTACCTCTCTTTCTTTCAGGGTGGATTGATTAATAATTGATTTTAGTCATGTTTTGCATTTTTGCTTTTTAGTGATTTTCCCAAAGAAAGATTGGTTCTCATTGGTTGATAACAATTAAAACATGTTGATTTGCAGTTAAATATAGCCTTTACACTAAATTTGGTGCTTCTTTTTGCTAACCAGGAGAATACGCTATCTCTATACACATTTATTTAAGCATTTATATAGTTTAACTTTTTACTAGATGATGATTAATTTTTTATTTGTGACTTGGGCCAAGCTTTATTTGAATGGAAATCCAAATTCAATTAAAATGCACAAAAATATCAGTTTATTTCTTATTAAATAAAACCATCTTAAATGTGCTCAATATATAATCAAAAGGAGTTTATCAAAATGTGTTTTTCATTTAAAACTGATTGCTTTATTAAACCAAGGAAGTAATATCTGTACTAATGAACTGACTTGATTATTTCTGGTCACCATTATTTCAGGATTTTAGAACTAGAAGATGTCAGTCTCTTGCACCTAGTTTTTATTCAGAGGTTGGAAGAGGAAAAAATGTTCTATTTTTGTAACTCCAAGTTAGTTTCTAAACTTTGAGCTAATCATAGAATTGAACTACAGTATTTGAATAAATTGAAATGAAGAACATATTCTCTCTTCACCTGCAGAAGAGGCTACTGCTTTCAAAAGCTGGTTTTAGCACTTCCACAGACTCTGGTTCCAGGTGCTTAGCCAATGATTTCCATCAGTTCAGCGGTCTGACTTTCTTTAAAACTTGGCAGCAAACATATGGACTGCTTAATATTATGTTTTGTCTTTTAATTTAAATAAGTTTAGGCATTAACACAGTGTGTCAGTTTCAAATTTAATTTTAAAAAGGTTTGTTTTAAATAAATAAACCTGTATTTAATTTAAATTAAAGTGTAATTTAAATTTAAAACATCCAATTTCAATAGAATATGTTTGCAGTGTTAGGTTGACCTAACTGCGTCCATTAGGCCTATACAGTATGTTGAATCACTACATTCTTGTTGATTCTATACAGAATCAAGAAGTCTGAAGAAAACACAATCAACATCAGTAACGAAAATTTTGTAGAATGTTGATTCGTGTCCTCTTTTGTCTGTCTGTGTGCACAGGTTTGTGTGTCCATTTTAATCATTTATGTTTTTTCTAGACTGTGAGGTGAGAATACAGTTGAATCTGGATGGAATGAACCTGAAAGGCAGATACATATTTCCATGACATTTCCCTAGAGATTTCATAATCTACTGTGAAAAAGCAGCTTCAGCTTCTTTTCCATTGTCCTCTCACCTTCCACTGAAACGTCTTAATTTGATATTGATTTTTTTTTTCTGGTCATCAATCTGATTTCTCAGTGTTGTCTAGTAGTCTTGAGTGTTCTTGAAAATTGTCATCTGTTGGTTGATCTCCATATCTTCGGTTTTCCTTTCCACCTCCTGCAATCTTAACCAAAGCTTTGAACTTCTCCACTGCAGCATGACTAAAATCAAACCTTTAACAAAGCCTGCTGAATGCTTAGCTACAAAGTGCAATGTGGCTTTATAAAAAAAAGCTTCAGGGTTGAGCTCATACTTGTAACATATTTTCAGTTAAATCCATGGGCAGTTTAAAGCAGCACTAAAGGGGTTTGGATAATACAGTACTGCAATACACATTAGAAGACAGTATCATGTGTCCCAATGAGTTTAGGATCCCAGAAAGCTAAAATCTGTCTCTAGAGTATGGTTTGTCAATTATCTGCAAACCTTTTTTTTGGCTTCAGGTTGGCTCGACAGTTTAGTTGCATGTAGAATGCTTATTACAGGAAAGATCCAATTCTTTTCTGTTTTTGGTATGTTTTTTATTTACATCCCTGTATCTTTTTGTTCGTTTCATTTTCAGCCAGACTTTGATGTCGATCACTTTGTGTCTGACTGCAGAAAGCGTGTCCAGTTGGAAGAGCTCAGAGATGATCTGGAGCTCTATTACAAACTCCTTAAAACTGCCATGGTAGAACTCATAAACAAGGACTATGCAGATTTTGTTAATCTTTCAACAAATCTGGTAAGTTTTCAAGTTGAATGATGTGTGTGAGAGTGTTTTAGTGTGATTTTTAATTACAACACAAAATTGTGAATGTCTTTCTTTCCTGGCATGTTAGGTAAAGAAGCCTTGAATTGTTGCCCCACAAATTGAGAGAGACTGGAAAACACTTATGTGCTGTACCTGTACTTTCTATATAACTGCTCTTTGTCTGCAGTAAGATGAAAAGCAATAATTGCGATTTCTTTAAAGATCATGGAATTAGTATGAAGGTAGTAAATAATTGTTGAGAATTCCCCAACCCCCTTAAAATGTGAAAAACCTCTAATACATGTAGAGCTCCAGATATCTGAATTATTAAAACTGAGTGAGACAGATCTAAGATTCCCATAAGAATCTTTCAGAAATGGCCATACTTATAAGTATGCAGACTATGTAACAAGTCGGTACTGTTCAATCCAGTTGACCAAGTACCACAATTCATTTTTCAAATGGAAATGTCTCATTGCATTTCTGTATGGTGCGCATTGGGATGCATAGTACAAATATCTAGTTTGCATAGTTTTTCATTTTTCTTCATGTTCTGCACCACTGAGACAAATAGTAGTGCTGATTTTTTGTGTGCCTTCCTTGTAGTATTAAATGAGCATACTGGCACATCACTAATAAGTATGAATCAAGATGAGATGACTTTTTTGTGAGGATTGTATAGGTCTATAAAACAGTGCTGTATCTAATGGATACAGTCAATAATGAATTCACATGTTAAGTGAAAAAAACATTATTATAATCAAATAGCTTCCCAACTGTATGTTTTGATCATTTCTGTAGGTTGGCATGGATAAGGCCCTCAATCAGCTTTCAGTGCCGTTGGGACAGTTACGAGAAGAGGTCATGGTATGTTTGAAATAATCCATAGATACCTCAACATAGTTTGGTAAACTTACATCTCATACTATATCTTATGAAAATTAATTGCCTTTTAAATTCCTCGAATTGATGATTGTTTATCAGTCTTCTCTTTGAAAATGAGAAATGTAAGACATCATTTCCTGTTCATTGTTTGAGGACAGTATGATATAAGAGTTCTGTAGTAGCAGAAGTAATTTTGCATTTTCTGTAATGCCGTCCATTCAAGGACCTCAAGTGATTTAAGGACATAAATGAATAAGCCTCACGAAACCACTGTGTAGTGAAGAATTAGCACTATTTTACACATGAAATTGAGGCACAGAGCGATTAAAGATGTCTACAGCAGAACCAGGAATAGCGGATATATCTTCTCCCTCCCAGTTGTATACGTTATCCACAAAGACATCTTTCCTCCCCTTCTCCTTTGAGACCTTTGTTACAGTAGTTCACCTAGCATGGCTTGCATTTAGCAGCTGAAATATATTGGTAAAAATCTTCACAGCTGTTCCTAGAGGATTTTTGTTGAAAACTTGACTTATAACCTCATCTTTTTGAGGTGGAAAATACCCATGTGCTAGTTACCTTATCTTTCCTCCATGGTGGAAAAATGTTTAAATCCACATAAAGCATAAGTTAAAGGGACACAGTCAACTTAAAAAAAATCACACTTCTGTCTGAAAATGTACTGTTTGTTTCAAGTAACACTTAGGTAAATTTAAGAGAGGTAAGCAATGGGGTCCCCCAAAGATCTGTATTGGGACCTGTGCTGTTCAACGAATTCATTAATGGTCTGGAAAAGGGAGCAAACAGTGAAGTGGCAAAGTTTGCAGATGATAAAAAATTACTCAAGATAGTTAAGTCCAAAGCTGACTTCATGAGGTACAAAGGAATCTCTCAAAACTGGGCAACAAAATGGCAGATGAATTTCAGTGTTAAGTGCAAAATAATGCACATTGGGAAAAATAATCCCAACTACACATGTATAATGATGGGGTCTAAATTAGCTGTTACCACTCAAGAAAGATCTTGGAGTCACCATGGATAGTTCTCTGAAAACTTCCACTCAGTGCCCAGTAGCAGTCAAAAAGGCAAACAGAATGTTAGGAACTATTAGGAAAGGATAGAAAATAAGACAGAAAATATCATATCACTATATAAATCCATGGTGCACCCATATCTTGAATACTGTATTCAGTTCTGGTTGCCCCATCTCAAAAAAGATATAATAGAACTGGAAAAGGTTCAGAGAAGGGCAACAGAGATGATCAAGGATATGGGACGGCTTCCATGTGAAGAGAGACTAAAAAGAGTAGGGTTTTTCTGTTTAGAGAAGAGACCACTAAGGGGGGGGGGGGGGGAATCTGATAGGTCTGTAAAATCGTGACGGGCATGGCAAAAGTGAATAGAGAAGTGTTATTTACCCTTTCCTGCAGAGGTCACCCAATGAAATTAACAGGCAAGAGGAATTATATTTTCCCACGTCGCACAATTAGCCTGTGGAACCCTTTTCCATGGGATGTTGTGTTGGCCAAAAGTATAACTGGGTTAAAAAAAGAACTAGATATATTCATGGAGAATAGATCCATCACTGTCTATGAGCCAAGATGGTCAGGGATGCACCCCTATGCTCAGGATGACCCTAAACCTCTGATTGCCATATGTTGGGAGGGAAAGACAGGGTGGATCACTCCAGCTGCCCTGTTCTGTACACTCCCCCTGAAGCTCTGGTACTGGCTTCTGTTGTAGACCAAATATTGGGCTAAATGGACCATTGGCCTGACCCAATGGTCCATTTATGGTGGTTCTTAAATATAACTGAAAATATTATTCCTCTATTTCAGTTTTATTTACTTTGTGCATTTGAGAGCAATTCATGTACTGTATATTTCAACTTGTTTCCTCTGTATATCAGTTAATCGGTTTTCCCTATTGTTTGTTTGTCTCTTACATCATAACAGGAGAGAGACTTTTTTTTTTAAATATGAAAATGATTGCAAGCTCATAAAAATTAACAGTTCCTAAGGACAACCAAACCCTTCTTTTTTTAATTGACACAAATTGGTGTGTTCTTAGGCTTAAATTTTTCCATATCACTAAGCCAAATTTTCCAAATTAATTCATGTCTCTCTCAGAGCCTTAAGTCGTGCGTGAGTGAAGGAATTCGGGCAGTAGATGAACATATGTCTAAACAAGAGGATATCAGAAGAAAAAAGGTACAACAGACAAATAGCTGGGGGAAGAAAATACACTAATTAGAGTTATGTATTTTCCCTCCCCCCCCAATAACTGTTAAAACAAGAAATTCAGAGAGATGGCTGTGTCTGTCCATATCGTACTGTGCGCTGCTTTTATACATGTAAAAGTTAGACATCCATTGTTTGGAGACTCCTGGTACTATAAGGTGAATTTCAATCAATCATAATCCCAAATTTCCTTTTATCATTAAGTCAAGCCATTCCTACTATTAGCACTTACTCTACTTTCCACTCTATATAAAAAAAGACTGCACTACTATTTCCATTTCATACTGGTGTGTAAACTTCCACATAATTTAAATGTAGTATAATAAACCTGGAGAGAAAAATGTTTAATTTTTGACTTGCGCAAAACACATCTAATTTATTTTGAGGTGGAAGAACAAGAATTATTTGAACATGTGCTAAAATGTAACGTAGTTCCTATTATGCTTAACACCATTATACCTAAGTAGAATCATAGAAATGTAGGGCTGGAAGGGACCTCAAAGTGATCAAGTCCAGCCCCTCAACTGAGGCAGGACTAATAAGCCTAGGCCATCCCTGACAGATGTTTTTCTAACCTGTTCTTAAAACCTCCAGTGATGGGGATTCCACAATCTGCCTTGGAAGCCTATTCCAGATCTTATCTACCCTTATAGTTAGTTTTTCCTAATATCTAAACTAAATCTCCCTTGCTGCAGAGTAATCCTATTACTTCTTGTCCTACCGTCAGTGGACGTGGAAAACAGTTGATCACGGTCGTCTTTATAATAGCCATTAACATATCTAAAGACTGTTCTCATGTCCCCCTTCAGTCGTCTTTTCTCAAGATTAAATATGCCCAGTTTTTTAACCTTCCTCATAGGTCAGGTTTTCTAAACCATTTATCATTTTTGTTGCTTTCCTGTGGACTCTTTCCAATTTGTCCATGTCTGTCTTAAAGTGTGGCTGAACTGGTATATAACTTCCTGGGTCCTCTTTGTTCTCCTAAACGAATTCAGATTCTTAAGTAACTTTCACCCAAAAATGTGAAGAGTGGCCCCAATACCATTCTCAGAGTTGTTAATTAGAAAATGGAGACTGAAACTGGAGATGAACATGATGATAAATATTGCTTTATTTACAGATGTGTGTCTTGAGACTTATTCAGGTTATTCAATCAGTTGAAAAAATTGAGAAAATTCTACACTCCCAAAGCTCTAAAGAATTGTCCTTATTAGAGGCAAACAGGTAAGGAATGTGCAAACATTCAAGATCTATTCCTAATCAACAAGTGCAGTTTGTTTCATTGTTGTTCTGTACCAGAATTTACAAATACTCTTACACATGTTTAGAATTTTAAATATGGTGGAATGACAGCAAGACCACAGTTAAGATAGTGCCATAGTTCTAAATTTTACAGGATTCTTAAAATCTCAGTTATCGTTCTGCAGAGTGTCAGTAAACTAAATATAGAACTTAACATTTTCATAAATGCTGAAATTATGAAAGTGTTTTTTTGAGTAAAAGATTGTTGCATGCTCATTAATCAATTTTTAAAAAGTACATTTTTGACATTTTGTAGTGTTTTTTTCAGAATCCATTTGCCAATAATCTGTAATACTTCTGGCTCTGAAATCCCTCCCATGTTTCGGCAAATGTACCATTTACTCCAGTACCGTTCGGAGTAAAACAAAAAGTGGCTTCTCCTGTTTCCTTGACTTTTTTCACATAACTGAAAAGAAAATTGCCAACAGCATAATGATGTGTATAGGATTGACAATGTAGTATCTGTGGTGGAGGGGAGCTTCATGAAGAGCCAGTCTGGTACTTGGACTTCTCAGACAACTTCAGGGACAAGTCCCCCTCTCTCTGCCTCTAAGCAAAGATGAGGGGGACTTCTCTCTCCAGCTGCCTTGGGGCTGAAGTACCAGACGTGATCCTCACATACCTCACCTTGCCAGTAAACTAGCTGTAGTTCATAGGCAGAGGAAATGCTAGTCTTGTGCGCCTCTTGGTGCATGAGATCAGCTCCACTGCTCTTCAGTTGTGGTACAAGGGGGCATGACTGGGGGACAGGACCAGTATGGGAGGGTTAGGCGGGAGAGTGGATGTAGGAGCCCTGGACACACCCTCTCCTTCTATGTAAAGGGGGAACACATTGAAAGCTGAGACTGAGTGTGGGAATAACCGTTCAATTTTAGGGAATGGCGAAGTTTAGTGGAGCTGCATGGCTATTTCCTCAGAGACGGCCCTCATTAATGCTGCCATGCCACAGGGGATGGGCAAAGAGGGGGTTTCCTTCATCAGACAGATTTGTTCCTTTCCAGAGCTGTTGAGTTCTGTAAAACTGGTTTCCCCCGTGACAACAAGCAGGACCGTCATTGCAGGGACCAATGTTGTGGGCTGCTAAGGCATGATCTTGTGCCCACTATGCCTGCCTCTTACCATTATTCACAGGGAAAACATTGTAACTCTGACGTCGTACCCTGCCTCCCCCAAGTTAGAGCTGAGAGTTGGGCGGGGAGCAGTGTGCATCTGACCATTGGGTGGAAGTGATTTTGTTTGTGGAGACCTTATTGTGTATTGAACTGCAAGTTCTAACCTAACACACACACACATTCTTTTATAGCCCACTTTTGACTGGACAGATTTTAGAGAGAATTGCCACAGAATTTAACCAATTACAATTTCATGCAGTACAAAGCAAAGGAATGCCTCTTTTGGACAAAGTGAGACCAGTAAGTACCACTGTTACCCTGCTTAACCTTCATGAAATCTAACATATGCAGTAGGTACCGAAATACTGACATTACATCAACAATAATGTTTTAATTAGTTTGTTCTGAGCAAAACAGGTTCCTAGTTTAAAACATTCCTTTACCAGCGCTATCTTCTGTGGGTGTTCATGCTGTTATTTTCCAACATCTTTCAGATGAACAGTTGAGAATAGGAATAGAAAATAAGAAATTATATTAAATGTTTTTCAGCATAACATTTTATCCTTAGTCTAAATCTAGCCTTGGTACTCAGGGGATTTAATAACTCTGGCTATCTTATACAAACTGAAGCATAAACAATCGAGTGTGTCCACAGTAGCTACCCTGAATTGATTAAAGGTTTGCCTTTGTGCCCACAGCAGTGCTGCTTAGGGTATGTCTACATTGCAATTAGACTACTGGTGGGCAGCCCGCAGGCCACATGCAGCCCATCCGGGTAATCCGCTGGCGGGCCGCGAGACAGTTTGTTTACATTGACTGTCCGCAGGCACAGCTTCCCGCAGCTCCCAGTGGCCGCGGTTCGCCATTCCCACCCACTGGGAGCTGCGGGCTGCCATGACTGCAGACGGTCAATGTAAAGAAACAGTCTCGCGGCCTGCCAGCGGATTACTCTGACAGGCCGCAGGTTGCTCACCACTGAATTAGACACACACAGCTTGCCTGTGCTAGCTGGCTTGGGCTGTGGTGCTGTTTGAGGCATAGACGTTCAGGCTCAGGCTGCAGTCCGAGCTCTGAGACCCCCTACCTCGCAGGGTCCCATATCTCAGGCTCCAGCCTGAGCCTAAATGTGTACACCACAATTAAACAGACCCATATCCTGAGCCCCATGAGCCCGAGTCAGCTGACATGGGCCAGCCACGGGTCTTTAATTGCAGTGTTGCACAAACCCAGAGCTCAGACCCAGGACCCCATGAACTTGAGTCAAACCAGGACCCAGGGTTCAAACTCCAGTTCATTGCAGTGTTGGGAGTTCTATGAAAGTATCCCACTGGTGGACTTTTTGTCTTCTGAACAGTCAGATGTATTGGACAGTCAAGTTTTCCCATACGGCATCACAAACAAAGGGCTAGAGTGGCCACACTTTGGGAGGGCACTAGGAAGTCTGGGTTATGGGTGGTTGGACTCGGGCCCTCAGAATGCCGTGTACATGATAGAGCCCAGGTTGGGACCCAGGGTTCAACAATTCCTAACCTGGGGTTACAAATGAGCGTAGATGCTCAAGCCCTAGGTTAACAAACCCAGGGTCTGCTAACTCATGTTCTAACAACTCTGAGCTTATATTGCATTGTAGACATTCCTCAGTTCTGTCTGATACTTCTCTCTGCCCAGCCCCACTCAGCTAATGCCCCCTGACATCCTACACCAGCATTGCAATTGTGTATCGCAGACTGCATGTAGCAGTTTGAACCACAGGTGGTTCACAAGACCACCGCTTGCAGCTGGCAGTTGAATTACCAGCTGAGAATAGTGCAGGGGGAAAGGTGGGAACATTAGTGGAATATTTCAAGAGGAGCAGAACTGTGGGGTGCTCCCTGTGGGGTGCCTTCCCTCTAAATGCTCTCAGCCAGTGACCCAGCTGTGTGTTTTCAAATGATTATTTGCAGCTGGTGACCTACAGTTGGATTGCCAGCTTAGGCTGTTCAGGATGGATTCTGGGAGCATTTCCAAGGAGATCATTTTTTAGGAGGATACTTTGAAAGGGGGCATAAAAGAGACTTGACTGGGGGGTCAACAGTTGAATCGTCAGCTTCATATTGGGAGACATTAGATTTACAGTGGGACACTTACTGGGGGAATCTCCTGGAAAGGCATGGCCAAGGGGGTATTTCTGGGGAGAGTGTTGGGAATGAGTGGGGCTTAAGTGGAGGAGATATTGCTGGAGGGAGACCCTCCTCCAGCAATCTTAAAGGAGGTTTGCTGGCTGAAGCAGCTGCTAGCCCTGGCAGCTGCCTACCATGGCAGTCCTTTGTTTGTGCTAATAGGATGCAGTCATATTGGCTCTCAGTTCTTTGACCTGAAATGTTTGGGACTCAATCACTGCTTTTCTCATAAAATCCAGGGGTAAATGTCACAATTGTTACCACTAGCAATTGATTCAATGGGTTTGTGTGTTGACACAAGGTGTAGGTTAGTTAATTGGGGAGAACAATTGTTGACTTATCATTTCTCCCATGTCAATCAGATCCTAGACTGTTTACCACATTGATTTTTCAATATACAAAAGAAAATAGTTGATTTTTTTTTCTAGTTTAACAATGTTAAATTGAGTAATTTCATGATATGGAGTTAAATGTACAGTAATAATCCATAGGCTTATTTTAATCACTGGATTTTAATGTTAAATTGATACAGTTACTACAATTCTGAATGTACACATTTTAATTTTAAACATGTGTGTTGATGTTGGTAAATCTTCTTGCACATAACTCCTGTAAAGAGGGCAATGCTCTGTTTTTATTCTCTCTTCTTTTTTGTAGCGTATAGCTGGAATAACAGCTATGTTGCAGCAGTCTCTGGAAGGGCTCCTCTTGGAAGGCCTTCAAACTTCCAATGTTGACATAGTACGTCATTGCTTACGGACCTATGCAACAATTGACAAAACACGAGATGCAGAGGCATTAGTTGGCCAGGTTCTTGTAAAACCATACGTAGATGAGGTAAGATAAGAGCCAAAGAAAAGTAACTGGCTTGGGAAAATAATTTGTTTACCTGTGAACATGCCTAGCTTCCCTCGTGCTCCCTCTGAGTGCAGTTAGCACCTTCAAAGCTCCTATTTCCAGCTTCAGGTTGTTCGATAGTATCCCCTAGTAT
Organism: Platysternon megacephalum; assembly: GCA_003942145.1. Classification (NCBI taxonomy): domain Eukaryota; kingdom Metazoa; phylum Chordata; order Testudines; family Platysternidae; genus Platysternon; species Platysternon megacephalum. The sequence goes on along the minus strand of QXTE01000524.1, from coordinate 215,904 downwards.
CAGTATCCAATTTGTTATCTTAAATAAATTTGGCATGGGCAATAGAAAAATCAAAATAAGACAGAAGTGAAGCAAAATATAATCATAACTAAGGTTAGACTACAATAAGTGTAATTAGTAAGGCCAGACCTCTTAATTATAGAATATTGGTTAAACAAGTTGAAAATCTCAGATTTCAGAAATTCTGCTCTTGACAATGCATTCTGTTTTAATCTCACCATCTTTCTCCAGGGTCAGGAAGTATCTGATCTCTCTGGTCTTATCTGTACAGGTCTGTCACATCTTAGGCGCATTTAACATGCGCGATTTCAGCTTTAGGCAGTCGACAAAAACCAAAAACAAAACAAAAAAAAAGAGAAAAATAACAATTTAAATACAGTTTCTGTAGTGCGGGCGATTCCACCTGCCATTACACTCAATGTAATTTTGACTATACGCGATTTTCGCTTTAGGCGCTGACTGCGGAACGTAACCCCAGCGTAAGATGAGACAGACCTGTACTGTCAGTTCTGGTGGAAGGCTTCCACCCTTGCACGAGTGTTGTTGCAGCTCTACTGGCAATGGTGGAAATAATGTTAGTGTAAACCAGCCGTGCCAGGGTTTTTTCCACAGTGTCAAGACATGCTCTGGCCTGGATTATTCAATTTGGGAGTTAAAAGTGCTGGTGGGTAATCTACACTACTGTTCCCACTGTTTCTAGCAATGGTGCTGCTGCACTGTTGGTAAGGTAGTGGTGGAAGACTTCCCTAAAATTGCCAATGTGGACAAAGCCTTTGTTAGCTGCCCAGATGTTTGTAGACCTTTTCTACACTGGAAACTCCCTCCCCCCCCCCCCCCCCCCCCCCCCCCCCCCTAAATCTGGACTAGTAATAGCAATAGTCAGAAAACTAATGTATACTTGGTATCAGCTGGTCACTGGCACTTCTACTAGCTGATCAACACTAGCACTTCCACCGTCACTACTGCTGGTTCAACTTAAGGGATGCAAATTTAGTTGGCCATGGTAAACAAGGCCTCAAGCTCTGTCTGGGGCATCATGCTAAGGTATGTGTAATAGTTTCAGGGTGAGTGAACCTGTATTCACCCCTTCATGATCTACTCCAGGAGTTCCCAGTCAGGTCTTAGGTCTCTGGTTGTCACTTGTCCCAATTTCTTCTGAGCAGGAAGGTTTTAAGACTGCACAGCTTCCTGCCATGCCCTGTGATATCCCCAGCAAGCCAGTCTGCCTAATGGCCAGTGCTTGTGCTTTTCTTTCTCTCTGAGGGCTATGAACAGTGTTTTGCCAGCAGTTATTACACTGCCCTTTATAAGCAAGCCCAGTTATTCCTAAAGTAAAAGGATTCCAGAGAAAACATAAAAAACAACAAAAGGTCCTAGACACATGCTAAAAGCTTATCAGAGATCACCCATCAGTCTTAGGGGCCCTGGTAGGCCAAAGTCTTTCCAACCCTCCTGCAGGGGTTGAGGCCCCCTTGGACAGTAGGTCCCATCTGTTGCTGGAACAGAAAAAAGGCCTGGAGTCTGTTTAAATTCAGCCTTTCTATACCAAACCCACCTTTTTTTGTCTTCCTAGTCTCTGGAAACCCAGTTTGAACCAGAATTCACGAATTTTCTCAGGGAGTGCTACTTCTCTGGAGGTGTGAGTGATTCGCCTTAATCACACCCCACTCTTTTAGTTCCTGAGGGATCTGTGGTGGTAACCCTCCCATGTTGGGTAGACCACAATCATGCATACAATCCCTGGCCCACAGTGATACGTAAACTTAATACAATGTGTTCCCCCAGAGATACTGCACGTGGTTTCAATATCTGTCATGGTATAGCTGGCATTAGGTCATTCCTCATTTTCAAATAGACATAGAAAATAAGTTTACAGTAGTTTTAATTAAATTCCTGATCTTCATACTGGTGTAACTTCCTCTCAGTTTGCATTGGGGATATATCAAGTGAAATTGGCGTATCACTCACATTTCAGTTACATTTCTCTTCTTGGCCTTTAAAAAATATTATAAGTATGATTATCTATGTTAATTATTATTCTGAGATTCTACACATTGTTCTAGCATGTGTGTCTCTGTCTTCTTTAAAATCAGTTTTTCCTGTCTCTTCCACAGATTAGTCTGATTTATATGCACTCAAACAGTTGTTACTGCCAGTTAATCATGTACATAAATATAGTAACTCCTCACTTAACGTTGTAGTTATGTTCCTGAAAAATGCGACTTTAAGCGAAACGATGTTAAGCGAATCCAATTTCCCCATAAGAATTAATCTAAATGAGGGGGTTAGGTTCCAGGGAAATTTTTTTCACCAGACAAAAGACTATATTTTATATATATATACACACACACACAGAGTATAAGTTTTAAACAAACAATTTAATGCTGGTACACAGTGATGATGATTGTGAAGCTTGGTTGAGGTGGAGGAATCAGAGGGTAGGATATTTCCCTTACTGCTAAATGATGAACTAGCAATTGGCTGAGCCCTCAAGGGTTAACTCTCTCACTCTACAAGGCAGCAGGAATGGAGGGAGAGGAGACATCGCAGACAGAGACCCACGCCACGTGTGTGAGAGAGAGATGCGCATTTCCCCTTTAAGTACACTACCTTGTTAATTAGATCAGCTTGCTGAGACCGCAGCTGCTGCAAGCTCCCTCTGTCCTGAGCCCTAGTATCCCCCCCCTGCTCTATGGAAGATGGGGTAAGCGGGGTGCAGGAGCAGGGGGACACCCTGACATTAGCCCCCTCTTCCTTCCCTGCCCCCCGCACAGCAAGCAGGAGGCTTGGGGAGCAGCTCCAAGGCAGAGGGCAGGAGCAGCACCTGGCAGTGGGGGGAGGGACACAGCTGAACTGCAGGCAGCTGCTGCACAGGGAACTTAGGGGAGCTGATAGGGGGCTGCCGGTCCATCCTGGTTCCAAGCCCCCTGCAACGCGCTGCTCTTCCTGCAAGCAGTAGACAAAGCAGGCGGCTGCCAACGACAAGGGAGCATTGCACAATTTTAAGCGAGCATGTTCCCTAATTGATCAGCAACGAAACGTTAACTGGTACGACTTTAAGTGAGGAGTTACTGTACATCTATCTATCTATCTATCTATCTATCTATCTATCTATCTATCTAATCACCAAGTTGTTAGGAAGTGCTATTCTACATGTTCTCATATATTTAAAATAGTTTTTTTCTATTGAAAGTTAATATAGGGGGTTTAGCTCTTCAAGTTTTATACACTTTTCTTCACAGCCAATTAGGAATTCTTTCCAGGAACAGGTAACACCTCCATATTGTTTCAGAGGACACCCACTCCCTGCTGGGATCTGAGTAAACCCCTATTTTAAATTATATTCAGTAAGGCTGTTCATTGACTGTCTTGCTCTGGGTGTTTTCCTTGTTTTTTGATTGAATTATAAAATTACTGTACTAAAATTAGTATCTTAAAGCTTTCAACACTGCTAATGGTTCTGAAAGATCTGGCTCATTCATACTATGTCTGCTTGGGGGGAAAAGCATGTATAATACCTGAGTCATCTCAATAATACCTGATGACATATATGTAAATGTTTCTATTAAAGAACAAAATATTCGTAATGTATGCTCCTTGTGTGCATTATTATGAGCAGTAAGGAATCTCTCCTACCCTCACATGTTGTTCTCTGTACTGCATAATAATTTTCCTCCTTATCTGGTGGCTTTGGATTGTGGGTCAATTTAATCGTTCATTCTCACACTACTTTACCCTTAGACTCTGTTATGGCCACCATTCTCTTAGTTGAGAGAGACTTAATAAAGCTCTTCTCAGTTGAAGGGGCTGCTATTGAGCAGTGTGAGGTGCTGAGTGGTACTGCATTTTCTCTCCCTACTCCTAGGACAGGGCAAGCTGTTCTTGTAACAGTCCTATTTATGCTATGTTGTGACTGGTGTATTGCTAAAGATGACAAATATTAAGGTGCAGAACAACATCTCTTTATCAAAATCAGTAACAAAAGGATTTTATTTCTCCAATACTTGAGCACATTCCCATATTGTGATCTCTTGTTCCTGGGGCTGTACAGTAGCCTAGCCTGCCTCCCTGAAGATCCAGGCAGATGGGCAGAAGTGTCCTAAAAATACTACTTCAGGTTGTTCTGCTTCAGTTCCTTTTAGCTGCTGATTGCCACACCTGTGATTCTTTGTTAGTCCTAGGGGCTGATCTGTGTAGCAGTTGCTTACGACGTGGCTGACTCTTTACATAATGAAGAAATCTCCCTAATTTGATCCATAATGAGAGATACCTTTGCATCTGGAGGCCAATAGCTGGCTTTGTTTCCCCTTTAAGCTATGGTTCTTTCACTCTTGTTGTGGAAGAGTAGTTTCCTTTTCTGATGTCAGTGGAGCTGTGGCCACATTGCACAAAAGTGAATGTGTTCTTTTTTCTGCTCAGAGAGAGGGACAAAACCTGTAACAGTTTTGGAATAAATGAGAGAAAGCTGTTATGAACCATTCCGACTCATCTCTCACCCATGTACCCAAATATTCACAGGGCAGAGTCACTAAAAATTAAGGAACAACCTTTGGGTCTTGAAAGGGGAAAATAATAGAGCCCTGACCTTGTCCGTTAGAAGTACTGCTCTCAGATCCTTAGTTAAATCAAAACAACCATGAGAAAGGCAAGAAATTCTGTTAGTTATGATGTTAGGTTCCCAAGATCCCTTCTTTCGCTTACCTACTATCCTAAAGGACTAAAAGGGGAAATATACAATATCCTGACAGATGGATGGGGAATACAAGGAATCAATGGGACAACATTGAAAATAGACAATATTGCATCTATCTGTTTTGTGTTGTTTTATACTTAGTTCTTGCCCCAAAGAGTTTACAGTCTATCTTTTAGTTCTGTGTTTGTACAGTGCCTAGCACAGTGGGGTTCTAGGGCTCCTACGTGCTACACTAATACAAATAATAATTCTCTTAAAAGGGTAAAATACCCTGTAACAAAAGCTCACTGTAGCTTGGGTTGATTTTAAAAACTGACAATAAAAAGCTATTTGAAAGGGACTGTGGACCCAATCCAATGTCCATTAAAGTCGGTGGAAAGACTCCAGTTGACTTCAGTAGGCTTTTGATCAGGGCCCAACCAAGACCAAATTGTAGGTTTTGGAAAGCTTGTTCTTACAAAAACTAAAACCGGTAGAAAATTTTCCATTATTTTTTTTTTTTATTTTAAGTCCAAGGAAAAGTTTACAAGAAACATTCTACTGTGGTGTTTGCAATCCAGCTATTGTGGCAATGTATGCAAACCTGAAAGTACTGTTGATTAGAAACTGACTGTTTAACAATGTTAAGAGCTGCAAAAAATGTATAGAAAGTAGAAAACTAAATTCAATTTTAAAGTTCTTAGATTTTAATAATCTCAGATGTTTTTGGTAAACATACATAAAGAAATGTCTTTAAGCATCATTTTTAATCTAACATTGTCCCTTAGAATAACTCCATTCCTATGCATCTTATGGGGGACAAATTATTTCAATAAATAAGTAAGAGCAGGTTGATAGACTAGGACTCCTGAAACGTGAGCTTTCTGTATATTGTTACATTCCTATTCTAGTCCACTTATGAAAGTTTTGTTTTTGAAGCACTGAAATACCACAATACTAATCACATTTGAATGATTCCAGTGGCTGGTTAAGCCAACCAGAGTGCTACATAAGATAAATAAAATATATAACTCAAAATGGGCATTACATTGTAGCAGTTGTAATATTTATTGAATTCAGCGTGTGTATGTTTTTTTTACATCTGATTGTTTTTTCTCTGCATGTTCTCCTGTCTGATGTTTCACATTAAACTCTTCCTGGCAGGTGATTGTGGAACAGTATGTTCAATCTCATCCCAATGGCCTGCAGGCCATGTACAATAAACTGCTGGAGTTTGTTCCTCACCATTGCCGTCTCTTGCGTGAAGTAACGGGGGGAGCTATGTCAAGGTAACAGGTTGTCAGCTATAGTTGTAACAGTTGTTGATTATCCAGTACTTCTGAATGACCTGTATGATATTTAACTACAATACACAAAGGATTTGCCTGTCCTTTCCTAAAGATTAAAATCAATACTGTTTCTCTTATATCTGCACATTTTAAAAAAATGTTGTGAACAAGATTTTCTGATGCTGTAGCACTGGGCCTGAGAAGGGGGAGAAACGATATACTACAATAATGAAACTGAGTACCATTACAGTAGTCCATCAGCTTGGCCTGACCCTGCAGCAGCCCTGGCCTTCTGCAGCCAGTCTGTCTGGGACCTTCCCTACTGTTATCGATTGGGCCCAGCCACCTCGAAGGGTAGAGGGAAAGCCCTCAGAGCAGGGTACTAGGCCTCTGGGAAGCCAGGGGCTAGAGTCGCCAAGAAGCCCAGTTGTGTTGGGAAGTGACATCCTTCAGAGAACCCAGTGGGAGGTTTTGATTGCTCTTTGCCCCCATTATACAGGCAATGGGTCTGGGCCAGGGTTTTGAAGCACCCTGACCCTCGGGTGGCTTCCCCCAGTCTGTAGGGTGCCTGGAAATGGCACCTCATACATTTAAGGAGAAGGAAGAGCAGGTCATCAGCTTGGAACCTCAGGTTGCTGAAGGTGTCTGTCATATCTTCATTTCCTTCAATGACACACTTGTCCATGTGACTGATATCTCTGGCAAGGAAATAATCTGCTGAGTGACTGATATGATGAGTCCTTTCCCTATGCTGCTGTGTTGGAAGTCTAGGACATTGCCCAGAGGTGCAAGTAGCTGGGCATCACTGCCTTTCACATCAAGCTACAAACAGGTGGAAATATGACCAAAACTCCAGGATCTAGTGCCCAGTCAGCCCTTGGAGCATTGATTCATTCCAGAATGAAGACTGGGCCTACTGAGGATGTAACCTTCATCCCCCTCTGATAGTACTCCCAAAAGGAGTGGTTGCCATGGTCATTATCTGTAAACCAATGGTTGGGTTTTCTTTCGTCATTCACAATACTATATGATAGATTTTTCTTTGATGCGAGAGAACTTGACTGTGTCCTCCATCCAAGGAGAGGGGCACAAGGAAGTTATTAGAAAATTCAGTTTTCAAAATTACTGGATTGTCTGCGTAACAAAAAAGAAAAGAATTATTAGTTTTCCCCCGTAGATTTGACTAATTCATTGTGTGTACTGGAACTACAGATTTGATTGATCTGTATACGTCTTTTTGCTGTCTACTCAAAAACGCTTAATTCCTGTTGCAATTAAACTGCCTGTTTTGAAGCCTACAGAATTCAAGTCTGCTAAACTGTATCCATTTATTTATCTATTCAGAGGCTGGTTAATGTAGTAGACTGCTACAATTAGCAGTGCTTAGAATTTAGTCTCTAGAGACTGCAGAATTACTTTTCTATTTAGCCATCTATTGCTGTGCTTTTTTACACGTCTTTCGATTTTACTAACATCTCAATTCTGTTAATCCCTCAACATTTTTAATCCTCCTTTTAATAGGAGAATGTTTTTAGTATTTACTCTGATGTACCCTACTAGAATTATAAATGCTTCTTTCTTTTTCTGCTCTGTCAGCTTCTGAATTTGGAAATTCAAGATAAACTTTTAACCTTCAGCATAGCACCACTTGCTGCATGTAGAAATGAGACTCAAAGGAAGCAAAGAGAGGAATTCCCTTTCTTCCCAACATCCTATTTCCATTTGGCATCTGATTGATGAGGGAACTGTTGAAACTTTAAAACATACATGTTGGAGTAGGAATTTTTTTACTGATAAATATTTGTTTTTTCAGAATTTACTAAAAATGTGCTTCTGCATGAAACTACTGTTTTTCTAGAAAATGTATTAAATTGGAACAAATCTGGTTGTCTCAAATATGGTGCTCCAACGTAGACATAATAGATATGAAAACTGTGAAAAACACAGAAAGAAAGAAAACTAGTTTAGCTGAGTAAACATGCCTGTATAATTATTTTTTCTAATTAAGAAAAACTACATAATGTAGTTCCTGAGTTTTGGTTAACATTATTGCCAAATTTGAACTTTCATGAGTGAAACTCCAATTTTTTTGGGGGGGTGGGGGGAAAAATTGGAATAATTGAAATATTTATCCTCTTGCAGTGAAAAAGCAAATACTGTTCCTGGATATGATTTTTTAGTGAATTCAGTGTGGCCAGAAATAGTACGTGGCTTAGAAGAAAAATTGCCATCACTTTTTAATCCTGGAAACCCAGATGTATTTCATGAGGTAATTTTACATGTTTTTACATTTGCTATAACTTTGATGTGGGGAAGAACTTGTGTGTGTCATGTTCTCTAGCTTTTTTCAGATTCTCTTGTGAAAATTCATGTTGCTGCATGCCTCCGAATAAGATGTATGTTAGAGATCATGTGATAGCTTAAATTCTATTTTAACTTTCTTAGGAGCAAATTCTGCTTTCAGATGCATGGGCAGAACTCATGCTGAAGTTAGTGGGACCTGTACAGTCATGTGAATTTGGTCTTAACCTTTGCAAGACAGCAGATATCTCTAGTTTATAGAAAAACACAACATAAATGAAGGAGGGAAAGGGAGAACTGAATGTTTAAGGCTGGAACTGCTAGAAAGAGACAGCTGTTGGGTTAGTTAAACATCTGGGAAGCAACTTGGCATTTGAATGTGACTTGTCCTTTACTGTGGAAAGGTTAAAAAAAAATCTTTTGGTATCCCATCTTTCCCTCTCAACCTTTAGTCTTTTTCATCACTAACAATGCTGTGACTAAAGATGTTTCAGAGGGTAGCTTGAATAATTCAAGTATTTTGAGGGAATGTGGATATAAATAAGACTTTAGAGAAATGGCCTCTTGAAAGAACTACTTTATAATGTCATAAATATTTACTACGTGTGTTCAAAAATGGATTCTGAAGTGTATGGAAATACCTGTCACTACAGTTTTTCCATAATTGTGAACAATGTTGCTGTATGTATGTGAGAGATGACATTTTATTGATACCTGTCAGCTGGAAGCTCAATCTGATGTAGAGTAGGGCATAGAGAATGCAGCTTGCCATCTGAACAGATGACAAACTAGGAAATGGTAAGCCTTCTGCTTTGTCATGAGTTCAGATGGTGAGATGCCTGTGTCCTTATCTAAACCAGAATATCAAAATAGCTTTCTTTTGGGTTTATTTTTCTTACTTGTGACTCTCTTAATTGATTAAATCCTCTTTGTAACTAGCTCTATTGATAAGGATTCTTACATTACTCCTTTTAAGATGGTGGGGTGACTGTTAGTAACAAATGATCTCAAGGCGGGAGAGGGAGGAGGCATACCAGGTACATCAGTGCAAACGGACTGCTTAAGAAAATGTTGAACTCTTTGCATATGTAGGTGTATCTGTCAAATGGTTCTCCCTATTTTCAAGCAAAACTATCTGTAATAAAAACAGATCAATTTCTCTTAGAACTTAAGGTCACCTTCCTGTAAACACACAATGTAATTACTCACATGCCTAAAGTTAAGCACATGTGTTTGCAGGTTCGGGGCTTAAATAAGGGACAAGCATCATAAGGAGGTTAAAGAAAGAGAGATCCTGTTTTCATGCAACTGTCTCGGATAAGGAAATACAGCAAATGTGTATGTGTGTGTTTGTTTCTAAAGAGAATGCTTTTCAATTTTCCATAAAGCATCAGCTGCTCCTCAGTGTTCCATTGAATGCCCTGTGTATGACAGTGTATCAGCTGCATAGTGCTTTTGTCCTTCTTCATGCTGCTCAGGTTAAATTGGAATCTTTGTATCTTTACTGAAAGCTTATCTCCATGTAAAAAGAATAACTTTTAAAAGCTCGCCTTTTTAAATTAAGCTGATATTGACCCATGATCCAGATTAAAAGAATTTGACCTTCAGTTACACCATGCAGTCAAAATAGAGTACTTCCCCAACTGACTACTTAAGTGAGAATTTAGCAATTCTGAATCTGAGTCATTACAATATTTTAACCTAAAATCAATAAGAAATTAAAATTTCAAGTGTCAAAATGCTGTGAAGTCCATTGTTGTTAAAAGACCAATAGAAATGTTTCCACGAATTAAAATAAATTCCATAGATACTTTTAAAATAATTCCTGCATTGTTTGTAACCCAGATATTGGAATACTGAATCTCAAATGAAATTGACCTAATTGACTTTTGAATGCCAAAGATACAGGAAATAAACTTTCTCCAGCTTTTAAAGTTCATTTACATTGTGCATTTGACAGCAATTTGTATATAGTAAGTTTCACACTAAGGATATCACTGTACACAGTATTGCCTACTTATGTGGCTTTTTCACACAGCAAAAGAGGATGGAAAAACACTTTAAGAAAATAAACTGTTTATAAACTGACGAAAAATTGACACAGGGTCTCAGAAGCAGGTTCAATAACAGAAGCCACTTTCAACTTATTTTTTAGATTGACTAAGGCAGAGCATCTGCAGTTCCCATTTACTTCAATGAGCTTTGTGGCTGATCAACACTTCTGAATATTCGAACATTTTTATATTTAGGGGCCTAAATGTGGGTTTAGGAGTCTAATTTTAGGCACTCGGGTTTGAAAATTTTGGCCTTGTATTCTGAAGTAAGTTGTCCAAGGTAGACAAACAAATTTAGTAAGAAGGCTGGGGCTAGAACTCCCAGGGCCCTGCTCTAACCATTACACACAATGCCTTTATTAAGAACCAGAGAAATGCTTTTAAGCTCTTTCCTGTGCTGTAACTGAAAGAGGTCTGTTCTGAGCATGTTGTTAGTATTTGTGATTAATATACTTTATTGCTTAAATGTTAAGGCCCTGTTATCCTTCTTTGGAGTGCTAAGTTTATTACCATCTTAAGAAAGAAGGCCTGAAAGGGCATTTCCCTAAATTGTCATTGTCTGTTTTTTATTCCTGTGGCTGATCTATCTCCATCATGCTGCAGATACAGCCATGTTAGGCGATGGACCCAGCCAGACCAAGACTTATGCTTTAAGAATTGTGCTGTTCTTTTCCACATGCCAAAATGGAACTGTGCTTTAACCATCTCAGAGGCAAACCATGCTGTAATTGTATCCCCGTACAGATGAGTTGACATTGAAGACTAGTTCTAATCATTTCTTCAGTTTCAAGGCTCCCCAGGAGCTTAATATCCCCGTTGTAGGTCCTAAGACCAATGAGAATTTAAAAAAGCAAGGTACCTAACAGCAGCTTTAGGCCTTCTTTTTGTAGATGTTTTAGAGCTTCATAAGAGATTTTTGGCACACCACTGCACCCAATGCGGCAGTGTGTGGTAATGGTCCTACCATTACAAATGCACTGCAGCAGAGGTGCTCTGTTCAAATCAGAAAAGTGGTGTGATTAATTGATGCTTATTCCATAAAGCCAATGACAGCTTATTAGACAGATCTGGGTAAATGGCCAGCCCCAGAGATTGGTTAAGGACATATAGGAGTTTCACTATCAGAAGCAGTGAGGGCGTGTACGGTGTTACTTGCACGGTGGTGGTGATTATAAAGGCAGCATTTTTCAACAGCTATCAGTAGAATCCAAGAGTTATTTTGTTTCCTTTTTAAGGGAAATGCTACAGTATCTCAGATTCCACTGTGCACATTAATTCTGTGTATGTTGACTGTTTTATGGCACTGCTGTACATTGCCCTACGATTACCCTAAGAAATGGCATTTAAGCTATGTCTACACTGCAATGAAAAACCCACAGTTGGCCCATGCCAGCTGGCTAAGGCTAAGGGGCTGTTTAATTGTGGTGTAGATGTTTGGGCTTGGACTGTAGCCTGAGCTCTGGGACCCTCCCACCTCCCTGGGGCCTGAAGCACAGGCTGCAGTCCAAGCCCAAATGTCTACACCATAATTAAATAGCCTTTTAGCCCAAGCTCTGTGAGCTCGAGTCAGCTGGCATAGGCCAGCTGCAGGTTTTTAATTGCAGTGTGGACATACCCCTAATGTCTTATAGTCTTTAACTCATGTTAGTTTTATTCTGTCTAATTCAAAACAAGCCAAGTTTATATAAAATTGGTTCAGTATTTTAAGTTACGTTTAAGTTTGTTCAGGTTTTTTTAGATGACTTCAAAGCTAGTGTGGCTTAGAATGTTAGACCAATTCAACTTTAAGCATCATAAAACTGCTGAAGCGGTTTTCGTCAGCTCTGTTTTTGATATCTGTGAGATGTGTAAATTAGATCAAGTCTCTAAGACTGTGTTGTACTTTAACTTATTATATATAAGGTTGTTAAGAAACTCAGATTTGTATTCTGTTACATATTTATTGGCAAACGTATGGTATGGAGACCATACTTTAAAAAATGAGCAAGAAGGACAGATTTTAACCTTAACTCTGCATTTCCTAATTTCTGTTGGATAGCTCACCCTTAACATTACATTAATGCCACTCTTTTTGTATGACATAGTGCATAAATGTTGTATAGTAACAAAGCACTACTCAGAATGCATCTCCTTTTCCTCAGGTGGTTCTTAGCTTTGTGCCTTGAAAAACACAGAATGTATGACTTGACGAATCACGTACTTTATTCCTGTTGAGTCAGTTAACAATAGCTTATTGTTGAAAATGGATGCAGAATAGCTTTGAGGTACTTGAGATACCCAACTCTGAAAGGAAGTAGTCTAGATAGTTATTCTGAATTACTTATTTGTAAAACATCTGTATATAACCAAAAACATCTAAGACAGCTTCCTAAAATAAGGGCCTAATGTATTACGCCTATAGTTGTAAACGTCATACTATCAGTCGGTTTCGAATTCTCTCCTCCTTCCCTGCCCACACCAGTTCATTCCATTCCTACTTCACAGCTTTATCCCTACATTCCTGGCACTGACACTATCCCGCAATCACCTGCTCCCACCTTCCTCTCCTCCTAACACTGAGCAACATGGGAGCTTCTCTTCTTCCACTTCCAGACCACTGAGTCAGCTCACCAGTCCTGGAGCACCTCTGAGTTGTTAGTTCCGTATACTTGGACAAGTCTGGAGCGCCAATGAAAGGGAGGTGTAGCTGTGGAACTTGCACACTCGTGGCATAATTCATGGTGAAGGGGTCAATCTCATTTCCCTTCACCATGGAATAAACTGGATGATTGCTTCAGTTCCATTGCAGCCCAGGCTCTGGCCTTATATGGTATGTCTACACTACAAAATAAATCCTGTGGCAGTGTCTCTCTGAGCCCGGATTTATATGGGGCTCATGCTATGGCGCTAAGAATAGCTATGTAGATGTTCCTGCTTGTGCTCTGAAACCCACCCCCTTCCTGAGTTTCAGAGCCCAAGCTCCAGCCTAAGCGGTAACATCTACATGGCTATTTTTAGAACTGAAGCTTGAGCTCAAGTTTGTAGACTCGGGCTTTGAGATCACTGCCATGAGTGGTGTTTTTGCAGTGTAGACATACCTATGGAGATTAGAAGTAGGGGAAGTGTCAGCTGACTTTGAGAAATGAGTACAACTATAATCTTATAGACCGCACAATAGAATCCGCATACAGTCTTGACTATTTAATAGGAAACTCTGAATTATAGTAGTCAGAATGTGGTTTTTCTTCATACAGAAATACACTATAAGCATGGATTTTATACAGAGATTTGAACGACAGTGTGGATCGCAGGCCAGCGTGAAAAGATTAAGATTGCATCCTGCCTACCACAGCTTTAACAATAAGTGGAATTTGCCTGTTTATTTCCAAATAAGGTCAGTATTTGATTTTTTACTTGTAAGGGAGGAAGCAAAAGCAAAGTTTAGCCATGGCAAAAGAATGTAGCCCACAGCCAAAGCTCCTCCATCCCTGGGAGCTGTACTTGTCACGTAAAAGCAACTGTCTTAAAATGTAGAAGAAGCCAAAATGTAAATAAATGTGAAGAAAAAGCATGGATACTGCAACTGGTTACCAGGGCATGTAATTATTTTATACTGCTTTCACTGAGTTAGACAAGCCAGAAAAACAGCTACAGTTATATTGAAGTTGGTACAGAGTCTCACTGCTGATAAGGCTGCCAGGGATTGGTCTAAACTAGTTTTCAAACCTTGTGCATCTTCTATAGCTCAGTCTCTGCTTATCTTCCTCCTGGAATTAGAAAGAATGTAGATTTAATAGAATTTTTGCAAGGCTGGTGGAATGCTTAATAAACTTGCTATCATGGTAGAGTTCTGTTTTTTAAAAGCTCTAAAATAAAGGGTTGAATATCGTATCAATTAATCTGCCTTGGTTATGGGTTAGCTGTACCTCTAACCCCTTCTCTCATTTCACTGAGTGTACCTCCATAGGTGTTAAGTCTCATGACTTTACCTTTTCTGGTGTGGAATCCTGCAATTCTCCACTCTTAGACCAGGTCCTGGGCTAAAGTAGCCTGTGTACCAGCTATGGTTATTCAGCAGATCCAGTTGGACTCAGTACGTGCAGTTTTCCCTTCTGGAGCTTATGATCAGAGGTAAACACAGTGGATCAATAGAGCCTTTAAAAATAAATAGTTGTGTAATCTTAACAGTAAGAATGAAGTATAGCATAAGAGATAAGGGATTTGTAAAATAAAGGTCTACACACATCTCTTGCCTAGAGGCTTGTCATCCCTTGTTAGAGAACGTGGGCATGTTTCTCTTTACTGTCTCCCAACAAACAGTGTCCCTTCCCTGAGAGTGTCAGTTTCATCCCACCAGAAGCTCTTTGTCTCAGATTGTCTCCTATATTTACAACCTGGGATTTCCTCCTCCCCTTCCATCCACCCTCCCCCCCCCTCCCCCCCAAAGCTAGGCCAGTGAGCTCAGATGGTAAGAGGTGTGAATGGCCCTTGCATTAGAGAGACAAGGTGGGTCAGGTAATATATTTTATTGGTGAACTTTTGTTGGTGAAAGAGTCAAGCTTTTGAGCTTACACCGAGCTCCTCTTCAGTTCTGGGAAAGGTATTCAGTGTCTTAGCTAAGTATAAGGTGGAAGTGATAGTTTAGCGTAAGTAGCTAACGTACATTTCAAGGGACCATTCAAGGTGAAGTGTTCCATTATCACCACTCCAGTCATAGAGCGGAAAGGGGGAAGAAAAAAAAGCTGTGCAGGGGATTAAGTGGGTTACAGGTGGTTGTAATAAGCCATAAATCCGGTGACTCTGTTCAGTCTGTGATTTTTAGTATCTAACAAAGTTCTCAATTTAAGATGCCAGGCTCATCTTTTGAAGGTACAGGTCTGTCTCATCTTACGCTGGGGTTACGTTCCGCAGTCAGCGCCTAAAGCGAAAATCGCATATAGTCAAAATTACATTGAGTGTAATGGTGGGCGGAATCGCCCGCACTACAGAAACAGTATTTAAATTATTTTTCTCTTTTTTTGTTGTTTTTGCCGACCGCGTAGAGCTGAAATCGCGCATGTTAAATGCGCCTAAGATGCGACAGACCTGTATTGTGCAGGTTTCCTTTGAGGATGAGGACTGCGGTCAGATGTAGAGTTATTGGATGTTTTTGTCTTGTATCATTTTTCTGTGAGACAAGGTGGGTGAGGTAATATCTTTTATTGGGCCAACTTCTGCTGATGAGAGAGAAGTTTTCGAGCTACACAGAGCTGCTTTTCAGGTATACAATCATTTTTCTGTGCAAGTTCATTTGCGAGTGTGGTGATTGTCTCATTTCACGCACATAGTTGTTGTTGGGTGCACTGGATGAGGTACGACACATGTTGTGATAGGCATGTGTAGGACCCATGGATCTTGAATGCCTTTGTTCACTTTCCTGCCTACTTACAGTCAGCTTCTTCTTGACTTAACCCCATGTTTTACTACAGCAGCCCTGTGCAACAATCAGACAAGCAGTTCTCATCATAAGTTTGCTGTACAACAAAAATGAGTTTTGCAATGCCACTTCTATAGAACTGAAAAGTAACAGCAGGCTATTGCTTCTTTTTGAAAATGCTTTGACTGTGAGACAATTGAACTCAGATGGATTTCTCTCTGGTTTAAAAAAAAATGTTTAAAACATTACAGTACTCTGTTTTCAGCATTTTTCTTAGATCTCTGTGCTTTTGTTCAAGATTGCTCCTTTGGCTTAAAGCCCAAATTTTTAAAAGATGATAAAATAGTTTCCATACCACCACTACATATTGAAACTTTGTGACAGGATTCAGAAATAATTTTGAATATTTTATTTTGAACATTTTTATCACACAAGCTATGAAAATAAAACTAACCGATTATACGTAAAATCCGATAATTTATCTACATCAGGGAAATTTATGCTTCAAAAATGCCTTTTGGTTTAGATAAAGCTTTGAAATATATTCTCACACTCATATTAAATAGGAATTTTGTTGAAATCGTCATATTGGAATCTCATACTTTTTCTAATTTACATAAAGTTAAGGCTCCTGTTGATTTTTTCCCCCCTGCACATCTAGCATTATGAAAAGAACAACGTGGAGGGAGGAGTTAGTGGGGTGAGATGAGTTACATAAATGTGTTACAATCCTTCTGCATCATTGCAAGTTCGGCAGTGATTCATAGATCATAAGTCCAGAAGTGACTATTTTGATCTTATAGTCTGACGTCCTGTATAATACAGGCCACAGGACTTCATGTATCAGATTCGGGTAGTTGTTCGTTGTCATATTTCTTGTTCTTAAAGTCTGAAAGTATTCTTCGCAAATTGCTAATTAATAAGAATGATAGATCAGTGTTGGGAATAGTACTTCATTATTTAACGCTCCGAGATCATTTGTTTATATACTTGTTGTGATGGGAAAATAGGAATTGCCATACCAGATCACACTAGTCTGTCTAGTTCACTAGTCTATCTCTGGCAGTAGACAATAAAAGATGCTTCAGAGAAGAAGGTAAAAGAAACCGTATAGTGGGCAATTATAGGGTTTTGTGAAACTTCTTTGGAAATGGCTGTGATGCAATAGCAGCAAAAAGAGGGGAAGCCAGTGACAAAAAAGTCCTCTTGTGAGCAAAACTAAAACAGCTTTTCTTCAGGACAGTTTAAAAATATTTTGGTATTAACCTTATTTAACCAACACTCTCCTGAAAATTGCAGTGCAGGATCTGTCTAGTGTATTGTACAGATACGTATCTTTAGGCTGTGTACTCTGTTTAGGTAATGTATGTTGAAACAGACGAGAATTGAAAGTTTTCAGTACTGACTTTTGCTTTTATAACCCCCAAAGTTTTTTGTAGGTTTTTTTTTAAAATGAGGTCAAGGCATCCTGGCAGGAACTATTGATTTTTATCAGGTACAGAACTGTTTGCAGAACCTTGTGCCACTCGCAGGTCATTAGCAAACATGCAGAAAGCTACAGGCACCATGATCATGTGACCTGCTTGAAGGTTAACTAAAGTAAATGTAAGAAGTGAGACCATGTGTTGACTTTTTCAGTGTGAAAGCAATAAAATAAACAAGTTAGTGTTCCTTACTAAAACTATAGACACTGGAACATCCTCAAACTTGCTGCTTTTTACAGGATGTTTAAGATTACAACTTTAATCTCTTTCCCACTTCATTTCTGCTTGGAAAATTCCATTGTTTCTCTTTTAAATGCTTTCCAGTTAGGATCAAACTAAAAACCAAAAAAATCTCCCCAAACAAAAGCCACACCGTCTTTCTTTATATAGCTGATAGCATAAGGCGTGTTTAGCCACCAGTTTAAATAATTCGTGACTTGGAATATTGAACAATATTTGTTTCTTTCTGTCAGATTTAGAGAGGTAGCAGGAGCCTTAGAAGCTGCACTTTCAGATAGCCTAGAAGAGGCACCAGGTAAACTTCCTTTACTAAAACTTGCAGTTTTTATTGTGTAAATAAAACTGTTTCCAGGTGGTGATGGTGATTCTGTTAAGAGTAATCAGTCACACAAAGCTTTAGATCTTAAAATAATGGCCATCTTTTTACTGGTAAGTCAATTAAGAGGGCTAGACCAACTCATTACTACAAATAGTGGTACCTGGTTTATACAAATGAGATGAGGGATCTAAATTACTGTAGGTCTCCTAGAAGATGCAATTAAAATTAACGCCATGCTATTGGAACGAACATCTTGCTTTCATAACTGTAGTGTTCTGAATAGGAGAGGAAGAAATGACCATTTCTAAGCAGCAAATGCACTTATTACTCTCAGCAATATTGGCATCAACTCTAGGAGTCATTTGTCTGCTACACTGGCCAGAAATTAGGCAGTAGCAATGAATTCATATCAATTGAGTGAATTAGGAGGCAGAACATATTAAATGAGAATGGAGGAAAAGGACTGGTGCTCTGGTAAGAGCCAGGAGAGAAACGTACAGTGCCTTTAAAAGAAACATTAAAGGCAGTGAAAGTGGTTTTTGGTTTTTAATGGAATTAGTCTCTATAATCTGTATGAAACAAACTTTCTAAGCATAGGGCTAAAGATTATGAAAAAACAGGACAGCAGAGTTGGAGATATGGGGCACATTGCTTTCGTTTCCAGGATTTATGCATTAATCTTAGAAACGAAATGAAAAGTATTTACAGATTGAGAGCTAAGTACTCTTCATTTGCAAACTGTGTAATTCTGTTGCCAAAACTACTTAAAAAGTTTTAATGTAATTATAGCTGTTACTTATTGAACTTAACACTCCTTTAGTACCAAACGGTGATAACAGCTGCCGTTTATTGCATTGTGTTGTCAGGACATAGAACAGTTGCTGCTCTGATTGGCAACTTTCATGCACTCAGTCAACTTAGTAACTTTTTTAATGTACCTTGTGAAACCTGATAAGATAACATTGCATAAATGTGCAACACAAAGGTGATATAAGAATCTTGCCCTTAGTTCAACTACATTGTCTATATTTACTGACTATCCACCTGATAGGAGAACTAAAACTAGTTCTGAAAATGTTAACGGACACTTGATCCAGGGGAAAGTAGGTCTGATATTAAAAATTTGGATTTAAACAATTTTGGTAAATTATCTTGGTGGTGATGAAAATAATTTTGAAGTGATTTTTAAAGTTCAAAGTATTTTGATTAAAAAAAAGTAATAACAGTAAAAGTACAGTTCCATAAGCTTTGAAAAATAAGATTTTCAAAACAAGATCTTAAATCATGATTAGTAAATAACCATTATCCCCCAATTATTTTTTTAGCTGGAAGCTCATATTGCCTTTTGGCCACTCACCTGGTATGGGTGAGTCTTCTGAAGTGTTGGTCAGATCAGATGTTTTTACCATTATTAGCACACCGCCTATGGAAATTTACACTGCAAATTTTGGCCCGCTACTCTGTGTTCATTAATGAGGTAAGAGAACTACATGCTTATGCCATTGATACTTAGCATATACATACCAATGAAAAGTGTTGAGTTTAAATCTATAACTTCTAATATATTAGTACCTTTTAGACTAAGAAATGTGTATCAAGTGCAGTTTAAATAGAGCCTTAAAACTAAAAAAGATATTGCAAGAAATTTGTTAATGGTCATTGTCAGGAACTATCTTGAAACAGTACTGATATGAAAAAGTGCTATAGAGAGACAACCCACTCACAGAGTTGTCTCCTCTCAAGTCATTATAATGGGACTGATACTCGTGCTTCAATTCTTCTATGTTGCAAATGAAAAATGGCAGTGTTGTTGACAGTGTCACTATACTGCTGGGGAAATCAGCCAATGCAACCCCCAATGTTCACAGGAGTAACATTTTTAGGAGTGTGAAAATTGCAACATCCTTTGTGAAATGAAAAAGCATAGTCAAGTTCTTTTCCCAATCTCTGCATTCTAAACCAGACACAGTGGTTTGACTGTCATCGCCTCATTTTATGGACGTTGGCCCAAAGAACAGATTCTGTTACATAGATCTCTTTAAAGATCTATTGATTTTTACACACCAGGGTTCTGAGATGATGCTGTACAATGTTAGATATTCTGAGGCCTTTTGTTAATATTAAATACAAAACCCTATGTAAGCCAAGTATAACAGGGCAGAAGAGAAACTTAGATGCTTATAACTTCTGCAAATGTTGTACTTTGTTGGGGAAAATTTGCGGAAGACTTTTTACACTGCAGTTGTGAGCTCAGCTGCAACTTTTTTTCTCAAAGACTGATGTTCATTTCTCACTTGGCTACTACAGCTTTTGCTCAGGCCCATCTCCAATGAAAGTACAAAGGACAACAAAAAATCTGTGGCAACCGGTAGCAAGGAATCCTCTGTAAACCCAAATCCCAGTGAGGACCAGGGAAATGGTGCTTCTCCAGAAACACAGCGTTTACCTTCTATATCCAATACTCAGTTGGTGTATGTTGCTGCAGATCTGGATAGACTTAAGGAGCAGGTTAGTACATGCTACTATACATATGAGAACATTTTCATTGACCACATGTCAATACTGTTTCTCATATTGCTCACAACATCTTAAATATTTACCAGTGCTGAAACTAGCATAGTTGAAGTATGGGAGGTATCACAAGCAACAAAGTTTTAGGGAGGCTGTGTTGTTTTTATTCAGATATGGTTAGTTACAGAGATACCAGTCCAGGTACAGGGAATTAAGGAGTCTAGTTTTTCAGTAAAATGAATTTTTCAGCAGCTGTTGCACTGACTGCTGAAACCAGATTTTTCCGTTCACTTTTGGCACCAGCTAGCACTGCCCCAGTCTTGCACTTCTCCTTGTGTGAGTGATGAACAGCAAGGACCTGGTGTCCAGGGGCACAGTGCGAAATCAGGCTTCATGTTTTGAGCTATTTCTGGTTTAAACAAATATTTACTGTTTTAACCTTTGAGCCTCAGCAAGCTTTTACTGGTAACAATGAGTTTAAAGCATAATTATAAATCTCACAGGTGGCTTGTGTTGTACAGATCTGCTTGGAGGGTCTCCTGAGCTTTTGATTAAACTGAACTTCCTAAAACCTTTGAAGGAGAAAGCTTGTTATCTGAGTAATACTGTGTTTCATTAATTCTAAGTGTTTTGCCTTGAAAGACCATGGTGGGGGGAGGGCACCAAATGCTTAATGCCATTTTCTGGCGTATGTCGTGTTCTGGTCTTCTTGATTCCCATCTAATAGTCAGTAAAAATATATCCAGTATTTAAACATAACACAGTCTCTCCTTTTAACGCATGGGAGATTTTCAGACCTTGAGAGAATAAACCCATGTATGTTCATAACAACAGTTATATGCATATCTGTTTTCGTTCAGCTTCCTGAATTCTTGGAAATTATCAGACCAAAACTTGAAATGATTGGCTTCAAGAATATATCCTGTATCACAGGTAAAGCTGGGAGTTTGATTTTAGACATTTTGGGAAACACAGGGAAAACATTATGTATATGTATATTCTTGTAATATTTACAAGTAAGAGTTTTAAAAAAATATATACCATTTGACAGTTCTTTAAAAGTCTAATTTGGACTAGAACAGTTAATTAGAAATAGTCCTGAATGGGAGCTTCAGAGCTGGAAAAAAAATCTACTGAACTTTGGGAGAGTTTGTATCTGAACCTGAACTTTGTGACTCTGCCTCATCTCTACTATTACCAACACTAGAAAGCAATTAATTTGATGAATGTCTCCCCCACCCCCTTTTTATTTTCTGGCTGTGAAATGGACTTTTAGTAGATATCGCCTAAGCTGTGTAATGTTAAATATAGGATTTTATTGCAGGAATAATACAGAAATGTCTTCGTTACAATACATCTTGTTCTAGGATATGTATGGAGTGGGGATGGGAAGGGTTGCAGAAGTTTGCTTATGTTTGGGGCTTGGCAGTGTAGCTTAGTTTCAACTTCAACATTTGTAATTCAACAGGAGCCTTGGAAGACTCTCAGGCTTCTTTATCCGCCTCCATGCCTCCCTTGAATAATATAATTATTCAGGATTTGAGTGAGTCCTGCTTCAGTTATTTGAGAAGCGCACTAGAAGTACCAAGACACTATAGAAGAACCAATAAGGTCAGTGCTGATCTCAGGTGAAAAGAAGTGCTCCCATGAAAGGCTTAGGCTGTGAATACAACCAGCTGATGTATTCTAGGTTTCTACCACACCTACCTTATAACTACTTGCAAATACCCCTACTCTGTGACTCTTTAATTCCTGCCACCGTTTCATTCTTGTCACACTCAAGAGAACTTTAATATGGTCTTTAAGTAAAATATCACACTTGGCTCTTGAAGTGTGACAATAGTTGCTAAAACCTGCTGTCACCCTTACGTGTCCTAGAGAATAGTTGGTTTCAAGTGGCAAGTGCCCCTGAGGCAAAACACCACTGCAGCTGTTGGCACCATTGTCAGGGCAGATTGGAAACAATATGGAAACTGATCTGCCCTCTCATCCTTAGATTTGGTCCTGTTCTCCACAGTCCCCTCACCTGTGTCGTCCTAAGTCCAAGTTGTAAGCACAATGGCTAGGTATGATTGTACCTGTTTTGTGGACAAATAGAGAGCTTTAGTAACTGATGCTGTCAAGCCTGTTCATTTCATGAATTTATTTTCTTTTGGGTGGGGGGAAGCCTCAATTTAAATAGATTTTAATCAACTTTTCCATTTGTACTTCAGTTAATTTCTAAAGAAAGGTGCGTTCTCATTGATTGATATAACCATTAAAACATAAGAATGGCCATACTGGGTTAGACCAAAGGTCCATCTATCCCAGTATCCTGTCTTCTGACAGGGGCCAATGCCAGGTGCTTCAGAGGGAATGAACAGAGCAGGCAATCATCAAGTGATCCATCCCCTGTTGCCCATTCCCAGCTTCTGTCAAACAGAGGCTAGGGACACCATCCCTGTCCATCCTGGCTAATAGCCATTGATGGACCTATCCTCCATGAATTTATCTAGTTCTTTTTGGAACCCTGTTAGTGTCTTGCCTTCACAACATCATCTGTTGATTTACTACTGATTCACTATAATTGGTACATCTTTTTGCTACCTAGGATGGTACTCTATATGTATGTACATTTATTTAAGCATTTATATAGCTTATTATTTTCAGATTTTTTTTAATTGTACATTTTTAGTATGTTAGAAAATGGTGAATCATATATTGCTCATTTTCTAGATAATTCAGTTTTTGCTCATGATTCCTGTCAAGCTGCATTAGGATGGTAACTGGAATTTAATTAAACATAAAACAGCATATACAATGTATTTTTATTAAAACATTTATGTAAAATGTTTTGGATACACGAACTTCTTAACAAAACGTTTCATGTACAAGTACATGATTTATTAAATAGAGAGGTTAACTATAATCAATGAATTACATTGATTATTTCAGGTCAGCCTGGGAAAAATTTTGAATATGCCTAATTGAAAATGAATGGAGCATAAGTTCCTACTCACTCTTGAAAATGAGACAGTCTCTTAAGTTCCTTAATTGCCCTTCAGACTTTTAAAACTAGTAGAGCTCATCCCCTCCCTCCTCATTTTTATTCATAGACTGAAAGGGAGAGGCAAGTTTTCCTGCTTTTTCAACTCCCAATTGATTTTTCAACTTTGAATGAATTAGCACAAATGAAGAAAATATTTTTTGTGTGCCTTCAGAATCAGCTACTCTTGTCAATAGCTGGTTTAGCATTTCCAGGTTCCAGGTGCTTAGCTAGTGACTTCCCCCAGTTCAGTGATGTGATTTTCTTTAAATTGAGAACTGAGCCACTCAGAGCTCAGGTAAGGAGAAGCTATAAAACAGGACTATGAGACCTCAGGTGGGCTCAGTGAATGATCCTAATGATACTTGGTGTCTCCTTGAGTCAGAGGCCTGGTCTCAATGCCGGTGATTATTTTGGCCAGTCTCTTGCATCCAGAAGCATAGCCCCTTGGTCCCCAACAGGATCAAGCCTTTAAAACAGTACATGGCCTGTTGTGTCATATTTCTAACGCTTGACCTCAAAAGTTAGATATTTTCCCCATGATTCTGTCTTTATATAGAAAAGCAGCCTTTAACTTAAAGCTGTTGCTAGAGGCACATGGATTCAGCATACCTATTTTTTATTTCAGCGTTTTAAGAGGTGGTGATAATTTTAGGCCTTAACAGATTTTGTATTAAACCTGTTTAAAATGAAATCTGAAATTTTATTTATTTTGATGTTTAAATTGTAATAAGGTTTTCTTCTTAAAAATCTGATTTAAATAAAAAATCAGATTATTTTTTTAAAATCAATTATTTTTATCCACCTTGCTAGCGGGAGACTCAGGAGACTTGGTTTCATTTCCTGTGTGACCTTGGCCAAAACATTTAGTCTGTCTCAGTTGCCTCTCTGAAAAATGAGGGTTTGCCAGAGGTGGTGTAAGGATAATACACGAAAAGGTGTGAGGCACTCAGATGCTATGGTAGTGGGGGCCATATAAGTATCTAAGACTAGGGCTGGCTGGTCAAGGAGAGTAGGACTGGGATGCGGAGCCAGGGGTAGGGAAGAGACAGGACTAGGCCAGGTTGGGGGCATGGGGCAGAAGGGGTCAAGCCTAGGGAAACTCACAAAATTCTGTGCCCATTAGAGCACACCCCTCTCCAGAGCCTGGAATGGAACCAAAATTCCTGAGTCTCACCATTACTGTGCTGTCAGCAAATATCTGTGAAATCCCCTGGCATTGTGTCTCATCCCCCTCTTGTCTGGTCCAGATAGAGGATAACTATCTACTACTTCTACCTGTCACTCCGTTAGCTCGAATGGCAGAGGTCTGTGGTCTGGATCTAAGGTCGATCCATGTACACGTCAGTATGATGCCACGAGGGAATTTATTAAATGGTTACTTCCTGATCTTGGGGCAGATTAATGTGGTGTTTCCAAAGACATGTAGTGGAACAGATACCTTGGCCATTGAGGGAAAAGAAGTGTTCTGGTAAGGTTGCAAATGTGCAGCAGTTTCTGGGCAATTCCTGAGTCACAAGATTGCAGAAGTTGCACAGAGTACACCATCATGTGGTGATTGCTGAGTACAGGCTGATTTGCCTCAATACGCAAATTGTGGAATATACATACAACTGCCTAAGTGACTACTGACTCCTGCCAGTTACATCTTTTCCTGTTCGCAAAACTAGGAGATTCAATGGCAAAAACTCTGTTAAGGCAAAGTGAGGGTTGCTTGGTGATATGTCGTTCCCTTGCAAAACACTGAGTTGAGCAAAACTCAAACTTCTAAAAACCAGGAAATGCAGAGTTAAGGTTGCCCATGAAGTCTCAACTCTGCCCTCTTTCAGCAATGCCCCAGTACTCCCCATTAACACACACGTTTATTCTGCCACCTCACTGTTGCTGAAATGTACACACACTTCACCTCCCTTTACCAGCTATTCACTCTCACCCACAGGAATCTGTCTAATGCCATTAAAGGACAAAGAGGGGAGGGGAGGGAAAGGTTGCCTATGCCACTTTCCCTCTGTTCTCCTAGAGCTGATTTTCAGGAGTTTGAGTTTGGCTCAACTCAGCGTTCTGCAAGGAGATGACATATGCCCAAGCAGCATTAACATCATTTTTGCCATTGACTTTGCGTTTCACGTGTGTGGTATATTTGACATTGGAATTCTTAAATAACAAGATATTGATCTGCTCTGTTCTCCACCTTGCTTCCTACATGATTTACCAGGAGGTGCCAACTAAAGCATCACCTTACGTTGACAGTGCTCTTAAACCTTTCTACCGACTGCAGAATGAGTACAAGGATATGTTGAAGCAACCCAGGATTCATCAATGGTTGGAAAGTGCCCTATCTGAAAGCACACAAAAGTAAGTGAAAAGATAGTAGAACCATACAGAACAATCCAGTGTTTGCCAAAACTGTTACCTTAACTCACCGGTCAGTTTTTTATTATTTGCAAAAACAAAGTAGGAATGTATTCCATTGTTAGCAAGGGATGTTCGTAGGGAGGTAGTGTGCTCTTGTGTATACCACATGCAGGACTGGGAGTCGGGAGACCCAAGTTCTGTTCACACCTCTGCTACTGACAAACTGTTATACCTTGGGTGAAGCACTTAACCTCTGCTGTACTTTTCCCCTCTTTAAAATACATGTAATAGGTTACCCATCTTTTTTAAAAAGCTTTTGAGATCTATGAATCAGGTGCTCTGTATAAGAGTTAAGTATTTTTATTGTTTCAGTAATTACTCATAGTCGAAAAGGCATTTAAGTATTGGATACTTCAAAGTGTTTGAAATCTAGAAATTACACTTATTTTGTGGGTGGGTAGAAAGACTGCTGGATAGTAAAGAGACATGTCTTGTCTTTAACACTGAGCTCTTTTCTCCAAACCTGCCCCTATAAATATCCTGATGAGTGTGTGTCTCATTCTTCAGAAGAATACCATATTGTTTTGCATTTTTCTTGGATCAAATGGCGTATTGCCCGAAATCCCTACTTATGCAGGAACTTAATTCTCCATTAACACTCTCTTTACTCAGGTATTATGAAACTGTATCAGATGTTTTGAGCTCTGTAAAGAAAATGGAAGAGAGCCTGAAAAGACTCAAACAGGCCAGAAAAACTGTAATTCCAAACCATGTTAGTTCAAACGGGGGCATGAGTGATGATAACAAGATCAGATTACAGTTGGCCCTGGATGTTGAGTACTTTGGAGACCAGGTAAGTTGGAAGAGAAAAGTCTACTTATTAAAGGGTTATCACTAGCTATTTCTTGTGGACCAGTCTTAGTTGTTTACAGTTTTGTTCAGGTCTGCTAGAAAAGGTTGCATGCAAATGCCTGTATTAGTCTGACTTCCATTAAAGCTTATCTCTTAAGCTAAAGCAATTCTCAATTACCACAAATAAAAACTAAAATAATATATTACACTTTTCCACTTTATCTATTTAATTATATGGGTTGGGAAGAAGTCTTGTGTTTTTGTTCAAATTCAATTCAGTGATCTTCAGAACTTCCTGTTGTGAGAAAGAAGCATAAGAAGAGAAATAAGCCTCTTGTATGGTCAGAGTCTAGAGCCGGAGCAAGGATTTCCTTAATTCTAATTTTGGCTCTGACCCAGCAACTCTTGTGGCCCTGAGAACATTTAACACCCTCTACCTTGGTTTCCTCATGTGTTGCCAATCTTACTTGAATTACTACATGAGGAGTAGTTAATCTTTTTGAAGGGCTGTGAAAATGCCAGCAAAGCAGTAACTATTACAATGCTTAAACTTGATTCCCTTTTGAAATATCATAATGCCAAATATAAAACAAAAGCTTTCTGCAGCCCCCATTGGCTGGGAATGGCGAACCGCGGCCACTGGGAACTGCGGGCGGCCGTGCCCACGGACGGTCAATGTAAACAAACTGTCTCGTGGCCCGCCAGAAGATTACCCTGACGGGCCACAGGTTGCCCACCACTGCTCTGAAGTTTTACATTATTTTGTTTTTGAGTGCAGTTATGTAACAAAAAATAAAATCTACGTTTGTAAGTTACGCTTTCAGGATAAAGATATTGCACTACAGTACTTGTATGAGGTGAATTGAAAAATACTATTTCTTTTGTTTATCATTTTTACAGTGCAAATATTTGTAATAAAAAATATAAAGTGAACACTGTACACCGTGTTCTGTGTTGCAATAGAAATCAGTATATTTGAAAATGTAGAAAAACATCCAAAATATTTAATAAATTTCAATTGGTATTCTGTTTAACAGTGATTAATCGTGATTAATTTTTGAGTTAATTGGGTGAGTTAACTGCGATTAGTCATCAGCCCTAGTTACATCAGTATCATCAGTTTTCACTCTGCCTCTCAGCACAAGCTGAATTCAATTAGGAGTGTTCAGTTCATGCACACAGAGCATGTTTTAGATCAGATCCTCTATAACAGGGGTAGGCAACCTATGGCACGGGTGCCGAAGGCGGCACACGAGCTGATTTTCAGTGGCACTCACACTGACCGGGTCCTGGCCACCGGTCAAGGGGGCTCTGCATTTTAATTTAATTTTAAATGAAGCTTCTTAAACATTTTAAAAACCTTATTTACTTTGCATACAACAATAGTTTCGTTAGATTTTATAGACTTATAGAAAGAGACCTTCTAAAAATGTTAAAATGTATTACTGGCACGCGAAACCTTAAATTAGAGTTAATAAATGAAGACTCGGCACACCACTTCTGAAAGGTTGCCGACCCCTGCTCTATAGTGATTGAGAAGATCAATTTGAAAATTATCCATTGTTACAGTAGAACAAAATAAACACCTTAGAATTATTTCAGTAGTTTATTTAAGTAATAGTTTCTCATCATACAAGGCACACTTGTCAAAATATGTCCTCAGAGAACTAATTCTCATAAGTGGTAAGTTTGCTAGATAAACTTTATAGTGATCATTAGCAACAGGCAGCCTGGAAAACTGCTAAATTTTTGCCTGCAAAACATATATTAAATGAAAAGTCTTAACAAAAGCTGGATAGTCCTCTCTTTACAGAGATGAACACGCATAATAAAGGACTTTGCTTTGTCAGCACACAACAAAACATGATATGCTTCTTTTCTAGATTTTTACAGTAAAATAATGCAAACAAATAAGATGTCTACCTTATCCTACAAAAAATGTTAGACAACAATTTAACCCTGTCTTCCGTGACTCTTTTTAGATGCAAAAGATGGGATTACAGACAAGCAACATAAAAAGCTTTTCAGCTCTTCTAGAGCTTGTTCTAGCTGCCAAGGATCAGACTACAGTGGAACAACCTTAAATATATTTGAAAACATGTGATGAGGATGAACCAGGTCTCCAAAAACGGGAGGGAATTATTTCCCTCTTCTTTCTTTTACCAAACACTATGTAGCAATGAAGTGCTTCCTAATGCGTCTCCAGCAACAAGTCAATGCATCTTCTGTCAAGATACCCAAAGACTTGCTTCAACACAAAATTACAAGAGAGCATTCAGTGTAGTTTTCCATTGTATGGAAGGCAGTTAAAAGCATTCTAAACTTTCTACTTTAGATTAAAAGCAAAGCAAATGTTTTTATTTTTATTGTAAATCTTAGTGTGGAAGAACTGACTTAATGATTAAAATAAATATATAATAAATTGTCTTCCAACTGTATCATTGAGTGGGGGAAGGAATGGTGCAGTGGAGTACATGGATTTAGGGGTTTTTCATCAAAATGTTTAAATTCTGAGTCATCTTCAAACTTAATTTTCAAATGGTGGTCCTATGTGCTGACATCTAGTATAAAAATGTGCCACTCGTGGCTACTTTCAGACCTCTAGAACTAATGAATACATATACAAGGGGAAAACTCTCCTGGAATAAAGAAACTGTTCACTGGAATGAGAACATTTTATTTCTTGTTTATTGCAAAATTATCACAAGTGTGTATTTTCCCCTCCAAGTTGGATCTTGCTGAGTACTGTGGAAGAACTGAAAGCTTTTATTGTCCCTTTAGCTGAATTTTTCTCAGAGCTTATTTTATGACACTTCTCACCCAGAAGCATCCTGAAGCGCTTCACATGTTATGGATCATTTTATCCACCAATGAAATGTAACCACATCTGAGATGAAACTCAAACAGTGTTAACAGTGCTTAGCCAACACTACACTGCAAAATTTTAAAATGGGAGGTGAAGACTGGTTAGTTGCACCCAGTCTGGAATTTAATCAGGCCACCAGAACAAACGGTACTCACTTATTGTGAGTGAGTAGTAGATCCTTAATTCTAAGAAGAAGCATTTGCTTCAGTATATTCAGTATGCAGATGGTGTTCTGCTCTATAATCCCAGCACATCAGACCTAGCTTCTTCAGTGGAACAAATATTACTGTACTTCTGTGAAATCAGGCTTAATATTGATGAACTGGGTGAAGGAACTAGGAGAATTGCTGAGCATGGTTTGAGTGGCGTTCAAGGTGCTGGCTTTAACCTATGAAGACCTGAATAGTTTGGGGCCTGGTTATATGAGGGACTACATCTACTCAGGCTGTACTGCCATAGTTGAGATCAACAGCGGCACTCAAGTTAGAGCTCTCTCAATATAAATGAGGGGAAGATGGTTTCCCATAAGGGTCTTGACACTAGGATTCTCCTTGGTCCAGAGCCTGCAATTATTAACCTTCCAGGAGCACTGCACAGCCCACCTCTTTTCAGACATCGAGGAAGGCTGAAGACTTGCAGTGAAGGAGTTGGAGACGATAGAATTTCTACATGGTGTTTCATGCCATGTCTGGGTAGAGTGTATAGTTTTTGTCAGAGGCTATTACTTGGAGATGGTATTGTATTAAAAATATACCATGAAAAGCTTTAATTTTCTCAAGGTTTCTCAGGCTTTGGGTGTTTCCTGAAGCCCTAGCTAGGTCCAGTTGTTTTACATGTAAAAGGCGATCGAGAACAGGGCTTTTTATAGTAGTAGCAGCAGTGGTTTGTTTTTTGCAAAGATGTGATACACTGAATATTGTCAAAAGTGATAGCACTGTGTGGAACCCACCATGTGCTTGTCTTGACAAGCAGACTGATAAGTCAACCTTTACTGCCCTGGATTAAGGACTTGTAATGCCTTGGACTGAACTAATGCTGGATTTTGTGTGTAAGGTGGGCTGTGCATGACTGTTTGCTAGGCTTGTCACTTTTCTCAAATATAATCAAGTCCTCTTCCTATCTTTTTAATAAAATGCAGTTTGAATTTTGCTATTCTCAAGCTATAACTGTCAGCTTCCCACTGAGTTTCAAATACAGCATGTGACATCCTGACTGAACAAAAGAATACATTGAAGCATATTTTGGCAGTGCGTTCAGTATATAGTTTGCAGTAAGAATTTTTCACCTGTTAAGAATCCACCTTTTAATTTAAATTTAATAGAATCTGGCCTCCATTTTCTAGATTTACAATATTACTGTCTCAATTTCTGTAAAATAGTGGAAAATCATGTCTGACTGGTAGCCATTGATTGTCATTTAAATTGCAGTCAGCATCTCTTCCTGAAAGCCAGGAATAATGCCTTTGTTAGTGCTGTGGAAGATGGACATATTTTTTTAAGATTCGTGGAACCACTTTTTACTTTGTGGAATGTGCATGGATTTAAATTCAACTATATTCCTGACATAATAGTGAATTCCAAAGCCTGCATGGGCCACTAGGTGCAGATGGAATATTTTGTGCTTTATTTGCCAAATCTTTTTCTCTAAACCACAAGGTTCTTTTCTCCTCTCAGGACCCCCACGCCCATTTATGTATATAGTTCAATTTCATTTCTGCTCAAGACCAGCTTTATATTGAGAAGAGGAAGCAACGACCATATAGCAAACAAGTGAAGACTTAAAGGCTCTTCTGGCTGTTATACAAATGTATATTTACATCTCAGTTTTCTACATCAGTATCCCTAGTCTGTTCTATTTTTGATAAAGAAAGGAGAGTAGCATTTCAATACCTTTTGGTGAAATTTGCAATAACCTCTTACAAGATGCCAGATGAGAAGTGAAGTGGTCCCCTCTTTGAAAGCTGTTTAACAAGTCACACTTTCTAAATAGTGTAGGGGAACTGGAACAGGAAAATCTATCTTGTCTCTACAGTAAATACTTTGATGATGGAGTGTTTACCTCCTTCCTTCAAAAACTCATTGGATTTTTCAGGGAACATCTAGTTATGAAAGATCCTGATTCTGCACCCTACCTCTAGTCCTCTTCTAACATAGATTTTTACACAATTGGCTACTCCTAGTAACTGAGCATTTTCTGTATAAAGTATGGTAGATTCGTGGTCTCAAAGGCCTTAATGGACTCCTTGAAGAGTCTGGCTCTTCTCCCTTTTTAGTTTACGGAAAAGTCTTGAAGTAGGGTTTCTTTTGGTGCGAGGGGTGGTTGCTGTGAATATCAGGGATTATGACTGAAAAGCTTTATTAAAGAAGCTTTTGTAGTATTTTTCTAAAGGTTGATTAAAGTCTGGATTCTTCTGATCTCCAGAAGTTTATTCCACAGCCAGATCCTCTCAGCTGAGTGTACTGTTTTCTCATTCTCCTCTTCTATCAATCACCACAGTTCCACACTTTCTTCAGGTGGGGAGAAAGATAGTCTTGTTTTAAATAGAAAATAGCTTACATCAACATTAATATATTAAGTTAATCAGTTAGCTCAGTGTTTAACTACTTCATTCTATGGACCATTGTTAGAGAGTCTTCTCCTTTCTCTGCCATATCCCCTATCTGCCACTGAATTGTTCGCTGAATATTTCATTTTGTGAACTATTGGTGAGCCATAGACTTCAGCTGAGAAGCCTGAAATCCCCACAGAGTAGGGCATTATTGTACTAATCAAAAGGCTTTGAGGAATTTAATAGAAAAACCAGGACTATCAAAAAGGTATTAAATGTGAAATAAGTAATATGCCAGTATCCTGAGTCTTGACACATGAATGGGAAATTATAAAGAACGTACTTGTGAGTAATAGAAAAGCTTAATGCCCCAGCCGTCTTTTTAAATAAAAAGTTTGTTTTCTTGAGAAATGGCAGACCTAAAATGTGATGTTTTTGTTTGTGGTGTGCCTAAATAGAATTTATAGTGCAGTTGTACACTGTCAAATAAGATTAATGTAAGAACGGCCATACTGGGGTCAGACCAAAGGTCCATCTAGCCCAGTATCCTGTCTTCTGACAGTGGCCAATGCCAGGTGCCCCAGAGGGAATGAACAGAACAGGTAATCATCAAGTGATCCATCCCCTGTCACCCATTCCCAGCTTCTGGCAAACAGGGGCTAGGAACACCATCCCTGCCCAACCTGGCTAATAGCCATTGATGGACCTATCCTCCATGAAATTATCTAGTTCTTTTTTAAATCCTGTCATAGTCTTGGCCTTCACAACATCCTCTGGCAAGGAGTTCCACAGGTTGACTGT
Source organism: Platysternon megacephalum (assembly GCA_003942145.1). Classification (NCBI taxonomy): domain Eukaryota; kingdom Metazoa; phylum Chordata; order Testudines; family Platysternidae; genus Platysternon; species Platysternon megacephalum. Next base: position 183,192 of record QXTE01000524.1, on the reverse strand, counting down.
GCATTGTGGGAATAAATACTTCCTGTTGTTTGTTTTAAACCTGCTGCCTATTAATTTCATTTTGTGACCCTTAGTTCTTATGTGAAGGAGTAAATAACACTTCCTTATTTACTTCCTCCACACCAGTCATGATTTTATAAACCTCTATCATATTCCCCCTTAGTTGTCTCTTTTCCAAGCTGAAAAGTCCCAGTCTTATTAATCTCTCCTCATACAGCAGCCGTTCATACCCCTAATAATTTTTGTTGCCCTTTTCTGAAACTTTTCCAATTCCGATAAATCTCTCTTGAGATGGGTCAACCACATCTGCACGCAGTATTCAAGATGATATTTTCTGTCTTATCTACCCCTTAATGATTCCCAACGTTCTGTTCGCTTTTTTGACTCCCGCTGCACATTGAGTGGATGTTTTCAGAGAAATATCCACAATGACTCCATATTCATTCTCTCCATAAGTCCTGCACAAATATGCTCAGTTTAGAGAGCTTTTCTAAATGCCAGCTTTGCAGATTCACCCTTAGGCATGAAAATCAATCTGGGTTCTTCCTGGCTTATGCAGCATCCCCAGTACTAAAGATCCTGCAGGTTTACCAATTCTGGTGGTGAGCCAGAGAGGAGGTGATCTTTCTCTCGTGGCTTTATTGACTCTGCAGGGCGAAGGAGAGTAAAAAGTGGTAAACTTTTAAAACTCATAACAGACAATGGGAACAAATCGAAGTACAGTGCATTTTTATATAGTCACGGAGTCTTTAAATGCCATGTAAGCTTGCATCTCATCCTCACAATGCTGCAGTGCTTGAGCCAGCATTTACCACTTCCTAGCCTTCACCGTTACTCATCATCCACTCATTTTTGCCCGTAGCAGTGTATCCCTTTCCTCTGGTGCATGTGCTCTCCTTTCCTCCTCACTAAGCATCCACTGCATGGGACCACTGCTACACGCATCTCCCATTCTGCTAAGTGCTCTCATTAGTATTACCTGGGCAGAACAGGGAAGTCAGACAATATGGAATTCCTTGTCCGTGGATAGTGCTTTCTTGCTACAGAACTCCCTAGCACCACGGCTAGGAGAGCTGTCTGTTTGCTGAATGATGCATGTGGGGTAATACAATCTTCACCAGGAAAATAAAGCCTCTTGCACTTTGATGATGAGAAGGGACAGGTTTTTAAATCAATACCAGATTTCTGAAAGTTTGGCAGTTGTCTATATTATACTGGCATCTATGCCCGTGTGCATGGTGTGCTAAGTTACAGCTTAACTTCTGTTGTAAAATGTGAATCTAATAAGACTTGCAGCAAATCTCAAAAGTGGGAATGAATGAGGGATCCAGTTATAAACTGTACGTTAACTATAGTACTGACAAGGCCATTTGTAAATGTTTTATTTGTGAATTTTTCCTAGTTTAAATATTTAAAGTAAAAGTTGCTTGTGTATACATTGCAAGCACAGTATTTAAATGTTAGTGTCTTCTGGAATACATACAGCATAATCAAATAAATATATAGATACTGCATTTGAAATCATAGTCTTTCCAGGTTTGGCTGTATTAGTTACTCTTGTCCATTAGGATGTGTAAAAGGTTGCATTCTGGAGCATTTTAGCACTATTTGTAGAGTGCCAACAGTGTGTTGTGTGCTTTACAGACAGGTCGTCAGACAAGGAGTGAAATCCTGGCTCCTTTGAAATCAATGGCAAGACTCCCATTCACTTCAGTAGGTCCAGGATTTCATCCACAGCCCCTACCTCCACAAATTTACAAGCTAAGGGCCTGATTAAACTCCCATTAGAGCCAACAGGGAATCTATTGACTTCAGTGACTTAACTGATTCGGCCCTAAGAGCTTGGTTCTGCAACCTTGACTCGTATGTAGTGGCACTTACTCATGTCACAAGTCCCAAATTACTTCCAATGGGACTACGTGCTTGAGCTAGAACTACTCAATGAGAGTTAAGAATTACAGAGCTGGGCCCTAAATAGTAGTACAGTAGTTTCTTTCATTAAGGTCATCATAAAGGTGTATAATAAATGGCTCAGTGTAGATGTCTAAATAATGATTTGTGGTTTTAAAAATAATCATCTGAACTTTAAAGGGTTTCCAAAGAGGTGTGTGTAATAACATTGCTCTTTCAGTTCATCAGTGCAAACCAAGCTTATTTTAGCTTCCCAATACAGTTAGGAAATACATATTATTTTTCCATTCGGATGGGGAGGGGGCGGGGGAGAGAAACATCCCAAAAGCATGCTCACATGGTATTGTTTTAATACTACTTCTGTAATACAATCTGTGCTGCTCCCACACAACCACCCAACTTTTCAAATGTATAAAAGAGTTGAAGATACCCCTTCTTTATATTTCTCTGCAATAAAACACCAGTTACTTTAAGCAGTCAAACTTCACACTGGAATCATCATGTTCCCAACAGACAGACAAAAGATTTTCCTCCCTTTCAGTGGATGACTAATTGGGGGGGGAAATACACAATTATCACTAGCATTTTATCTTTTAAAAGTTGTATTTGAAATACCATCTGCTTCATTTCAAAGCTAACTCCAGCTGCTCAACAGGATCATAGATAGCAGAAGGAAATGGGGACTAGAAACATGGGATGCTTTGCCTATCCCTTTGCCCGTCTTTCCACTCCCCCCTCCCCACCCCACAGCCCTTGGCTTTAAAAACCATTCAGTGGGTTTGTTACTCGGCCAATTAAAACCATTGCCTTTGAATTCTTCTCATAAACTGCTAGTAGGAACGGTTTGTTCAGTGTTACTTCCAGTGGCAGCGAGCCTTCATTTTCTTCTAAGAGGTCTTCTGGTGGATCATCTCCGTTCTTCAGTTTGAAAAGGGCCTTATTTATAACCTGAAAAGCAAATATGTAAGTGAATCTGGAGTCACCAGAGCATGAAAGTGAAGTGATAAATGAAAGCCTATGAAGTATTTTCATTTACTCGTAATAACCAGTGACATGGAGATCAGCAGTAAACACATAAGATGCAGTTTATAGATAATTGAGGTGTTTGTTCCAATAAAGCACTCACACCAAAAAAAGCTAGACAACCAGGCAAACACTCAGCCTGATTCTACGGGATAAGTATAGAAATCCTATTCACTTTGATGGAGTGAGATTTCACCCTAATCAGTCCATCTAGGTAGAAAAATCAGGAGTAAAGTCACACATGCTGTCTCCAAGAACACTTTTCTCCTTTTCATGAATATAAAGACCACCTCCCTAGTCTTCCCCCTCAGGGCTGGATGTTAAGTCTCTGCCCCCAAATAGGTAATGTGTCTCACTTCCTGACAACCTCATTGCACTGGTTTTCTGCACAGACTTATTTCTTTACCTCTGACTTAAGTTCCAGGTGCTGCCTCCTTTCTGCTGATTGCCTGTTAACAGGGTGAGAGAGGGTTCTTGATAGGGGCAGTTATATAAAGTCAGGATGGCACTTTTGGAGCAACAAAAACCTACCCCAGCATTCAGAAGTTTTCCTTCCATCTCTCAACTTTGGAAATTAGCTAGGTCTCAGAAGCTATCTACCTGGGTATTAACTTGCAAAGGATAAATCTTTTAAAGGTTTGAAAGAAGATTCATTAGTAACACATTAAATCAGCCATTGATTATATGGAAATTAGTTGATGGATGGACTAATTGATGTTTGTACAGTGTTTTGAATATGAATAGCGCTACATAAAAGCAGTGTGTGTCTGTAGTAACCATACAAATGATGCCACTTGGAAAAATGAACACACACAAACAAGGTAAAATAAATAGACCATCCCGATTCGATGCACAGTTGTCATCTTAACGGTCTAGTGCAGCGTTTCTCAACCTGGGGGTCGTGGGATGGGTTTGGGGGGAGGGGAGGTGTCGCAAGTGCAGGACTGGCATTAGGGGATGGCAAGCAGGGTAATTAACCCCACCACAGAGGGCCCTATGAAGCTAAGTTACATGCTTCAGTCTATGCTCAGGCTTAGGGAGGGGAGGATAAAAAAAAAATTTGAGCTGCCAGCCCAAAAAGGTTGAGAAACACTGGTCTAGTATGTCCATGTTCCAGATGCAGGTTTCAGGTAAGGTAGCAGCTCCTGTGCCCCATGGGCTTTGGAATATTCAGGGAGGGCACTGAACAGCTGAATACCTACAGCCCTCCCTCACCTACAGAGGTTACAGTTTGAGCTTGCTGAAATATTCATAGCGGAATACATTTGTCAAACCATGCTCCTGCTCATGAGCAAACTTGGAGTTCTAGTACATTATTTATAATTGACAGGGACCCTGTCTCCCTATATTTTTGTACAGCGCCTTATGCAATAGGACCTCAAACCTGACTTTTTGATTGTGGTGCTATTTTAATGCATGTAGTAGCGATGATGTCTGAACCGTTTATGCAAACAAACTTCAGCCTGGGGGTTGTTCCCAGAGCAGTTACTTTGTTGTTCGTGGCCATTCAGTATGGCCCTTCCCTCCCACCCCCAACACCACTGTCTTTGCTGTTTGTTGTGTTATATTTTTAGCTGATTTACATACATTTGGTTGGACAAGATACATGGGTGAAGGTGTTTCTTAATATGGATGGCATGTACTGTACCTTTCCAACAGTAAGATTGGCATCGCTTATTTTAGTAAGATTTGCTTTCTTCCCCAGCAGTGCAGACAAATTCATGTTCGTGAGCAGTTCCTGAAGGTCATACGCGCTTTGTATTGTTAACTCTGGCAAAGATAATTTAATATGTCTGTAGAAAATATATTTAAAAAAAGAAAGGTATGAATGATTATTGTTCCACCAATATCTATGGGGGGGAAACCGATAAAAGGACGTTGGATTTTAAAACCAGTGGAGGCTAAGCAGAGGTGTTGTGCGTATAGGCATACAAGAATAATCATTTTTCAGTGTCACAGACCAATAGAAGGTATGTGTGCTGTTTCTGAGGGGTAACTTGCCCACTATTATGGGTGAAGTGATAATGAAATATGGCCCCGATCCAGTAAAGCATTTAGGTAAGTGTTTAACTTTAAGCATGAGTAGCCCCATTGATGGGGCCTGTATTACCAGTTCTAGCAAGGCTTTTGTTTGTTTTTTGCTTTTTTGGGAAGAGGCAAAATAGCAGAGGTAAAATCTTGGCCCCATTGAAGTCAAACTCCAGTTGACTTCAATGGAGCCAGGATTTAACCCCAGAATCCTGGTTATCAACACGTAAAAGGAGGGGACAGAATAAGGTTGAAAAGTTGTGACTTGAGAACACACGTAGTTGTCCCGAGCTAGGATAAACACAAGGGCTAGCTTTCCTCATGCTTCTAGACAACTGATCATCCCCTGGTGTAATGGTGTTGCACAACTGGATGCACTGTTGTGTTTCAGAAGGGTTGTTATGCCTTCCTCAGAAGGATCTGGCCACTGTTAGAGAGAGGAAACTGGCTAGCTATGGGCCATTGGCTTGTTCTTTTTAGTAATCCCTATATTCTTATGTGAGATTGTTTGTACATTTAAATATACCTTGGTGACAGATTTTGCAGCCAAGAAGAAGATGGATGCAAGGAAAGTTCCGACTCTATCTGGTTCAGGTCATTGCTGTTGACAGGCTGCACCAGCACGAGTAAAGCGTTCTCACTGACAGGAACTTTGATTACTGAAAAATTCTTGCTGTCGTCCCTCTTGTACTGAAATGTTCCAGTTACGAACATCATAGGTACCAGGATCTTTGTGCTTGAATCAGTCCAGAACTCCTGAAGCTCTTTCAGTTGGGAGGCTTTCTTCACATTGGCTGAAAACCAGATTGAGAAAGGGAGGAGGTCCAATTTATTTATGTATTATCGTTATGTAATCATTACAAGAGTCACTTTTTCTTTTGAGAATACAAATGTGACATTGTGCAAGAGAATTACATGCCTAATGTTAACTCTGTGAGTGTACATGCTGTGCTGCTGAATGCACCCGGGGTGGCCTCAGGCAAAGGCTAACGTACCTATGGCACCATATGTAAAAGAACCATCAGACTGTTGTTGGGACTACTGTGGTCATTCAACAGTTCACTATTGTTGTATTCAAATGTTTTGTATACAATATGTTGTATTAATGAATATTAAAAAGAAACTCAAAAATTGATATAATATTGGTGGAAAGTAGGACTTGTCTTAACCTGAGAGCTAGTCTCCATCAATAAATAGATATATTTAGGCATGGGAGAATTTGATTTTAATTTTTTTAATAATTTAGATGAATAATAGCGATGTTTTTAGCAGTTTTTTCTATTTTGATTTATGTAAATTTTCACAGTTGCACAAAATTTTGGTTTTAAGCATTTTTTTTATTGTTATAAATTTGTTTTCATAGTTGCAGAAAATTACGTGGTGGTTAGACAATTTAATGACAGTAGATGTTGAGATTCAAAAAGTTTCAGCTTTATAACCATTAAAACACAAATTTTCAACATTGTGTCAAAATATACAAAGTAAATGTCCTTAAATCAAATTCTAATAAGTTCTCAAGCAACATGTTTTTTAATTTGCCTACCTCTAAATTTTTATAATCTATTAAACAATTTTTTCATCAGTTTGAGTGCATGATGAACTTGACATTTACCAATAATCTAGTCCTTCCAAGCCTAGATGTATCAATGTTTTTAGTGTCAAATATGTTATGAATAATAAATATGGAAAATGAGGCTACTGTTAGCACATGAAATGTACACACCAAGTACATTACAGTACAGAAATTCTTCCCTCTGAAACACGCTTGCATGAGAAGGGTATTATGCACAATATTACCTCACCTTAAAGAAGAAACGGATAAGAAGATACATGAAAGAAGTATACATAATAATGAAGGGTAGAGAAGGTATATTGGCCACAGCTATTCACCTCTCCTCATAATTTAAGAATAAGGGTACATAAACTTAAAAGAAAAGGAAGCAACTTTAAAATTAATAAAAGGAAATATTTTTTTCATACATGGTAAAACATAGCCTGTGGAACTCATTGTCACATGATATTAGAGGCCATGACTACAGCAGTATTCAAAAACAAATTGGACATTTATATGGAAAACAAGCATATCCAGCATTGTAAAAGTAAATATGTTTTTAAGGAGTTTTGGAACCCTCACACTTCAGGCCGTACCTTAAACCAACCTCTAACTATTTTGGGTTAGGAGGAAATTTTCCCCAGGGGGGTGGGGGAAGTGGCAGGTTATCCCATAGCTGCCTCCTGTAGGGATTCTTTTTCCTTCTTCCGAGGCAGCTAGTACTGCCCTCTGTCAGAGCCAGGCCACTAGATTAGCTGGACATCAGGTCTGCTCCAGTACACTTCACTTTGAGTCACCTCGTTCTGATCAGAGAGCTAATCTCACTGAGATTATTAAACACAAACCTTGGTTGCTAAAGGTCTGCAATTTGAACCCTGAACACTGTTGAGGAACTTCACTTGCTGGTGATATGTTATTTTGCTAAATACTGCCAGTGAAAAGTCCTTGGTTTGGCAAACAAATCAGCATGACTATGACAGTGTGCTGCCTCTGCAATATCAGTACTAGTTGCTATAGTTAATTTTGAGCCTGATTTTGCATCACTGACATCTCCGAGAGCTTTGCCATTGACTTTGGGTGCAGGGTCAACCTCATTACCATTTGGTGGGCCAGATCCTCAGCAACTGTAAATCTGCACAGTTCCATTGACTACACGGATTTCCCCAGCTAAGTATCTGGCCAACTGTTTTGTAAACCATACTATGTTTCTATTAGGTCTTTTGTATAATATTAGTGTGTGAAGGGAGCTATCCCCATTTTCCTGGTAATGAAATATTCACCCTCCAAAAATATTGAAGGCAATCACCAAGCTACTGAGACTTTGCCAGTCCATTTGTCACATCATTATATTCAGCAGGAGTAAGTGGGAAAGAACCTTTAATTAAATACACACAGTATTCATAAATTCCAAGGCCAGAATGGACCACTGTGATCATCTAGTCTGACCTCCTGTAGCGCACTGGCCATAGAACTTCCCCAGAATAATTCCTAAAGCTTATCTTTTAGACAAACATCCCACCTTGATTTAAAAATTGTTAGTGATGGAGAATCCAGCACAGCCCTTGGTAAGTTGTTTTATTGGTTAATTATTCACTGTTCTAAATTATTCCTTATTTCCAGTCTGAATTTGGCTAGCTTCAACTTTCAGCCATTGAATGATGTTACCTTTCTCTGCTAGATTGAAGAGCCCACTGTTAAATACTTGTTCCCCACCCAGGTACTTAGACTGTGATCAAATCAACCTTTAACCTTCTTTGTTAGACTCAAGGAGCTCTATTTAGTTTATCACTATGTCAGGTATTCTAATCCTTTTATCATTCTCGTGGCTCTTCTCTGAACCCTATCCAATTTATCAACATCCTTCTTGAATTGTGGGTACCAGAAGTGGACACAGTATTCCTGCAGCGGTCGCACCAGTGCCAAATACAAAGGTAAAATAACCTCTCTACTCCTATTCAAGATTCATCTGTTTATGCATCCAAGGATCACATTAGCCCTTTTGGCTAGAGCATCACACTGGGAGCTCATGTTCAGCTGATTATCCACCATGACCCCCAAATCTTTTTTCAGAGTGACTGCTTCCCAGGATAGAATCCCCCATCCTGTAAGTATGGCCTATGTTCTCTGTTCCTCTATATATACATTTACATTTAGTCATATTAAAGTGCTTTTTTCTTGTAATAGGGAAAGAAAGAAAGAAAGAAAGAAAGGGAGTGCTTGTATAATAGAAAAAGGTCATCTTAGCTGGACAACTGAAAGAAATGCTTTTTTACTGAGAGTCAACTAGTATCAAGTCACTGCCTTTGTGTAACCTTTACACTGCTTTATCAAAGGAAAGAGGCCTATATCAAGAAGGAGAAGAGAAGGGAGGGAGAAAGGCATAGAGGCTAGCAGAAACATGCTGAAACTCTAGGTTGACAAGCTAGGAGAGGACTCTGGACACACACACACACACCCCACCAGGAGAGAACCATTGTTCATCTATGCTTCAAGTAATATTTCCCATACTTAGTAACACAATTTTTGCACCCATCTAGTAGAGCTGGTCAGAAAATGACTTTCTATTCTGTGGAAAACTTTGACCTTTTGTCAAAAAAACAAACATTTTCCATTGAAAACCAGTGTTTTGGGGTTTTCAATTAAGTGTGTTTTTTTGCAGAAAATTTAGACTTTCTGTGGAAAATGTTCCACTGAAAAACAGTCTGGATGTGGAAATTTTTCACCCAGCCCTACCATCTGACTGTGCTATTCTAGGATCCAGCTTCTCGCATTGATTTTTAATTAGTTCTTTTTGCAACTTTGAAAAACATTTTCTAACCCTCCTCCCCCCCCCAATAAATTGTGTGTTTAATCAAGTGTGGCCTGCAAGGAAGTCAAAAATAGTTCTTGTTCCCTTTTGTTGTGGCTGTACTATGCTTGACAGTCCCTTTAGGAACATGGTGGTTGTACCACAACAAGACATAGCTTTGTTATAGAAAACGCTACCCACTCTGGTTGTGCCCAGCTCACAGCAAAGTTAAAAGGTAAGATTCATTTCATAATACTACCTGTTATTTCTACAGCACCAACACTGAGCTAAGCACCTTATAAACCAGTCTGAAGATAAGCTTACTGCCTCGAAGAGTCAGCGCCTTTCATCTGAGGAGCTCAAATTAGTTTACTGAGGCCTGGTTTATCCTAAAAAGTTAGGTCGACTCAGCTACGTTCCTCAGGGGTGTGAACATAGTTAAATTTACCTAAGCCCTGGTGTAGAGAGTGCTAGGTCTAATTCTTCTGTCCACCTGGCTACTGCCTTTTAGGGAGGTGGATTACCTACGCTGAGGTGAGAACCCCTCCCATTGGCGTAGGGAGTGTCTACACCAGTGGTTCTCAAACTTTTGTACTGGTGACCCCTTTCACATAGCAAGCCTCTGTGTGCGACCCCCCCCCCCCTATAAATTAAAAACACTTTTTTACATACACCTCTACCCCGATATAACACGAATTCGGATATAACGTGGTAAAGCAGGGCTCCGGGGGGGCGGGGCTGCGCACTCCGGCAGATCAAAGCAACGCGGTTTCACCTATAACGCAGTTTCACCTATAACGCAGTAAGATTTTTTGGCTCCCGAGGATGGCGTTATATCGAGGTAGAGGTGTATTTAACACCATTATAAATGCTGGAGGCAAAGCAAGGTTTGGGGTGGAGGCTGACAGCTCATGACACCCCATGTAATAACCTTGTGACCCCCCGAGGGGTCCCGAACCCCTGGTCTACACTGAAGTGCTACAGCTGTACCATTGTAGCATTTCATGTGTAGACAAGCCCTAGCATTAAAAAAATTGAAGCTTATCACACCCACGAGAGAGAGGGAAATCTGATCTCCAGCTTACAGGTGGGGAAACTGAGGCACAAAAGCACCCACGCTCCATTAGGAGCCTAAGTCTCATGTCAGTTGGAATTTAGGCACTTTTGAAAGGGGGACTTAAGCTGCGTCACTGAGGGTTTTTTGAAAATTTTACCCACAAAGCTTAAGTGACTCGCCCAAGGTCACAAAATGTGACAGTGGCACATCCAGGAACGGGACCCAGTTCTTCTGACTCCCAGGGCTCTCGCTTAGTCACTAGCCCACAATTCCTCCCCGGTCTCTTTTGGCCATTAATACATTGTGCAGCATATTTGACAATAGAGTTCTTGTCATTACAGTTGGTGGTCGCAGCCACTTGACCCCTTGGTGTCACTGACCCAATGTAAAAGTGTGCTCTCCACCCGTGTTTAATAAAGACTTAGCTCAGTGCTGAGTGCTTTGGAAAACCTAACTCTGCTCCCATTGAAAGCCATGGTCAAACTCCAATCGACGGCAACAGGAGCAGAGTAGGCCAGCCCCGAGCCCGTTTTGAAAAGCCTGTTAATGGAGATCAGCACCAAAGTAACCACAATATAACCATTTAATTAAATCTTAATATTATTTGTTTCCTGACTGTTGTCCCAGTAGTAGTGCATGATTCTCATGAAAGAGGCTGTGTGGACGTGGAGGCGTTCAATTTCAAGGATCCCAACATGCCTTAACAGACTGTAGGCGTAGCCATTGCTCATCCACCCCTGAAGAGCAGCCACCTCTTGGATGGACTATAGCAGCTCCTGTGTGCCAGTAGCAGTCCACAACCCCAGTATTTTAGAAGGGAATGTGGAGGCTAACTATCCAACTGGAGCTACAGGGGGAGTTCTAGGTAAGCAGAATTTAGCGTAGCTAGCGGGGGAGCAGGGGGAGCGGCCGCTCCCCCACTGAGCACAAGTGGTGCCTTTTTAATTTTTTGGCACCTTTTTAATTTTTACTCTGAACGGGGGGCGGACATAAAAAAAAAGGCGCTACTGCTGTGGCGCTTGTACTCATCGGGCTGTGCTCTGGGTCTTCGGCGGCACGTCCTTCACTCGCTCCGGGTCTTCGGCGGCATTTCAGCGGCCGAAGACCCGGAACGCCGCCTGGTGAGTACAAGCGCCGCAGTGGGTGGTGCCTTTTTTTATGTCCGCCCCCCCTGTTCGCTTCACCTGGCTACGCCACCCTGGTTGGAATTGGCAAGAACATCAGGCTGAGTTCTCCTATTCTTGTGAAACTCCTCTTCTTCTTCTGAAAAATACGCTGGCATTTTTGGGGACCAGGAGCCCTTTCCACCTGTGCCGTATGAAATGTGCAGGAGTGGAACCCTTACTTTATGACTTTGGCAGTACTCAGGGAGGTTTCTGATGTAGCATCTTTGCCCTGCCTGGGGCCAGCAGAAAGGCAGAACAGGCAGGCAGTGGGTACAGTTGGTTTGTTTCATAGGCTGGGGACCCAAACCTATGGATCTCTACACAACTGGTCAGAGGAAATGTTCCTCCATTCTCCCCTCAGTCCCCATTACGCATGGCAATGACTCTGTGGCTGGCTGACAAATGTTGCCTGTCACAGTCTGTCTGTAGATGGGGCACTGATGGCATATGTACCAGGGGCACGGGAGGGGGCACGGGAGTGGGACTCGGGAGATCTGGGCTCAGTTTCTGAGACAGACTTCCTGTGTGACTCTGGGCAAGTCACTTACTCACTTTAAATGCGGTTTCACATCTGTAACAGGGGGATTGTAATACTTCCTTTTCCCCACCCTTTGCCTTGTCTATTTAGACCATAAGCTCTTTGGGGGATAGTGACTGTTTTTTGTACAGCGCCGAGCACAAAGAGGAACTTGCTCTACCAACAATACAAACAGTACTGCTATTATTATTTATTAAGTGCAGTACTAAGGCCACATCTTGCAGCACTTTAGGTTTTCAGCAGAGGTCATCTAGCTGCTGATCAGGCCTGATCCTGCTTAACCTAAGAAAGTAAAGCCCAAGGTGGTAGAGCTGCGAGGTACAAAATGTGCTGGCTTGCAGAAACAGATGAATCTGAGGTCATTAGCTGCCCCCTGAGATTGCCATTGAAATTCATGCTCGTTGTTCTTACCTTTAAACTGAATGTAAGTCACAAACAGCAGGGTGGTAAAAGGGTCTATGTTTGTCAGTACATTCTGGGTTCTGCTGACATCTTTGCCCTTCACAAAGCTTTCGATTAGTTCTGCTGCCTGACTTGGGTTCGTAAAGTCAACAGCTCGGGCATAGAAATAATCGGCAGAAGGGGCCAGGCTGTGCACAAGTGATTCGGATAAACGCACACTGGGAGCAGAGAAGAGGCATGAAAGCTTGGTAAAAAGCGGATCATCAGCTCCACTTGAGAGGAGCAGGTCATCCATGGTCTTCAGGGTCAAAAGGACTTTGTGTCCATCCACTTTGGAGGTGCAGTCTGGGTCACCGGAGGGGGGAACAAATCCCAAGAAGTTCTGTAAATCAGCTGCTGTCTGTTCAGAGGCCCCTAAGTAGAACGACAACAAAGACCTGTAGAGATTGGTAGGTGACAGGAGAATGTTTTCACCCTTCAGCGTTTCCTTCAGTGCGCCATAGAAGCGCATACCAAGAACATGCACTAGGTCTTTCAAGTAGCTCAGCCTTTGGTCACGCTTGGTATCTGAGCTTTGTGTTCCCAACTTGGTTTTGTCTTTCAGGTTCTCTTCGTAGGCAGGGATGGTTTGGGACTCAATGGAAATGGGGACAAACATTTTCTCCTCCTGTGTCAAGTTGTCCAGCTTCTCGCAGCTGCTTTTGTTGTAGGAAAACAAATGGAAGGGGTGGACGTAGACCCGGTCACACACTACGGTGCTCAGGCACAGGAAGAAACACAGGAGGCTCACTCCTGGATTCATGTTGAAGAACAATTTCAGCAAAGTCTGTTTAAAAAAAAAAAAGAAAGAAAGAGGGGGGAAGGGTTAGCTAATTAACATGCCGCTTACTTTGTTCCTCTCACGGGCAGTGTGAGATGTTAATATTGTTTTTCCTCACAGGTCAGAAAATCAGACGGGTGGGTGTTTTCAAAAGGGTTTAGTATTGGCCTAACTCTGCTCTGACTGAAAACAATGGTAAAATATCCATTGAGCAAAATGAGAGTAAATGCTGGGTGCTCTTGAAGATCCTACCCCCAGTGTGTGTCACTGGTACTCTATAGCCCCCAGGCATGTAGCATCTGAGTGCCTCTCATTTCAATGTGCATATCTTCACAACACCCCTGTGAGGTAAGGAAGTGCTATTTAACCCCCTTTCACAGATGGACAACTGAGGCACAGAGAGATTGTGACTTGCCCAAGCTTACACAGGAAGTCTGTGGCAGAGCAGGGAATTGAAGCCAGGTCTCTGAACTCCCACCCTGCTGCCCCCCACCCCACCAGCACTGTGCCATCTTTCTCCTCTGTGTATCTAATCATCATAGTACTTAGCATTTATTTTCAAAATGCAGTACAAACATTCAGTAATTCTCACATGTCGTCTCTGACATGGGTTGTGTTCTCTCTCTACCTCTCTCCCTCCTTCCGCGGAAACTTCAGCATTAGCAGATGTTGGGATATTTTTTTCCACATTACTTCCTTATAACAATTGCTGTTCTAGAAGTCATGAACAACGTTTTGCTATACTGGATTAGCAATTTCCATCTTGTACTGAGACAATTTTCGACTCTCATTTTACTTCACTAGAAATCATATTTCACTGTGTGAGTTCACTCTGGATTTCTGAGACTATCCATGGAGAGAGAGAGACACACACATGCGTACCCAATACTGATGTGTTCTTACAGATTTTGCATGTTCTAATTATCTTTACTGATATACCAAATTTTGCCTGTTTCTGACTTTTTGGAGCGTCGTCTTTAAATTTGAAGCTGTGGATTGGAAACCTGCATGTTTCCTATTAAAAAGTGTCATAATTTGTGAATTTGCAAGATAGTAACATCCATCGTACTTCAAAATGTTTTTATTTAGGGCCAGATTCTGACACCTTTCATCACAATGATCAGTGCCTTACTCCATAAGTGGTTCTGCTGATTTCAGTAGAACCACTTTTGGGGTATAATACAACTTAACATGAGCAAGGGTATCAATTGGGTCCCTCTTCTAGCCCTTTCCTGGCTCTGCAGGGCTCATGAATGGTGCAAGATGAGAAAACAGGCTCAGTTTTCAGCTCTGCTCTTCTTTGGTAGTTGTAGAAGGTCTGACTGGCAGCTGCTGTGAATCTGGCAGTCTGACTGAGCCTGCTGAGAAGTGCCCTAGCAACATTGTCTGCAATGGGCTCTGTTCCTTTTCACCACCTTCCTTCTTGGTGCTCATTGTTCACACTGATTGGTGGTGGTGTGATTTGAATACGTTCTCTGGGTGGCAGGCACTTTCATGGCATGATTTATGATACCCCATTGTCCAGATGCAAGGCACTACAGCTGAGGATCTCAAAGTGCTTTACAGTTAGTAATGCTGGAAACCTCCCAGCACCTGTCTGAGGTATTACCCCATTTTACAAATGGGAAGATTGAGGCACAGAGAATTAACTACGAACTAAAATTCACACCATTAGACAGCTGCACTACCAGGTCTGCCTGCACACTAACAAGTACATTTAAATCCCCAGTTGTGTACACCTCTCTAGACACGTGTGCGCAAGCTGGGGATTTGCTCATGCACAATAGAGTAGCTGGAAATTTGCACACCTGCCTACTTACTGAAAATCAGGCCCTAAGGGACTTGTTCAAGGTCATGCAAGTCTGGGGAAGAGGACTGGAATAGAACCCAGCTTTATTGACTCCCAGTTCTATGCCTAAACTACAGATCTATTCTTTCTCCCTATTCTCCCTATTTAGCTAGCATACTACCTCCTTTATTAGTCCAGCCATGGCCTTCACCACTACAACATTTCCTTCCTTCCTTCAGCAGCAGCTTTTGGTTTAGATCCGTTGGTGGTGCTCACAGCAAACTTCCCATCCCAGAGTTTCGATCAGGATGCAGCTAAATCTCTAAGGCATCAAATTTATGTTGGGATTATTTAGTAAATTATAGCAGACTGCTTGCAACTAAACTGAGCAAGATGCTTTCCTGCTCCTCTTCTCATAAAAGGCACAGCTACTCCTCCAGCTGTGCTGAATGTATTTCCAGCCAGATTGTCTCCTTAGCATTTCCCATGTGATCAGTAGGCAATTGCAACAGAAAGGCCAAGAATTAAAGGGCACTGCAATTCCATCCCTAGTCCTTATCTCTAATAGGACTTTGGCCCATTAGAAACCAAGTTTTAAGAATCCTTTCCCATGGTGAAAACGATTTTGTCCCATCTACACTAGCAGTGAAACTGTCTTCTGCCTTGGGGCATGTGATTACCAGGCTAGCTGTACTGTGTCCCTTCTCGGCGTCTTTCCAGGTGCAGCCCACACACGCGGCAGGCTTCTTCTGGACTGAAATTCTGCAATTCATCCATTCTCAGAGCAGGGCCTGAGGTATAGGCCCTGGTACTAATCCTGTCTAATTCTAGGTCCAGCTGTCCTTGGACCCTGCCAGGGTATCTCAGCGGGAGCCTGTGCCAACATGTGCTTACAGTGAGAGAGAAACAACTTCTTCAATACAAAGCCTGATTTATTTTGCCCCAAAGGTACACAACTCTTAAAGAAGTAGGTTTAAACCAACATAGAGGCCTGACATATATGCCCTAAGTTGAACCTCTCTCTTTATCTGTAGCTTAGGTGGCTCTGACTTGGGAGAAGCAGCCTACGCTTCTTGCAGCCTTCCCCTGTCTCTCTGTCAGCCTTTTCACTGGCACATCCTGGCCAGCCAGCCTCTCTCACTCATCCAAAACCCCCTCCGTTTTCTAATGCCTTTCAGGGGTTTTTTTTTTGTCTCCTTTGATCCAGGTTTTTTTTTTGTCTCCTTTGATCCAGGCTTAGCCTTGGGGAAGGTACTCCAATTTACCCTGAATGGAGCCAGCTATTGTTACCTTAAATCCTTTGAAGCTGCATAGTTGAGGGTACATCCACACTGGAATAAAAGCCCCTCAGCCCAGCCACAGCTGGTCCCAGTCAGCTGACTCGGGTTCATGGGGCTCAGGGGCTGTAAAATTCTTGTGTAGACATTCGGGCTCAAGCTGGGGCTCTGGGACCCCACGAAGGGGGAAGATCCCAGGGGCTGGGCTCCAGCTTGAGCCTGGACGTCTACACAGCAATTTTACAACCCTGCAACCCAAACCCAAGGCAGCTGACCCGGGCCAGCCGTGAGTGTTCACTTACTGAGTGGACATATCCTGAGAGGCTGTCTTGTCTGTGGGGCTGTTTCACGTTTCCTGGGTTCCTTACCCACCCCTTTTTACAGCCTCCTTTGATTTGAACTCTGCATTCAGGCAGGTAACTGTACCAAACTGAACAGGGAGACAGTCACACTCAATAGTCATAAAAAATAGTACAGACATTCTCCCAGTTTGTCATAGATCCATTGCTGGCCACCCTTGTTACCAGCAGGACAGCCAAATCCATAGCATTACTTCTTCCAGATGAGCACTGAGGCTGTGCCTGTATCTGAAAGAGAAGATTTCACTCGCTGGGGATGCCAGTCCAGAATCTTTCACCAGCGCTAAAAAGTCATTTAAAAATTAACATTCAAAGCAAAAGCATCTATTCAATCAACAGGTTTGCTAGCCATTGTCCTTAGTCTCACCTTGCCCTCTTATGGTATCTTCCGCAAACCCGGCTCCTCTCAGCACCTGCTGTATCTGAAGCACTCTACCATGACTGCTGGCACATTTATGCCTTTTCGAAAGGGAAAACCCTTTCCAGTGCTGTCTTCAGTGCCGTTCCACAGAGCTACATTGCATCACCAAGTAGAGGGGTGAGTGGAGGCTAGATCAGACCAGATGGGACCAGATGAAACATGAGCATGGCTGAACACTAGACCTATTGGCAGGTTTACAGATCAGTACACAACCTTTAACCACGCATAGCATAGTCTTCTGTTACACGTTCACTGGCCTGGCCTGTGACTTTCTGTTATGCATATGGACCCGTAGTAATGCCAGATAAAAAGCCAGCTCATGTTCTTGTAACCTTTCACCCCTTTCCCTTCCCTGCTGACTACAGATACATTGCTACATTTAGGACCAAATTTATTCCTGGAGTAACTCCATTAGGGTGTGACTTTTAAACCTGTAAAGGCATTCTTCTAATAATTAGATGTGGGCCCTTTTGTCAGGTTTTATCTGCACTAGAGTATGGTTGCCATGGTTTTGGAAATTAATACAGGCCTAGCGATAGAACTTGGGCTTTCAGAAGAAAAGAATCTCTTTCCCATCTTTCATTTTAGGCCATCCAGCAATATAGACTCCAGAGATAGAGGTGGCAGAATTCTACCTCAGGCAGAACTCTGACTGCAACCTGTGCAACCATTAGGAACTCTAGGAAGTTGTTTGCTTTTCCCTCCCTAAGACACTGGTTGTACACACAAAGACAAAGGGATAGGCATGTTTCCCAATTAATCCCACCTGGTGACAGCCACTTGAAGGGTACACAGAAAGCACACACCTCTCAAACCTGCTCACAAGTCAGTGCAGAGGATCCCAGTCTGGTTTCCCACGCTTTGTGTCTGATTTCAAGATGATGATTTGCTTCCTATATTATTCCCACCATTGCCTAATCCGGGTTACACATTAGCTTTCCCCTCTTATCTGATTTCTGTTCAAAATGTTCTGGGATATGTTGCTGTGTTTTTCCATTTGTTATTAATCCTCATTGCCTCCTTCAGTGAAGAAGAGCAAATAGTGGCTGAAGAGCTGATTTCATCAGCTTCACAGCCATTATTTCCACTGTGTCCTACTTTCTCATCTCTTTGGCAATATTGAAATTAAATCAGTCCTTGCCAGGTATTCTTACTGCCCTGCCATGCCAACATGGAATCGTTGCTGTCAGATGAACCAATCTCAGTGTGCAAATGTTATCAAATACTCTTCATAAATGTTAACCCTAACAGAGAGACATTAACCTGACAGCTAGCTAAAAAATAAATATTAGATACAGAGAATGCAAAGACATTTTAGTCCAGGCACTTGTATCTGCTGATCAGACCGAGGATGTAGGCTACTCCTTTGCTAAGGACAGTCTGCACTCTGAATAAGTGTCTGGGATGATGAGGAAAGTTCTGGATAGGGCTGAGGGAAATTCAAGCACTTTCCTTTTACACAGAAATAAATGTAAATAATGTATTCCGTTTTGTTCAATTTGGCTTCCCACCCTCCCTAATTTTGCATTGAGACTTTTCTGAGTTAAAAAATGAAGGAGAGACATGAATTGTTGCTGTAAATCTCTTCTCTTCAGTAAAGTTATGCTAAGAATTATTCTGAAGGTTGCTGCTGTGGCTAGAGGGTAGTAATGGTTCTACCTTTGTTGGCTTGGCCAACAGCTCATCCTTCAAACTGGAATTTGCCCCTCTCCACAGAATAAGTTAACACACTCCTGACCCACCTAATGAGACTATGGATCCATGTATAGTTAACCCAGATGTATTGAACTCTCTTTATAATAAAGCAGAGTGACTGTAAAAAAATTTTTTTCAGTGCATATCAATATGCAAATAACAAGTCTGAGTGTAGTGAACCTCTGCTTTGTTCTGTGAATAAGAGGCTTCGTTATAAGAGGTTCCACTGTACAGGTTTTGGAAATTAATACAGGCTTAAAGATAGACCTTTTGGCTTCAAAAGAAAATAATCTCTTTACCATCTTTCATTTAAGATATCCAACAATATGGACTCCAGAGAGAGAGGTGGTAGAATTCTACTGGATCTGGGGGGTTGTCATCGTCATCGCCTTCATTGTCTCTCTCTCTCTCTCCTTCTCTTTTCTTTTCTTTAAAGAATAGGATACACCTTGAATAGAGCTGTGCAAATGCTGCACTGAATTACTCACAAAAATTAATTTGCTTTCATATTTGTGAGCCTTTTTGTTTCCCAGGAATGCTTGTAACCATTCATGTCTCTTTTGCTTTATTTGCAGAAAGGAAAGTGATGTCTAGGTGCGCATGTGCAGGGAGAATCAGGGGAAAAGGAGAAGCATGTGCGGGGGAAAGGGAGGGGCAGAGGAAAGGAAAGCATGTGCAAGGATACAGGAGGAAAAGTTGACATAGTTACAGTGAAGGATGTACAGGAGGATCAGGGGAGAGAAAGGATGGTCATGGGGAAAGGAAATGAAAGGGGACAATGTCATTAATTTTTTTCCCAAAAAGGACAAACACTTATTGTGTTAAAGACAGTTAAAAATACCTAAATACTTTCCTACTTCCCTTTCCATGGAAGCAGCAGCTGTAGTTGTCACAAGGAGGCCAGGCAGTGGCATAGGAACCGGTCCAGCAGATACTTAGGGTAACATTTTCAAAAGCTCCTAAGTGACACAGGAGCTCACATCCTATTTTCAAAAGTGATTCAGGCACTTAGGTGCCAGAATCTCATTGGGAGACACCTAAGTGCCTAAATCACTTTAAAAATTAGATGTGGGACCCTACATCACTTAAGAGAGAAAGGGGGAAATTTTCAAAAGCACCTAAGTCTGCACTATGAATAATCTTGAGAACCCTGCTCCCTGGTGTATATGTTGTATTGGGGCCTGAATTTAATTTCTGGATACCCTACAAAACCCATGTTCTCTATGCTCACTTTGTGGCACATGAGTGGCCTATTTCAAAGTAAACAGACTGAGGAGGGCAAGTTTTGTTTCAAAAATAATAGATTTATGTACAGAAGTAAAAAACCAATTTCCCCCCTTACCCTCTGAGAACTGTTGCAATGCTGTCCCTGGTTTGAGCCTGATTTATTTATTTTTGTTATCTGTGATGGCAAAAGACTATACAAAGTGATTTTGTTAACTATTATAATGAAACGTCGATAAGAAATAGCTTGGTAAATGGTTTTTTTCCTGTTTTTTTCTGTATTTATTTTCAATGATGACTTCTGCCCTCAATCTCTGAAAACGCTATTCCCTGAAGGCAGCTGGTGAGCATGGGGCTGTTCGAAGGGCTTGCCCAATTTTTGCATAAAAAAACATTGAATCACAGCATTCAAAGTACAAATGATGAAATGGGGACGTTATGGAATACCTCAGCATTTGCTACAAGTTCTCACGGTGAAGAACAGTGGAAAAATTTGTGACTAATTGGAGACAATAAGCAAGAAGGAAAGTCTAATAGCTCCGAGGTTTAAAGTTGAAGGAGATTTTTCAGTCACTGTCACCTTGTGTTCAGTAATATAGGGCCCAATCCTCAGCTGGGTATCATTCGATTCTTGATCAGAATGCCTACTGAAGCCAAGGAAAGGCTGAGTAAGGGCTTCCAGGAGTTTGTCTTGGATAACTGCCCAAAAGAGGGCCAGATCTTCACAAGTCCTGTGACTCACCTATCATGGCTATCTCCAAAGAAACAGAAGTTCACTGCTTCCTACAAGAGCTACAAAAGCACTATTTGAAGAGAATTCACTATGTGTGAGAAAACAGGTGGCAGGGAAAGAGAAAATGAAGAGAAAAGCAAAAACATTATTATTACTTGTTTTACTTTGTATTAAGGTAGCACCTACAGGCCTGAGTCAGCATAAGGGCCCCACTGTGCTAGGGGCTGTATAGCAGCATACCAAGAGACAGTCCCTGCCCTCAAGGGCTTACCGTCTAAATAGACAAGACAGGCAAATGGTGGGAGAAAAGGAGAGAACCCACAAGCAGAAAATTGGGAACTGAGTCAGAGAGTAATTGACTTGCCCCAGGTCTGTGGCAGAGCTGGGAATCTCCTGATTCCTAACTTCTTCTGAAAAACAAAAAGAGAAACTAAGCAACAGAAAGCAAAAAAGAGGAGAGAGGGAAACGAGAACAAGGAGAGCAAATGTACAGAAAAAAAGATGAGCCAAGGTACCTGTATCAGAGCACACAGCATGGAAGGATGTTGACAAGGGGGTACCTAAGCCTCAGTCCATCACAAGTGAAAAGTCCAATGAAAAAAGGATACAAGCCCCTGGGATGTAGAGTGCTATCACTTTGAAGGGAAAATGCCTGAGCTGCAGCTGCTCATGCATTGAACGGCTTCACTGCTGACGTGCCAGGTATATTAAGCAAAATTCACAGTTGTGGTCCAGCAATGATGCTGCAGCGCAGATTCTGGATGGGGCTAGCCACAAAGAGGCTAATGCACAATTACTGATCAACAAGGATAAATAGAGTAGGATGTAGAGGAGGAGACAACTGTTTGCCAGCATGGCTCTTCATAGACTTTGCCACTGCAGCTATTTCAGGCAATGAAATAGGCTTCAGGGTTTTCTGGGGTTTTTTTTGTGCTACTTAGTTTTAAAAGTACATAAAGGTAGAGCACTAGTGATCTGGGATTCTCTGCATCATAACAGCTTTGTCCCTTAGATTAGAACTTAAGAACGGCCATACTGAGTCAGACCAAATGGTCCATCTAGCCCAATATCTGGTCTTCTGACAGTGGCTAGTGCTGGATGCTTCAGAGGGAATGAACAGAACAGGGCATTTTATTGAGTGATCCATCCCCTGTCATCCAGTCCCAGCTTCTAGCAGTCAGAGGTTTAAGGACATCTAGAGCATGGGGTTGCGTCCCTGACCATCTTGGCTAGCAGCCATTGATGGAGCTATCCTCAATGAACTTGTCTAATTCTTTTTTGAAACCAGTTATACTTTTGGCCTTCACAACATCCCCTAGCAACAAGTTCCCCAGGTTGACTGTGAAGTACTTATGTTTGTTTTAAACCTGCTGCCTATTAATTGAATAGGGTGACCCCTGGTTTGTGTATTATGTGAAGGGGTAAATAACACTTCCTTACTTACTTTCTCCAAACCATTCATGATTTTGTAGACCTCTAGCATATCTCCCCTCAGTCATCTCTTTTCCAAGCTGAACAGTCCTAGTCTTTTTAATCTCTCCTCATATGGAAGCTGATCCATACCCCTAATCATCTTTGTTTTCCTTATCTGTACTTTTTCCAATTTTAATGTATCTTTTTTGACATGGTGGCATTTTTTGGTCCTCTTACTGTTTGTTTATTATTATTTATTTATTTTTATTATTATTATTTGGGTCTACATTTAGTTTGAGCCTCTGTTATGGTGTTTAAGTTTCCACGCAGCTTGCAGGAATTTCACTCTTCCTTTTTATTTCCGTTTAACTAGCCTCCTCATTTTTGTGTAGTTCCCCTTTTTGAAGTTAAATGCTACTGTGATGAGTTTCTTTCGTATTTTCCCTCCTACAAGGATGTTAAATTTAATTACATTATGATCGCTCTTACTGAGCAGTTCAGCTATTTCACTTCTCAGACCACATCTTGTGCGCCACTTAGGACCAAATCAAGAATTGCTGCTTCCTTTGTGGGTTCCAGGACTAGCTGCTTCAAGAAGCAGTCATTAATTATGTATAGAAAATTTATCTCTGCATCCCATCCTGAGGTGACATGTGCCCAGTCAGTATTGGGATAGTTGAAATTCCCCATTGTTATTGAGTTTTTTGTTTTATTGCCTCTCTAATCTCCATGAGCATTTCACAATCACCATCACCACCCTGGTCAGGTGGTTGGTAGTATATTCCTACTGCTATATTCTTATGATTCCAGCATGGAATTTCTATATATAGAGATGCTATTGTACTGTTTGATTCATTTAAGATTTTTGCTATATTTGATTCTATGCTTTCTTTCACATATAATGCCACTCCCCCACCTGCATGACCTATTCTGTCATTCCCATATATTTTGTACCCTGGTATTACCGTAACTATCTGATGTCCAATTGCTATGCCTGCTGCTCCTGAATAATCCCACTCTTTAATGTCATTAAATGATATACCAAACTCTGGCAGTTATTCCCAGTTTATCCACCAATGAGTCATTCAAATTCCTCTAGAAGAAACAGCCAAATAAGCCTCCCAAAAGTCTACTGGGCTCCCCCGATCACCCAGTCATGAGAAAAGTAAACAGCTGCTTTGTAGATTACCATGCTGAGCAATCTGTTCAGAATGTACCTTCATGCTCTTGAAGAGAGTTATCCTTTGCTCAACTTAATTAACTCAGTCCTCCTCAAAATGTCATCCTGGCTACTGGTACGCAGAGTGTGGAAAGCTTCTAAAGGAATATTGCCCTTGAGGAAGAGCTGCACTGCATTGATATTCTGTCTGTGGTGCTCATCTAATGATTTATTACCTACAAATGAGTTTATATTAACACTAGCTCACTTTGTTCCATCTTACAATTACGTTTGGTTTGATAAGACTTCTGTTTGCAGGTCCAGGGTATAGAGATTTATCTGCATTTGTATACATTTCTCTTTCTTTTCCCACCCCCTGCTCCTCGTGGAAGGTGCAATGTTTTTACCAGCATTTTTTAAATGATTCCTATATAAGGATAAGTAATATTCCTCTGTGTGTGTGTGTGTGCAGTTTTTCATCCTAAATTATCTCAAAGTACTTTACAGATGGCTGTTGTGACTCCAGTAACACACAAGGTACGGTACGTATACATCGCAAGAGAGTCCCTGCCCCAAAGAACTAACAATGTAAATAGACAAGACGGACAAAGGATAGGAGGGAAACACAGACACAGTGTGGAAGTGATTTGCCCGAGGTCACACAGCAAGTTTGTAGCAGTTCTGGGAACAGAATCCAGATCTCCTGATTCCCAGCCCAATGCCTTACCTACTAGACCATGCGGCTTCCTTGTCAGCGTTGCTCAGGGGAAGGGAAGGAAATACTCTACAGGCACTGCCACTCAGGCGGTGTGTTATACCTTGGGAGAGCCTGGAGGAGAACACTNCAGCCGATTCCTGGCGCGGGGGCAGGGCAGGCAGGCAGCCGCTCTAGGTAAACATTGGGGGGAAGGGCGGGGGGGCTGCGGCCCGCGGGCCGCGTGTTTGAGACCCCTGTACTAGACCATGCGGCTTCCTTGTCAGCGTTGCTCAGGGGAAGGGAAGGAAATACACCGCCTGAGTGGCAGTGCCTGTAGAGTGTTCTACCTTGGGAGAGCCTGGAGGAGAACACAGTACAGTGAGACTTGCCGCACTGGCGTTGCCTGGTGCAAGGGAGGCAGTGCAGCCCCACCCCAACGCTTTCCATCTGAGCAAACCAGCAGTATAAGCTCTGTCAATTTATTTAATTATTGCATCACAGGCAAGTGTGGGGGAAGAGGCTTGACTATTGCTGGCAGGGACGTAAGGTTGTATGCCTTGGGATTTAAATTCCTACAGTCCCTGGAAGCAAATATCCAAATCTCTTTAACTTTCCAAGGTGAAAAATTAAGTTCCATGCAAATTTACTGTGTGTGTGAGTCTTTCAGATGAGATCTTTAAAACCAAATCTGGTCCGCTTTGCAGGGATGTTAAAAAAAAATCATTGCATTTTTTTGTTTGTTTTCGCCCTAAGACAAAATGTCCCCCTCTCCTCATCACTGGGCAGTATTCTGGGCACACTGGCTGGCTGCTACTTTCCATCCCAGAAGTGGCTGCAATTTAGCAGTGCTATAGGTATATAGTTTGTAAAATGCATTAGAGTCAAATGTGCTAGATACATGTACATTGGTTGTACTTAAAAGTTTCCCACATTTTGAAAGAGTCTACCAATTTGAGAGAGGTTCCCCATTCTTAAAGTGGGGGATACTGGGAGAACTGGAAGTATTATTCAAACTGGCAGAAACATTTTGAGAGAGAAGGATTTGGAGAAGTGAGCTATGTAGGTGGTTTTCAGATCCATGTTAGTTTTAAAGTAGGGCTTGGGTTCATATTCAATAGCCCTGAAATCTTTTGAACAGTTCTTATGAGATTTCAGTCTCAAATGGCAAAAACCTCATTAGGGCCCTGATCCGGTGCCCAACGAATCAGTGGGAAGATTCCTTTGGGCTTTGGCCCAGGCCCTTACTCAGCTGCTCCCACAAGATTTTGGTCAGCTCTGAACCAGAACTGACTGACTAGGTCTCTTCCAGTTTGAGATCCTCTCCAGAACCTAACTGGGTTTGGATCTACAGATGGGAATCTGAACTTCCCTGAAATGTCAAGCAATTTGATTCAAAGTTCCAGTCTTGGCTTCACTCTGATAGATATGAATAGCAGGGGTTCTCAAACTGGGGGTTTGGACCCCTCAGGGGGTCGCGAGGTTATTATATGGGAGGTCGCGAGCTGTCAGCCTCCACCCCAAACCCTGCTTTGCCTCCAGCATTTATAATGGTGTTAAATATATAAAAAAGTGTTTTTAATTTATAAGGGGGGGTTGCACTCAGAGGCTTGGTATGTGAAAGGGGTCACCAGTAAACAAAAGTTTGAGAACCACTGATGTAGAGAGAGTGAGCTATTACCATTAATAATGTGTATATATATTTCAAAATGAAGGAATAGAAGGAATACTGTGAAGCTGGACTTAGGTACATTTGGTAAACAGTAGGTGAGGGCTGTGCACAGACTATTTATGCTAGAGCATACAATTTTTATTTTACTGAGACAATATATCTTAGTGGCCTGGCAGTTTTTCTGGTTCTTTATCAGGTCTTTTATTAACATACTGGTAGAGCCCTGTGTTTAGCTGCATCCACTATGTGATCTTATTCTGTATGATGGTAGCTCTGCCTCAGAAGATTAGGGACCTTCTGTTGGCAGAAGACAACATGTCTGCCAATGACTTGCTAGCTACAATCCTGTCAGCATAGGCTCACAGTGAATGCTACTCTGCATAGGAGTAGAAATGCCTGTGTGTAACTATTTGCTGGTCTAAGGTTTGAAGTAATTGAAAATTCACACCACAGGAAAAGAGTGTTATCAGGTCCATCTTAGAACTACACTGCCTATTTTCTTAGCCGATTCTGCCCCCTTGTGAAGCTATACAGCTAGATCTCTGATAATCTGCAATGAACAGGAGTACTTGTGGCACCTTAGAGACTAACAAATTTATTTGAGCATAAGCTTTCGTGGGCTACAGCCCACTTCTTCGGATGCATAGAATGGAACATACAGTAAGAAGATATTTATACATACAGAGAACATGAGAAGGTGGAAGTAGCCATACCAACTGTAAGAGGCTAATTAATTAAGAGAAGCTATTAACAGCAGGGGAGAAAAACTTTTGAAGTGATAATCATGATGGCCCATTTCGGACAGTTGACACGAAAGTGTGAGGCTGCTTCAACATGGGGAAATAGATTCAATTAGTGTAATGACCGAGCCATTCTATTTCCCCATGTTGAAGCATCCGAAGAAGTGGACTGTAGCCCACAAAAGCTTATGCTCAAATAAATTTGTTAGTCTCTAAGGTGCCACAAGTACTCCTGTTCTTTTTGCTGATACAGACTAACACGGCTGCTACTCTGATAATCTGCAATGCATAATGTATGTGTGTTGTGTGTACTACACTGTATATAATGTTCGTAGGTGTGGCTATCAAATAGTCACTGGGGACAGTGTTATTCCTTTACCTTATTAAACCTATAATTTTTTAAACAAAAGCAGACAAAGCTTTAGATATTAGCTATATCTACTATTGTTTTACAGGAAGTAAAACTATAACTTGTCAATTTTCTGTATTTCGGAGGTAAATAGCATAACAGTCGTTTTGAAAATCAGAATTTCATGTTCTTCCATTTTTTACTGGATACTTCGTTAACAAATATTTATTGTGCTGCAGTTTGGGATGCATTTTCATTCTGTTTCAATTTTTTTAATGTAAAGAATCAAAGACATGAAACAAAATGTTACCTTAGTTCTTTCCTTGGTTCAGTAGTTAGGTTTGTAATAAAATGAGTGACATCAGGATTGTTGTATAGTGGAAAATTTTATCCAAGGGATAAAGATAAGGAAAAATAAATTTGGCCTAGAGTATTCTTAGTGGGAAAGATATTAAGAAATTCCCAGAGTCCTCTCTGTTCCCTGTCAGGACTTTGAAGGATCCAATCATGAAAGTCTAAGAAAACTATTGTGGTACTAAAATTCTGCATGAAATTTATTGTACTTATTAGGACTAATAACTGCTTCTAAGGAGAATAAACTGTGCTCAAACTGACAATCTACTGCTTTTTAAATTAAGGATTTTTGGTGACAATATAAATCACTAAAGCACAGGAGCAGTTTGTATGTAAATATTGCATATAAAACTGCATTAGACAGATGTTATTTATGTTGCAAATTCAAGCACTTGCAAGTTATGGAATGCCTGAGTTACAGTTGCCTATGTAACCTTAGTTCTGTGTCCTTATGCATCCTTCCTGTACATTGACTGAGGCAAGGGTCCTGTCAAAAATAAGTAGGTTCCCTTGTAAATAAAGACTGTACTATAATGCTTACGCACAAGAGGATAGAAGTAATGTTCATGTTTAGTTATTATTTTGTCAGGCTACTAATGTTTTCCTGAGCAACACAAATGAGAAGAAAATGGTGATTTTCAAGCGCTTGTATCTCAGCAAAACCTGAATGAATTTCATGGACACCCCCCCCCCCCCCCCCCCCCCCCGCCCCCCCCCCCCCCCCCCCCCCCCCCCCCCCCCCCCCCCCCGACTGGTTTTCAAAGCCCTGCTGCAAACAATGAAGGTGGAAAAGCATCTCAAACAAGGTCTCAAGACTCTTTTATAATAGGAAGTGTGAAGCAGGGCAACCTAAATATAGAGGACAGTACCAGCTCCCCCTATAATGAAGTACTGGTACAAACACAGGCTTTGTCTTCGGTGACAAACAAGGTGTGTTTTTTTTACCACAGGATAACTAATGCGTGTTAGCGATCTTGATGTAAAATCCTAGTGGAGAGAAAATCCTGTAGTTTTACTGTGAGGTCGGCTAAGCGAGATTAACAGCAGGCAAGGGTCATAGTGTTGACCTCGCCTATCTACATCACGGGAAAAACGACACACTTGTCTTCACTAGGGTTTTGCAGCAAGAGAGCTAACATGCATTAGTTATCCCACAGAACAAACACAATTTTTTGGCTATGAAGATAGCCACAGAGAGTTGGAGTAAAGATTATTATTATTATTTATTTGTATTACCATAGTGCTTAGGAGCCCTAGTCCTGAACCAGGGCCTCATTATGCTAGGTACTGTGAAGACAAAGACCAATTGTGTACTGTACTGTGCAGATATTGACAAAACATTTTAGATTGAAACGTCTTTTATTTGATGTTTGGACAGTGCCTGCCACAGTGGGTCTCAATGTGGCTACAACCATTTATCACTAGCCCAATATAACTGTTTAATAATAATAATGAGCATTAATTGGGCTTCCTTAGTAAACTAGAATTTTGGTACCTATTGTTTTTAAGGCATTTTTTATTGGCTTGAGGGATTTTCACCCTTGATCTTCAAAATCTTTTTTCTCACTGTTCTTCAGACCGAATAGTAAATCTGAAACATTCTGAGCACATTTGGCTAGTGTATAGCAAGTGACATCTAGACAGACAGGGTGGTCCAGTGGATAGGGCATAGGAGAGCCAACCCAGCCATGGACTCCTTGTGTGAGCTCGATCACTTAACCTGTCTGAGCCTCAGTGTTCACCCCTCTGTAAACTGGAGAAAATAATGCTTACCCACCTATGCAAAGTACTTTATGATCAACAGAGAAAGTGTACTAAGTGTTATATTATGACTCTGTGCTAAACAAAACTTTCTCAACAAAAACTCCATGCTGGGAATGATTTCAGCTGGCTTGAATGGTTGTTAAACCCCAAAACATGACCCTGATTTGTGAAAGGTTTGCTGCAGCTTGTGATCCTTTCAGTGAACTTGACCCGAGGTATGAGTGAGGTTGGACAGAGTTTCACACAGAGTTGGGCCCAGTTGAGCAACTTTGAGCCAAGCGGTGGCAACCATAAGAAACTTTGTGATTTAATGACTGTGATTGGAGCATTTGAACTTAAACCTCAGTGTGAAACTCAGATGTAATCTACCAATATAAACTGAGACTAGTGTTTTAATATACTAAAAACAAAGGTGTCTTGTATCATTTAAAAAAAAAACTCAGAGAGGGGAAGGAAAGAAACAGATATTGAGCTTCATCAGCATATGGATGGTATTTAAACAATTAAATGTTTAATTGTATCCTTACAGACACAAGGGAAATGATAAAATACTCTGGACAAAACCCAGCGGTGACCCTCAAAACACTGCCTACTTGCAGTGTTAGTGGGATTAGGATAAATTCACATAACCTGAAACAATCCTTTAGAGAGGGATGAATCATGTCGAGTTGAGCTTTGTGGAGGATAGCCAATGAACAGGAGTCCTACAAAATCAGGCAGGTCAAAGGCTGGGGCTAAACCCAGCAAAATTAAAAATGACGACAGACCAAGAGATTTAACAACAGAAGGGTTATTAAAGACCTTAATCAGGTCTGTTTCATTGGAGTGACCCGCTTTAAACCCAGAATGGTAAGAGTAAGCCGGGTCTGGATAGCAGAGAAATGGTATAAATATGACTAAGAAAAACACACTCAACAAGTTTACTGACCTAGGAAGAGATTCGGTGCTGTGCCTAGACAGAGCACAGAACTCTCAGGCATAGGCGCCGGGTCGTATGGGCCTGCAGGGCCCAAGCCCCACCAATGTTTGAGCCAGGGGCACAAGGAGAATTTTGTTAAGGAGAGGGCCCAGGTTACCTGCCCCACCACCCCAGATTTGAGTAGCATTGCAAGCTGGCACGTGAGGTGTGACACCACTAAAATTTGGCCTGTCCTCCCCTCTGTCATGCTATGCCTACCTGTGGTGCTTCACCCCTCCCAGATCGACAAGTATAGGTAGATCTGGCTCTTACACCCCTACTGAGGGCTTCAACCTTGACCCCTGGGCCCCACCAAAAATTGTATTTGTAGGCCATTGGGAGCTGGGGGCTAAGATGGCTTTAAGTTCTACCTCCTGATTCTGGGCTGCTCTGGAATCTAACACAAACCCCTTGTCTCCACTTCCCTATGGGCAGCAGGACTGCCCAGAATCTCAGCAGTGCTCCATGCTGCAGCCCTGCCTCTGGCACACCCCTATACCAGGGCTTGGGATGGCATCCTCCGTTCCTGTATTTGGGGGGATTCTCCCCTGGTCAGACCCAAAACTTTCAAGGTCCTTTATGCTGCTGTGACCCTTTTACCAGCTATACTAAGGCTGAAGGAGGGGGTGAGAATCTCACCCAAAGGAAGGCAGAGAAAAGGAATAAGAATTACAGGTCTGAGGCAGGGTCTTTCTGCATTGGGCTCGCTTATAGCACTCTTTAAAAAAAACAACAAACCTCCAAGCAAATCAGAGCTTGTAGTATTTGCCAATACGACGCTCAATGACAGAAATGAGCAGTGGAAGGAAACTCACAAGGAGACATGTAGTAAACTTGATTTTATAAAGGCACCAAATAGCCACTGAAGAGCGATTGCAGTGGGAGTTAGGCACCTAAATACCTTTTAAAATCTGGGCTTAGTTGTTCAGATACAATGGAGACACTGATAGTCAGTTACTGCCGTGATGAGTGTGTTATAAGACCATGGCTAGATGGATTAGAGAGAGACAAAACTAGAACACTGAATTCTCATCAGAGAGCTCTAGGGAAGAAGGCATAGAGAAGAGAACCCGGTGCGGGACATAAATTCCGTTTCTGTTGTTTAGTGGTTCCCAGACTGTGGTGAGCAGAGCACTTGCTGATGGACTATGGAGAGCTGGCTGGGCACATAGTGCTGACGCTCCTCCTTGTGGCCACCCGTTCAACTGCTTTAACAGACAAAAAATACAGTAAATGCTATCCTGATATTACTCTTCATATGGGTGTTGTATGATCCCCAATGGGACTGGAGGTGGGTCTGTGCAATCACCAGCCAGAGGGGGGACAGATTTGTGCCATCACCAGTGACAGGGCAGCCATGTCCGTGTGATCACCAGGGGGAGGGGAGTCAGATCCATGCGATCACCAGCATCTAGGAAACAATCTCTATTAGCCTGTGGCCCACACTATGAAAAAGCATAAGAACCCTGGCTGTAGGCAACATAAAACTGTTTGCAAGGTATCATAGAATCATAGAATCATAGAACTTGAGATCAGAAGGGACCAGTATGATCATCTAGTCTGACCTCCTGCATGATGCAGGCCACAAAAGTTGACCCACCCACCCCTGAAATAACTCTCACCCTTGCCTCAGCTGTTGAAGTCCCCAAATCCTGATTTGGTGACTTCAAGCAGCAGATAATCCTCTAGCAAACAACCCCTGCCCCATGCTCGGAGGAAGGCGAAAAACCTCCAGGGCCTCTGCCAATCTACCCCGGAGGGAAATTCCTTCCCGACCCCAAATATGGCGATCAGCTGAACCCCGAGCATGTGGCCAATATTCTCTATCCTGACACTTAGGAAAAGACTCCCAATATCCCAACATTTAAAATCGGTACTAACTCCCAGTGGCACATTATTGACCTATTGGGTAAATCAAGTTATCCTATCAGATCATCCCTTCCATAAACTTATCAAGCTTAGTCTTAAAGCCGGAGAGGTCTTTTGCCCCCACTATGTCCCCCGGCAGGCCATTCCAGTATTTCACTCCTCTGACGGTCAGAAACCTTCGCCTAATTTCAAGCCTAAACTTCCCAACTGCCAATTTATATCCATTTGTTCTCGTATCCACATTAGCACTGAGCCGAAATAATTCCTCTCCCTCCCCGATATTGATCCCTCTGATATATTTAAAGAGAGCAATCATATCTCCCCTCAACCTTCTTTTGGTTAAGGAAAACAATCCGAGCTCCTCAAGTCGCCTTTCATACGACAGGCTTTCCATTCCTCGAATCATCCTAGTGGCCCTTCTCTGTACCCTTTCCAGTTTAAGTTCATCCTTCTTAAACATGGGAGACCAGAACTGCACACAGTACTCCAAATGAGGTCTCACCAGCGCCTTGTATAACGGGACTAGCACCTCCTTATCTCTACTAGAAATACCTCGCCTAACGCAACCCAAGACCGCATTAGCCTTTTTGACGGCCACATCACATTGCCGACTCATAGTCATCTTGCGATCGACCAGGACTCCGAGGTCCCTCTCCTCGTCCGTTACTTCCAACAGGTGCGTCCCCAGCCTATAACTATAATTCTTATTAGTCATCCCTAGATGCATAACCTTACACTTCTCACTATTAAATTTCATCCTATTACTAATACTCCAGTTTACCAGGTCATCCAAATCCCCCTGGAGGATATCCCTATCCTTCTCCGAATTGGCAATACCTCCCAACTTCGTGTCATCCGCAAACTTTATCAGCCCACTCCTACTTTCGGTTCCGAGGTCAGCGACGAATAGATTGAATAACATCGGACCCAAAACCGAACCCTGAGGAACCCCACTGGTAACCTCCCTCCAACCCGACAGCTCCCCTTTCAGTACGACCCTCTGCAGTCTCCCCTTTAACCAGTTCTTTATCCACCTCCGGAATTTCATTTCGATCCCCATCCTTTCCAATTTACGCAGTAATTCTTCATGCGGTACCGTATCAAACGCCTTACTGAAATCAAGATATATCAGATCCACCGCATTGCCCTTATCTAAAAAATCTGTTACTTTCTCAAAGAACGAGATCAGGTTGGTTTGGCACGATCTACCTTTCGTAAAACCATGTTGTAATTTGTCCCAGACGCCATCGACCTCAAGGTCCGTAAGTACTCTCTCCTTCAATATTTTTTCCATGACTTTGCACACTACAGACGTTAAACTAACAGGCCTGTAGTTACCCGGGTCACTTTTTTTCCCCTTCTTGAATATAGGAACTACATTAGCTAATCTCCAGTCCAGCGGTACAACCCCCGAGTTTAGGGATTCATTAAAAATTTTCGCTAACGGGCTCGCAATTTCACTCGCCAATTCTTTTAATATTCTCGGATGAAGGTCATCCGGACCGCCCGATTTACTGCCGTTAAGCTTTTCAAGTTTGGCTCGTACCTCGGATACCGTAATGTCTACCCCCCCTCCTTCATTCCCATCATTCACGCCGCCACTATTCCCAAGCCCTTCAGTAGCCTCATTAAATACCGAGGCAAAATATTCGTTCAGATATTGTGCCATGCCTAGATGATCCTTAATCTCCACCCCGTCTCCATTCTTAAGCGGTCCCACTTCTTCTTTCTTGGATTTCTTCCTATTTATATGGCTAAAAAACCTTTTACTATTGTTTTTAATTCCCTTCGCGAGATCTATCTCCACTTGGCTTTTGGCCTTTCTAACCGCATCCCGACACCCTCTTACCTCCATAAGGTAGGTTTCTTTGCTGATCCCTCCCATCTTCCACTGTTTATACGCCTTCTGTTTTTTCCTAATCACCCCTCTGAGACGCTTGCTCATCCAGTCCGGTCTAAAACCGCTACCTACAACCCTTTTTCCCTTTCTCGGGATACAGGCCTCAGAGAGGTCCTGCAACCTCCACCTAAAATAATCCCACGCCTCTTCCGCCTTTAGATCTCTAAATATGTTTGCCCAATCCACTTTTTTAACTAGCTGCCTTAATTTAGTAAAGTTAGCCCTCTTGAAATCATAAACCTTAGTCTCAGATGCATTTTTATTTATCTTTCCATTTAGTTTGAACCGGATTAGCTCATGATCACTCGAGCCAAGGTTGTCCCCTACAACCATTTCCTCAACGAGGTCCTCACTACTCACCAAAACCAAATCTAAAATGGCATCCCCCCTCGTCGGTTCAGCAACCATTTGGTGAAGGAATTCATCAGCTATCACATCTAGGAAAAGCTGAGCCCTATGATTATTACTAGCGTTTATTCCCCAATCTATATCCGGGAAGTTAAAGTCTCCCATGATCATACAGTTCCTACCAGTATTGACCTCTTTAAAAACATTAAAGAGTTCTCTATCCATCTCCAGGCTGGATCCCGGCGGTCTATAGCACACCCCGATCACTATCCCAGGGGAGGCTCTAGTATTTTTCTTCCCCAACGTGACCCTTGCCCAAACAGACTCCGTATTATCTATTCCATTACTATTTATTTCATTACACTCTACCTCTTTATTGACATACAAGGCAACCCCACCCCCTTTACCTTTGTTCCGGTCTTTCCTAAAAAGAACATACCCTTCCATACCTGCACTCCAGTCGTGGCTACCGTTCCACCACGTTTCAGTTATTCCCACGATATCGGGTTTCAAATCTCGGACCAGGAGCTCCAGTTCCTCCATTTTGTTACCTAGGCTTCTAGCATTAGTGAACAAACATCCTAATTTTTGCCCTTTGGCTTCTCTCCCCTTTGTTACCCTCTTTGGTAGGGACACCGTACCGTCAGTATGACGTATCGGTCTAGTATCCCTCCCCCCCCTCTTTCTTATGTTCAAACCCTTCCCTCTGTCAATATCAGTTTTTATCCCTTCGTCCACCCTCTCAATGTTAAAGCCTGGCGTGGAGAGTGCCCGTGCATCTCCCAACCGTCTCCCCGCAATTCCTAGTTTAAAGCTCTCTCGATCAGATGCGCCAGCCTCCCTCCCAGAAGTCTATTTCCCTCCCTACTCAGGTGGAGCCCATCCCGCGAGAACAGTTCTCTGTTCCCGAAAGCCTCCCAGTGGCCATACATCCCAAAGCCCGTCTTATAACACCAATCTCTGAGCCAACTATTTAACATCACAATCCTGTCCCCCCTTTGCCGCCCTTCTCTAGGGACAGGCAAAATCCCACTAAAGATTACCTGAGCCTCGATTTCCTTCAGCGTCTTACCCAGTCTGGCATAATCTCCCTTGATTCTCTCCAGCGAGAATCTAGCCGTGTCATTGGTTCCTACATGAAGGATGATAAGAGGGTTCTTACCTGCCCCTTTTAGGATCCTTTTCAACCGCAGGTCCACATCACGAATCTTAGCGCCCGGTAAACAGCACACCCTTCTGTTCTCCGGATCGGCCCTGGTCACCGGCCTGTCCAACCTTTTCACTAAGGAATCGCCAATTACATAGACCTGCCTCGGCCTGGTGACAGTGGGCTCTGCTAGTTTATGCGCCGTTTCCCCTGGTTGTACGCTCCTCCCATTCCTATCATCCCTTACAGTCCCCCGTAAGCCATTCTGTATCCTCCCCGGGCCCGGGTATCTTATGAAGAGATGTTTAATGGTGCCCGGAGGAAAAGAAGAACAAGAATTCAGCCCTAGCATGAATTGCGAGCCTTTACATCACTCATGTCGCCGTGCTGTGCCCTTGAAGAGTACATCTGGACACGTAGCTCCTATTAAGATATTTACACCCCACAGGAATGAATTACAAAATCAAAGGTTTTTCAGTGGCCTGCAGGAAGTGAGTTTATTTCAATCAGTGTCCACATCACAGCTGGCAGCACCTTAGCGCCTTTCCTGCCAAGCTTAGCGGAGACCAAGGACTGAATTGTCTTCTCACTCCTGGAGTGGTCAGTTCTGATCTTGAGATTTTAAGTGGGACACTGTGGAGGAGCGTGCACTGCTGCTACCCATGTTGTACCTGTTCTGTGGATGAACAGAAAGGACGTTGGTATTCCCGGCTATCCCAAGCACTACATTTACTTCCCTTTAAATGTCACCATCTGTCCATTCACATGGTCACATTTAGCTATGAACAGACTGACATCACTCTGCTTCTCGCAGCATGTGTTCGCTCTGAGAGTTCAAAGGAAGGCCACAATGCTAAAAACAAGTGCTCTCTTGCTCAAGAGAGGAATAAGACACAAGGCCTTTCGCTTCTAACTCACCAGTTCAAATCCAGCCCAGCCGTGTCCAAAAGCTGTTAGCAAGTTACATGAAATGGGTTGTTACTCTCAGTCCAGATGTGAGCATCACAATAATCATCGCTGTAATCCGCATCCTTGTTGTTAGTTTCACCAGCCTGCCTGGAAGTGAATGGATTTAATTGCCCACTTAGCCATACAGGGGATGGTTCCTTCAGATCAGGAATCTTCAACATTGTCAATCTGGCACCCATCATGAGGATGAAGTTCACAAAATCATTTCATAGTTTTCTTGCACTCCACTAACCTGACGTGCAAGCTTGGGCAATTCATTTCCCCTCTCTGTGCCTCTGTTCCCCCCACTCCTGTGTCTGTCCTGTCTGGTTAGACTGTAAGTTCTTTAGAACAAGGGTTGTCTCTTACAATGGGTTTCGGCAGAGCTGAGCACAGTGGGGCTCTGAGCTCAGCTGGGGTATCTAGGCAGTCATGGCAATAATACAATTCTGGGAGGTAAATAAGGAAATACGCACTCTGAAAGTGAAGGGTTTGTACTTCCCACATTGTTATGGAAAAGAACAGAACAGAAAGGAATTCATTCTGATTCACCTAATTGATTTCCATAAATCCTATCTTAGCAGGAAGATTGACTCAGCTGGCAGAGCACCAATTAAAATGGAAGAAAAGCTAGCAGTGTTTATATGTCAAGGCAGTGCTTTGTAACACATTAACTATATTTTTTGTCAAGTAGTCTGCATCTTCAACCTTTGCAGGCATGGAAGAATGTCCATTCCAACTTTGGCTTTGAAATAATATATTTTTTTTTAATTTCTTCACAGCACTCACAGTGTGCTAGGCACTTTGCAGATCAGGTAGACAGACACACTTTCTAGCGTGAAGATTCTACAATCTAATGGACATACTGTGATAGGTGAAAGCTACAAACAAAAGATCATGAAACAGAAGGATGGGTAGACATGGGTCACAAAAATAGGTTTGCATAGTTAGGTAGCTGTTATATACACATCTTGCTCCAAAACATGGTCTACAATGTATACAAATCTTCCTCCCCACAATCCACTAAAATTTCCTTTCAGGGCAAAGTGCCCCCTTCCCTACCCCACATTTGCCCCCTCTGTCCAGTGCCCATCTTCCCTCACATTCAAACCCCACACGCATACCTTCCTGCACCACCCAGCCATGCTGTGTCCGCACTCCACACGACACCCTGGGCAATTCATCCTGTGAGTATTCCACACACACACCTCATCATCCCCCACTCATTTTGATATCACGCTCAGTACTGAAGGTTCCTGGGCCTATGGGCAGTTCCCATCCTTGTCCTGTCCCATGGCGTACATAGCAGGAAGGAGACCCCCTTGTTCCACTTAGTCTGTGAGGAAGCTCTGGAGTTCCTTCTGGTTCTGCTGTTATATGAAGGAGGATTGGGGATTTGGGAGGCCTCCTTGCGGAGGTTATCTCAGGTGACCTTTGGTCAGGGACAGGGAGTGGTGACAGGAACCTAACTGGTGAGAGCCCATAATTAGGTAACTCTCTTTCAGGAGCTGTGAGAGATTTTCATGCACAGCGGCATTTCTCAAAGTTATTCAGCCAGCAAAGAAAATAGTTCCACACCCTGGCCATACCATTAGAACATAAAAGAGTTGGTTCGAGGTGTTCACATGCTCGCTGTCTCTTCCTGGGTGCAGCAGGTTTACATCACATGAATGAAATAGAGTTCTCTCTTAACTCTTGTTTGTGGTTCCTGAGGTAGTATACCAGAAGGTGCTTGCCAAGCAGCTGGAACTCCTAAAAAGGGCAAATAGTGCTTTTCTGTTTGCTCTCAGGGCGTTCCTTTCTACTGTTGTTTCAGGTGGCCAGGGAGGTCTCCCTGTCATTCAAACAGGTGCAAAAGAGGAGGTGCTTGGGCACATTTTTCACTTCCCTGCAGCTCACAGGCTCCTTTTATTCTTTCTTGTAGAAGGCATCTTGTTCCTTTTCTCTTCTGTTTGGTGGGTGCTGGAGTTTTTCTCTCCTCCCTTCTCTTGACCCTCCACCTCCCATTTATCTCTGTGATCACTGGAGCTTTTGATACTGCACGTGGGGCAGAACAATGCCTTACACATACCGGGACTCGAGACCGCGGTCTCCCCCTCTACCTCAGAGTGCTCGTGCCACACACTCCTCTGGCCAGACATATGAGGAGCTGAAGCGCCAGTGCCAGCAGAAGGGGACCCTATTCGAGGACTGTGACTTTCCAGCCAATATCTCCTCTCTCTTCTACAGTGAGAAGCCATCCATCCCCTTTGTATGGAAAAGGCCTGGGGTGAGTATGACACTGCTTAGAGGTTGTTCCCACTTTTGCTATACGTCATATCTATATTTCCATCTCTCCTGTCAAGAGTCAGATGACACTGGACTTCTTAATGAACAATCAACCAAAACAAAAAGGAACATAATAGGGGCAGAGCCCCATATGTGTGTATGGAGCTTTATAGACAAATAAGAGACATGGGGTGAAATCCTGGCCCTGTTGAAGTCAATGGGATTTCTGCCTTTGCCCTCAATGGGGCTAGATTTCACCCATAGTCTCTGCCCCCAAAGAATTTACAGTATGAATCAGGATCTGCTCATGTGGAATAAAAGAGAGAATCTTGACATGGTCTGTGTGTGGAGAGAGATAGAGGTACACGTATAGATGGATAGATAAATACAGGTGTAAATTAGATCTCTTGTAGCTTTACATATATGCAATATACATGTGCATGCTGTATGTCTTATTTTTGGTCTGACCCTCCTCTGGTGATTTTTACAGCAGTGTAACTCCATTGTATTCAATAGAATTATTCCTGGTTTGTGCCTGTGTAATCCAGAGTGGAACTGAGTCCATGATTTTTAGTAAATTTGTAAGGGCCATATTGTCCATCCCAAGTAAGGGCTGTGGTAGGTCATATCCACAGCAGATTGAATGTTGTTGAGTTCAGTGGCACTACTCACATGTTTAAAGTTAAGCACCTCCCTTAATCTTTGCATAATCGGGCTTAATGTAAGACAAGCTGCATAAGTGTGTAGAAAATGATTGGAGGGGC
The DNA here is from genome assembly GCA_003942145.1 of Platysternon megacephalum. Taxonomy (NCBI): domain Eukaryota; kingdom Metazoa; phylum Chordata; order Testudines; family Platysternidae; genus Platysternon; species Platysternon megacephalum. Next base: position 144,062 of record QXTE01000524.1, on the reverse strand, counting down.
ATGAGAAAAATGATGGTAACAGTAATCAGATCATACCATGCACAAACAATGTGCACAATGTGGTTCTGAAACATTTTTTTAAATGACATTTAAAAATTCCATATCAAACCATAACTCCTGTAATCCCTTCCCACCACCTTTACCCTGCCAGAAAACCAGACTTATTCACTTTAGAATTTTGCATTTAGTTAATTTGTTCTTTGGTGCCCCCTTCTGTAGTCTATAGAGTAGCCTGCTGCATAGTAGTCCATATAGACTACCTCCAACAAGCCCGCTGCCTAGCATTATTCCCAGACAAATGCTATGTTAAGATAGAGCTAAGGTTGAGAGTACATATGAGTTATTTAGAGTAAAATACATTCCAGGTACGTTATAAGGATCCAAAAACCTACGGTTATAAACCAGGAAATCCACAGTTAAGGTTAAATTTAAAAGAAATTCAAACATGTTAAGGCCTGGAAATGCAGTTGGGCCACTCAAGCAACCTTAGCTCTGCCCGGTCTGTCACACACTCTTCAGTCACTTAAAACTGGCTGAAATCTGGTGCATAGGTTACATTTGAAATATTTGTTAAGGATTAATGCTCATCTCTTCCTGCCATTCTTCACAACTGAAAGTTTCTCCTTCAACAGGAACTTTAACTCAGCCCAGTAAGGACACCGTGAAGGGGGGAAAGAATGAAAAAATAAAAACAAGTTTGTCTTTAAAAATTGATTTAATCCAAGCTGCAGCCACAAACACTAAAATGCCTTGATCCTAATCCTACAGGTGTGGCATGGTGTCACAACAGTGCAGAGTTAAGACTTCTGTCTTTCAGCTAGGAAGAAAAATGGAGGGAAATGCCCATTGATCATAAAATATATTCAAGTGAAGCCTATGCACAAGATTTCAGTGAGTTTTAATTATATGGGACATTTGAAGAGCCTGGGTTACTCTGTTCCTGAGATTTTTAAGAGCAAACCAAAGGTCTGCCAGCGGGTGCTATATTTCTCAAAAGACACATTCTTAGTTAATTATAGTTCCTAAACTAATTAACAGATTTACTGGTAAATTCTCAGAAAATTCATTTTGTATCCAAAGTGTATGTGCTGCAATTATGGGAAGGATGCTCTCTAGTTTTCATACATAAGAAAGAGGCTGAATCCCTGCTTTAAGTGGAAAAATTCAACCTTAACTATGGAATTGCTACAGACACTTCTCACATCAGGACCTACTCCCAAGGCTGCCTAACCCACATGGGACTGAGGTCACCTGAGTGCTGTCTCTACTGCTGTCCCAGGGACGGGGTGGGTCCCTGCAGGTGTTAGGTGTGAGAGGGCATGAAGTCCATTGACTCCATCCAGTTGTGGAACATATACTCTGAAGATAAGCTATACATTTGAATGTGTGGCCATAGTAAGATGATATGGCTGTGTGATTCTTACATACTGTATCTGGTACCAAATGCAAATATTTGTGAATCTAGATCAGCAAAAGCCCTGTTTACCTTTCCCTCTGAAACACACAGTGACTATCAAGTAGTCAATAATGTTTTTTTTCTACCAGGGGTCTATTAGTATCATAATTGTTCCAAGACATTATTTGTAGCCATGGAGAGTGGTCTGTCTTCAGCGTCTCTTCCAGATCCAGCCATCACTAGTTTTTGCAAGCTAAATCTGGAAGAATTTCAAGCCAAATAAGTGACTTGATGGGATGTGCCTTTAGGCTGTGATTTCTGCCATGTGAAAGTGTGTGTGTGTGTCTGAGCAGTGTAGCAAGAAAAGCAGCTAACAGGAGGGGGTAAGAAAGTTGAAGATACAGCAGCCCACGCACTACTTTAAGTTTCACCTTCTTCTGGCTCCTCAGCATGTAAATCAAGCCAGTTTAGTCTCCCTTTCATATCAGTAAGTGGGAGTAATGGAGGCTAAGTGTCAGGGAGTTTGTTTGTGTATGCAGTGTAGTTGTAGCCGCGTTGATCCCAGGATATTAGAGAGATAAGGCTTAGAAGTTGGTTCAATAAAAGATATTACCACACCCATCTTGTCTCTCTCTCTGTTTGTATAAGGGAGACTGACTAATGCTGCCTCTCACCTCATCTCCCAAATTAACCTGGTATTTTTAAAACGTGAAGAAATAATCATCTGTGGAATTTAAATAAAACTCAAATATCATTATTAGAAGTCAGATAATAAACCCTCTGTATAGTAGTTTGTGTAAAGAATATTAAAATAAAGGAGATAAAGCCATTTTGGGGTGCAAATCTGAGAGCTGGCAATGCAGTTATCTCCTTTATTCAGTATAAGAAGGACTTTCTAATTTGTCAAAGGTATGTGTGTGTGTGTATACACAGTATAGGCCAGCTGGTGTACATTCGCATAAACTCACTGAAGTCAATGGAGCGCTGCTGATTTACAAAAGCTGAGGATCTGGCCCTATATGCCAAATCCCAAATGCTATAAGATAATAAAAGCTATTTAGCAATACTATCCTGATTTCTCTTTCTTATTTGAAAAGAAAACCTTTAAAACTATATCTTCCAACAGATACTTTTTTATTAATGTTGGAGAACATGTGACCCCCTTCCTCATTTTTTTTTCCTCTTGGCATGAGCCACCTCTCTTTTCGCTATGCCCTCATGTATTATTTAGATTGTTAGTGGCTAGCCCAGTATAAATATCACATATTCTGTAACAATTACAGTGCCTGGGAATGTTTTGTCCCCATCGGCGACACTTGCCAATGCAAATGAATTTGTGGTCTAGAAATGGACTTGAACCAAAACTCTCCCGATCTGAACAACTCCCACCAACCTCCAGATCTGGAGCTGAATGTTGCAGTCAGTTTGGGGCAGAGGTGAAATTGCTTTACACCAGTTCAGACTCCCTCAGACCGGCTTACACACACACACACTCAATATGGAAGGGAGACCAAGTTAATGTAATTTACCCTCTCTTGAGCCAGAAGAAACTGTAAATTAAAGTAGTGTTTGGACTACCGTAAGTATCACCTTCTTTCATCTCTTTGGTATGTAAGTTACATCTACTTAGGGAATGTCAACATGGGGAAAATTGACCTGAATAGCTATGGAGAACAAGCCATTCCACAATAGCTATTCCAGTCAGATTCCCATGTATGTAGCATATTCTGTAGTGTTATATAATGTCAATTCCCAGATTTTGGAGGCGTGTTGGTGTTTGACTGAAATCATATCACATAGTAAGGCATTGCCATGCACCTGTATCTGCATTCCATTAGTAAGAAAAATGAAGGTGTGTCTTGAAACTGCATGAAAAAACAGGTTCAGTAAAAGTTCAGGACCTCAAGTACTTTGTAAACCTGAAGCCTCAGTTGATAGTAATATGCTCTAGATTTCTAGTTGCCTTTAATTAATACACTAAATATCAGCAGCTTTATTGAATGGATCCAGCTTGGCTGGAGGTCTACAGAGAATGTATAGGACCTGATTCACCTGTCAATTACTTCAGTGTGAATCAATAGCGGTTCCACTCAAGTCAATCAAGATACACAAGAGTTAAACTTGCCCATACTGTCCCACCATGTCCTGTTCCAGCAGGTACTTGGTATTCTGTATTCTTCAGGGGTGGTCTCTGCTTCCTTGGTTCCAAAAAAAGCAGAATACAGAGTGGAGGTTGGGATCTCTCCAAGGCAGTATAGACTACAAGACACGATGCGGATTTTAAAGAGGCAAATCTGATGTACATTATGGAGGGCAAGGACCAATGAAGGCAGACTCCCAGCCATGTACTAATTTGACCCAAACAAGGCTCGAATACTGGGTATTTTAAATTATCCACAGCCAAGCTTTATGGACCTGATCCACAGCCCACTGAAGTCAATGAAAGATCCCTGTTGACTTCAGAGGACTATGGATCAGGTTCATGAAGACCAGGAGTCCCCCACAAGATTCTAACCACACAACCACAGGCTCTGCACTGAGAGTTTAAATGTTCCCTTAGGTCCAAGCCCAGTCAGCATGAGAAGCTGAGTCAATACCTCATCTACTGGAATCTCCCCCATCTCCCAGCCACCACTGGTTTCAGAGAAGAACCACCACACACCAGTGAATTTAAACTCTGGCTCTCCCACTCAGGAATTTAATTTAACCTTTGCTCCCAGGATAAACAGCTTCTATACAACAGACTCTATATGTGTTTTATGGGGAAAACTCTTTCTGTCTCTCCTTTTATGGTCCATGTGCATTCCATGTTTGGTTTGTAAATAGACTTTTGTTCCATAATTATTGAATATGCTGTCAGGTTTATAGCCAAATCAGCAAATTTGCCATGGAGCGCTGTGACATTCTCCTTCCTGCATCATAGAATACTATTGCACCCAACAGTGGAACTCCCCTCTGTGGAGGACAGGGGGCTTTGTGCGAACTCTGCTGATGGGAATCTCTGGGAGTCATTACATCAGTGGATTGCCTGCCTGCCCTGGTCATTGTCCCTTTTTCAGACAATACCTCCCATTTCGGGGGCTGAGTTGGGCTCCTTATGACCTCCCATCTCCCCTTTGTAAATGAAGCTGCCACTACTTTGAACCACTGCAACTTGCCTCTGACCTAGCCCTTGCACCACCATTCATGCTGGATTAAACTGACGGATCAGGGCCTTCTTTCAAGGTGACTCCAGGATACTGCGTAGTACAATATTCTCACAATTATAACAATGTAATATGGTAGGGCTGTATATAAGCAGAACAAGAGCACCTGTAAAGTTACACTCCCAAAGTTTGGAGAGTGTTATGCAAAAATCACAAGGAGAAGTGCTTTTAAAATGTAGTGCTCCTGAAAGGTGTAGGCTTGGTAGCCCTGGAAACTGAAATCTGTGAAAGCAGACGAGGGCCACCCATGGTTCCACATGAATATTCCTTGGGATCTGATTCTCCTCTGGGTTACACTGACATAAATGACAGTCAGGGACATTACCCCCGATTTACACTGTGGTAAGCAAAGGAGAATCGAGGTCTTCGTCTCTCACGAGAATGACCACAAGGGTGCTAATTATGATGCAGAGACAGTTCTCTAGGAGCTTCCCTGTGACCACCAACTCGTTTTACAGCGGCTACCAAACAATCATCAGACAGTAATACAGTTTGGTTACTATTAATCTAAGACAGATTCCCACTAGTGGCCTGGATTTGAAAGGCTCCTTATCTCATTACTACCACAAGCCATTTAGTCTGGTGGGAAGGGTATTTTATACAAGTAGGATATGAAATATCATTTGTAAAAATGAGCTGTGATACCTCAATACCATGCAATCATCCAGAGCTAGCTGGTGTTGGTTACCAACGTCCTGGCCTTGGGAAGTTGTGCACAGAAAGAGCACGGTGGGAGCTCTGTGCCCCCAATATGTAGGGAGTAAAGGTTATTGAGGGGGGTACACAAAGTTTTAGGGCGTTTGGGGACAGATTAAGTTAAACAGCTCTCATAAAATGTGAGTTTCTTAATCGCTACATACATATGTTCCCTTTAAGCAGCAATTCTAAAATAATGCATATTATTAAAATCAAAATCCCCTCACTTTTTCCCCCACCGTAATGTTGTAAGGACTATGAATATTTTTTTTATCATTTAGTTACAGGTCACACATGCCAGGGGGTATTTAACAAGCAGGTGGGTCAGGTAATGACAAGTTCTGGTTTGACTTGCCTTTGTTTTCTGTAACTGTGACACATCAAACTCACTAATGCTTCTTGCTGGAAGGCATTTGGCTTGAAGGAATGTGGGCAGGTCACTTGCCCTCTGCCACTTCCTTTGAAGCCAGGAAGGTGCCATCTGCATCCCTACATGAGCATGAATTACGCTAACTTAATGTGTGACTCAGGGTAATGACTTTAATTGCCCATGGACATTTCTCAATTTCACCTGCTGTGCAGATGTTAATGTCTTTCTTCTCCTCCTCTGTAAGGCTGTGCTCTTTTGGCATGCTCGTGTTTACTTCAATAGGCGCAGGATTGAGCCTTTTCGTTACAAAGATGCAGTATTATGCTCCCTAAGGGCTGCAAGGTGTTGAATGTTTTCCAAGTGAGGCTAAGCTCCCTCAGTTTTCAATGATATCTAAGGACCAGATCGCCGCTCTGCTCAGTGCAGAAACAGGGGCTGGGGGAAGGTGGCTTTAAACCACCTTTGTGCCTCACTGTATTCTTAGCCAGGCACCCTGTGTAAATTAGAGCAGTCTCATGGTTGCTCTAGCTTGTACTCAGCCAGTATCAAGTCTCTTGGGGTTATTCCTCAGATGAAAATAGCTTCAGAACAGGGATAATCTGAACCCTTACCCCAGCGCACACTATCACAGTGCTGCCAGGGGTGTGTGGCACAGAGCCATTTCTCCGTCTTTATGCCACTCAGCCAAAACCCTTATTCTTGAGGCCAATTCTACCCTCCCTTTGCCACCAGACTAGCATAAATAGGCCAGGATGGAACAGAGAATTGGCTCCACTATGCTCAGCGCATTGCAGGTGGGGCACTCAACATCCTATTGGGTTGGGACATGCAGTTTGATCGTTGAGAGGGTGGGTCGCTTTTTTAATCACTTGGCTGCTGCCTCCTGAATTGGGAACTTTGGTCAAAATGCACCTCCAGGGCTACCCTGTTTGCCAGGTCCACTAGGTCTTTAACAAGTCAGCATTCAAATGGAATTTTGGCGATTCAAAGGGATGCTGCCGTATGCAGCGGGGATGATCAGCAAAGGGGTTAACTCCAGAACTTGGCAATATTTCATAGCGACAGGACTGGGAGTAGCAAACTGGCTCATGTAGATAGGAAAGTGAAGGGCTTGCCATGTTATAGGGTTTTATGTGATGTTGGCTACCCACTTTGACAAATACCCACTTTTAAAAAGCATGAGTTGTTATAAAGCTGCTTCAATAGACATGAGAAAACCAAACGGTGCTGCTGACCTTTATTTTCCTGTGGAGATTGTGTATGTTTTGTCCTGTGTAGAGTCAGGTACACTACGTATGATCTTTACATATAGCTGCTGCTATAAATTGCTCTGAACATGCACCTTTATGTGTCAGTGTATTTTTAAACTTATTTAGATGTATAGATATTTCTTAAAGCACCTCTCCCACTTCCTAGGTGCCTAGCACCAAAAATGTACACAATATAATAAATATACAGCTTCAGCAACTTATCCCCATTCCCCACCCCAGCATAACACAATAATCACACTCTGTAAATAATATAAAAATACCCCACCCTCGCTGAGCGTATTAATCACCAGCCATCTGCACCATGTACAAAAGCCTGTCAAATCAGATTCACTTTATAGTGTGCCCTGACAGTCTAAATCTGCAGCCTGTTTAACTTACTCATTTTGGGATATTGCCAGATTTCATTGCCCAGACCTGGACCTGGACCTAGGCCTTGGTTAGCGATGAAGGAATCAGAATCTCTGACACTACAGAATTAGGACTGTTAAATACACTAAAATAAATACAAACCAACTCCTTTTCCTTCTAGGGAACTGCCATGTTTGAAGGATTGCATTTGTTTCCCTATTATTGTTTTGCTATTGAACTCCCTCCTTTTGCAAAGGCATCAATAAAGGGGCTTCTTGCTCGGCTGCTTAACTGAAATAGTGTGGCCCCACTTGTGACAGATATTGCAATTGCAGGCAATATCTTTGGGGACCACACTGTATTCAGTTTATGGATCACTATTGGCCAGGGATGCTATGCAACTCCAGGGGGCAGGGTTATCACAGCTCCTCCAAGAGCCAAAAACAGTTGAGGGGTGATTAAGGAACCATGTAGGTCAGTGTTTCTCAAACAGGAGCTGCTGCTTTATATATATATAGAGAGAGAGAGATACCTATCTTAGAGAACTGGAAGGGACCCTGAAAGGTCATTGAGTCCAGCCTCCTGCCTTCACTAGCAGGACCAAGTACTGATTTTGCCCCAGATCCCTAAGTGGCCCCCTTAAGGAGTGAACTCATCATCCTGGGTTTAGCAGGCTAATGCTCAAACCACTGAGCTATCCCTCCCCCCATATAAATGTCCAATCATTTTATAAGTTCTTGGCCTCAAAAACTTCAGGTTTAATGAGTTCCAGTGGTGCTGGAACAATTTATATAGTGGGGGTGCTGAGAGCCATTGAACCAAACTGTAAACCCTGGATATGATGGAAACAAATTTAAGCCAGGGGGTGAGGCAGTACCCTTAGTTCCAGCACCTAGGATGAGTTCCACAGTTTGATTACACATTATGTGAAAAAAAATATCCTTTCATCAGTGTTGAATTTCCCACCTATTCATTTCATTGACTGTCCCCTTGTTCTTGTGTTATGTGATGGGGAACAGAGCTCCCAATCTACCTTGTCTAGACCATTGATTATTTTGTATATTTTTATCATGTCCCCACTTATTCATTTCCTTTCTAAGGTAAACATTCCCAATCTTATTAATCCCTCTTCACAAGAGAATATTTCCAGGATCATTCTCATTGCCCTTCTCTGAACCCCCTCGAATCCTGCAATATCCTTTTAGAAATGGAATGACCAGCCCGGCCCACAGTCTTCCAGATGAGGCTGCGCCATTGATTTATATAACTGCATTATAATATTCTCCATATTATTTGCCACCCCACTCCTTATGCGAAGTATCATCTTTGCTTCTTTTTTACCACAGCTGCATACTGAGCAGAGAGGTCTTAATTGAGCTATCCACACTTATGCCTGTGTCGCTTTCCTGAGTTGATCCAGTTAATTTAGAATGCTGTGAAGTGTTTTAGTGGTTTACATTATCCCCTCCAGTGTGCATTACTTTGCAGGTATAGACATTGAATTTCATTTGCCATTGTGTTGATATGCCTCAGAAGATGACAGGGTGTCACTGAAAGGTGTTTATTCGTATGGTATTGAAACTGCTACTGGATAGAGATAGAGGGCCAAATTATGCTCTCACTTACACCCGACAATCCCATTAACTTTTAGGAGCTCAGCACTTTGCAGGTTTGGACCCATAGNTTTTTTAATCACTTGGCTGCTGCCTCCTGAATTGGGAACTTTGGTCAAAATGCACCTCCAGGGCTACCCTGTTTGCCAGGTCCACTAGGTCTTTAACAAGTCAGCATTCAAATGGAATTTTGGCGATTCAAAGGGATGCTGCCGTATGCAGCGGGGATGATCAGCAAAGGGGTTAACTCCAGAACTTGGCAATATTTCATAGCGACAGGACTGGGAGTAGCAAACTGGCTCATGTAGATAGGAAAGTGAAGGGCTTGCCATGTTATAGGGTTTTATGTGATGTTGGCTACCCACTTTGACAAATACCCACTTTTAAAAAGCATGAGTTGTTATAAAGCTGCTTCAATAGACATGAGAAAACCAAACGGTGCTGCTGACCTTTATTTTCCTGTGGAGATTGTGTATGTTTTGTCCTGTGTAGAGTCAGGTACACTACGTATGATCTTTACATATAGCTGCTGCTATAAATTGCTCTGAACATGCACCTTTATGTGTCAGTGTATTTTTAAACTTATTTAGATGTATAGATATTTCTTAAAGCACCTCTCCCACTTCCTAGGTGCCTAGCACCAAAAATGTACACAATATAATAAATATACAGCTTCAGCAACTTATCCCCATTCCCCACCCCAGCATAACACAATAATCACACTCTGTAAATAATATAAAAATACCCCACCCTCGCTGAGCGTATTAATCACCAGCCATCTGCACCATGTACAAAAGCCTGTCAAATCAGATTCACTTTATAGTGTGCCCTGACAGTCTAAATCTGCAGCCTGTTTAACTTACTCATTTTGGGATATTGCCAGATTTCATTGCCCAGACCTGGACCTGGACCTAGGCCTTGGTTAGCGATGAAGGAATCAGAATCTCTGACACTACAGAATTAGGACTGTTAAATACACTAAAATAAATACAAACCAACTCCTTTTCCTTCTAGGGAACTGCCATGTTTGAAGGATTGCATTTGTTTCCCTATTATTGTTTTGCTATTGAACTCCCTCCTTTTGCAAAGGCATCAATAAAGGGGCTTCTTGCTCGGCTGCTTAACTGAAATAGTGTGGCCCCACTTGTGACAGATATTGCAATTGCAGGCAATATCTTTGGGGACCACACTGTATTCAGTTTATGGATCACTATTGGCCAGGGATGCTATGCAACTCCAGGGGGCAGGGTTATCACAGCTCCTCCAAGAGCCAAAAACAGTTGAGGGGTGATTAAGGAACCATGTAGGTCAGTGTTTCTCAAACAGGAGTTGCTGCTTTTATATATATATATATAGAGAGAGAGAGAGATACCTATCTCATAGAATTGGAAGGGACCCCGAAAGGTCATTGAGTCCAGCCTCCTGCCTTCACTAGCAGGACCAAGTACTGATTTTGCCCCAGATCCCTAAGGATTGAACTCACAACCCTGGGTTTAGCAGGCTAATGCTCAAACCACTGAGCTATCCCTCTCAACCTTTGGACACTTAAGGGTGTGGAGTGTCATACTTGATCCCGCTCCCACTTAAAACTAACATTACTTGGTAAAGCAAATAAAGGTTGGGATCAGCCTCTTCTTTTTCTTTTCTTTTTAAGGGACGATGTTATGGTTGCTCACCACTGCCAATGCTATAAATGCTCTACAAGTAAACACAGGCCTTCGCTCTCTCAGGGTTGCCAATCCAGTACCTCTCATCAGCACTACGTTAATTAGAAAAAATTAGATCAAATGATTGTTTCATTGTGATACACCATAATTAGCAACAAAGGCTCAACACAGTGTCTGTACTATTGTGTGGTAGCCAGTTTCTCAAGCCTTGCAGTAATGCATGTAGCATATTGGTGACAGGTTCATCCCCTGAATGTTGCTATATTTTTCCAGGCATATTTTAAATGATTTTTTCTCTCTTACTCTCTCAGGAAATTGTTAAAGACCCACAATTCNTGGAACTAGGGGTGCTGGGGGAGCTGCCGCACCCCCTGGCTTGAAGTGGTTTCCATCATATTCAGGGTTTACAGTTTGCTTCAATGGCTCTCAGCACCCCCACTATATAAATTGTTCCAGCACCCTTGACCCATTGTGATTTCCGTGGGATTGTGCAGGTATAACTTGACTACTGACTTGGGTACATCAAGGTGGTGTGCATCTGCAGCCCTCCTGATGACACTCAGTATTCCCTATGTAGTCATGAGAGGCAGGGTGGCTTTCTAGAGAGAAATGGAGATAGATCGCAAAATGTATGAGAGAACATTTTGTCCATGTTATTTCTTTTCTTTCCCTAAGGCCTGATCCAAAGCCCAGTGAAGTCAATGAGCGGCTTTCCATTGGCTTCAAAGGGCTTTGGATCAGGCCTTCATTCTGTAACAATTTGTTACATTTATTGTTCAGGATGGCGGGCTAGATGTTTATACTATCATATTTTCTGTGTGTCCTTTCAAAGTTTCTCTTTGTCACTATAGTAGATCCCATTGTTATAGAATATTGAGGTGATTGCTTTCTGTTTGTCCTGAATGAATACTGGCTGGTTCCATTCACAGACGGGCACTAGCATCTGTCTTCATTCTCGAGGGAGACAAGAGAAGGTATTTGTAGCTACCTGTTTTCCAGTACAAAGGTGGAAGTGCAGGGAGATCTCTTAGGTGTGCCAGGGAGTCTGTGAGGGTAGAAAAGGAGAAGGAGGCCTATCCATTGAAAGAAAGATGATCCAGGGGTAAGGCACTAGCCTGCCATTTTAAAGGAGTGGATTCGGGTCAGTGCTCACCACAGACTTCCTGTGCGATCTTGGGCAAACCTCTCTATGCCTCAGTTTCCCATCTGTAAAACAGGGATAAGAGTAGTTCCCTAGCTCACAGAGGTATTGCAAAGATAACTACATCAAAGATTATGAGGCACTACAGTAAGGGGAGCCATATAAGTACCTAAGATGTTTAGATAAAAGGGGTACTTCAAGGACAAAGATCAATAGGTGCCCATCATTAAGGCTAAGTTTTTGTCATGGATATTTTTAGTAAAAGTCAGGGACAGGTCATGGACAATAATGAAAAATTCACCTGTCCCTGACTTTCATTAAAAATACCCATGACAAAATGGGTAGCCTGGACAGCTGCGAGGGGTGGGGGTGGGAGCTCCAAGGTCCCCCTCTGCTGGTGGCTCCAAGCAGCGGGGGTCCCCCCTGCCTCTGCGGTGGCCAGGAGCTCTGGGGATCCTCCCTGGCACCCACTGCCGTCCCTCTTGCCGCCCACGGCGGGTGGAAGCAGCAGGGATCCCCCCTGCCGCCGGATCCCCCCTGCTGCCCACGGTGGCCGGGAGCAGGGGGGGTCCCTCTTGCCACCTGCGGCAGGGGGGAGTGGCAGATCCCCCCTGCCATCCATGGTGGCCAGGAGCGGTGGCGACAGGGAGCTGCGGGGCTGCCCCCTTCCACCCTTGGTGGCTGGGAGCTATGGAGGTACCCTGCAGCTCCCTGCCTCCACAGGCAGCAGGGGACCTTGCAGCTCCCAGCCTGCACTGGCTGAAGTCACGGAGATCTTTGGACGTCATGGATTTCATGACCTCTGTGACTAAATTGCAGCCTTACCCATCATACCCCAACATTCCATTCAATGAGACACAAGTGCAATAGAGAACCAATGGCAAAGCAGTGAATGCTTTTTTTTTTTTTTTAAGTGACAAGTTAGATTTCAAGGGGGGAAATCCCTGACAGATTAATTGTTTTACAGACATAATTTTCTATCCAATGCAGAACATCTGCGATATTTTTAATTGAACTTAAAATAACCAAAGAAATGCCAGTCAACATTGCTTTCCTTTCTACAAGTGTCTTATCGGCTCAGCCCCTCTCAACCTTTGGACACTCNTGACAGGTTCATCCCCTGAATGTTGCTATATTTTTCCAGGCATATTTTAAATGATTTTTTCTCTCTTACTCTCTCAGGAAATTGTTAAAGACCCACAATTCATAGTTGGAGGAGCCACAAGAACTGACATTTGTCAAGGGGATCTTGGTGAGTGTTTTCCCTTTACAGGATTATTCCACACTTATCCAAGTGCTGTGGTGCAGGAGATTCTAGAAGGGGGCGGGGGGTGGTTATTATCGAATAGTAATTCCTAGCTCTTATGTAGCACTTCTCATCAGTGGATCTCAAAGTCCTTTACAAAGGAGTTCAGTATCAATACCCCCATTCTACAGGTGGGGAAGCTGAGGCACAGAGTAGGGAAGTGATTTGCCCAAGGTCACCTAGCAGCAGAGCTGTGTCTAGAGCCCAGTCCAGTGCTCTATCCAGTAGGCAAAACTGCCTCTCCAGTCTCTTGTTCCCTAAATTGGTGGAAGAAGTGAAACTCAGAAGTAACGTGTTCTCATTCTAACCCCATACCCATTTCTGGATGCCTCGATAAAGTATTGGTTGCCGTGGAAGCAAACACTCACTTTCTTCCCTCCAAATTAAAGAGATAGAGCTGTGAAAGGCGAGGGAGAAGTTAGTGCTGCCAGTTGCCATCCATCATGAAATTCACAGGAAAGTCCCAGGTCTGTGTCCTGTAAGCGCATAATAACATTTACAGCAATGTAGAGTCTCAAATACTTAAAGTCATGATGCAGCTATCCTCATGGCAGGGCACTGCACAGACACATACTGATGTTGTGTCCCACCATGTCAATGCAACACCACAGGTTGATGCCAGTGTTGTGTTTGACATGATGCTGCAATATTATGCATTGATGCAATGTGGCTGGGTAGTAATGCCATGACATAGCTACTTGGTCCTGCAAGATAAAGTATGGAAAGTGGTTACCCTCGGAGAAAGAGCAAACAAGAATATAAAAATTCATTTTCAAACGATGAAGGTATTTAGTACAGGCACATGGTGTTATGTGACTAACTTCTAAATTGGTTTTAGCTTCTCACTCATCCCACTCTAAACAATGGGTGCTTTGGATTGAATTGCACTACACTCGAAAAGTACCACAGCTATAGAATCGTATAGAATTTCAGAGAGGATTATATTCTTGGTATACAACACTATAGGATCATCCAAAAAACATAAAGAAAGTTTGCAGTGTTGTTGTAGCTGTGCTGGTCCCAGGATATTAGAGAGACAAGGTGGGTGAATAAATCAAAGATATTACTTCACCCACCTTGTCTCTCAGAAGAAGGTTTATAATTTTCTATTGAATTCTATAGGTTTTAGAGTAATTTCTATGCAATCCTATTACATTTCCATAGAAACCTATTTGTTTAATCCCAGCTGAATTCCATAGGACTTTTCCATAAGGTGTACATTGCAAGTTGAATGGTTTCCTAATACTGTTCCAAAATGGTTTATAGGGATTTTTCAGACCTTTGTGCAGTTGCTGCCTCCTATGAGATACTCACTACTCCCTTCACTCCGTGCAAACGACCCAGGGCTTGCAGCAGGCCTGCTGGTTTGGAAAAAGTGCACATGTCTCATTTTTGTTCGGTTTCATTCTTGAGCAGTTTCCCTTCCTGTGAGTCACTAACACAAAGCCAAGGTCTTGCCTTTATCTTGAGGAAGAAAAACACACAGAAAAGGTCAAAGCCTGGCCCTGTTGAGGCCAATGGAAACTTTGTCCTTTATTTCAGTGAGATCAGGTCTTGGCTCAGATGCTCTACGACTTCCAAGGAAGCTGAGAATTGGGTTGTTCCATATGGCATCTTGCCTGGTTGGTGCCAGCTAGCCAGCCAGTCTTCTCCTAAAGTTTTAAGTTAAACAGGATATTGATGTGTCCTTGGGTGGTGGGCAACCAGCCATCATACTGCTTGCTTATAATAGGAAGTCATGTGAAATGTCACATGTAACGTCAATAAATTAAGGCCCTTCATACTTGTTTTTCCCCCAGTGGCAAAAAGTACTTCCCAGACGTTGTGAACTTTCACTATAATGAGCTAAAGTCTACTTTACAGTAACATCAGTGTAAACCCAAATAACAACGGACTTCAGTGGAATTCATCTGGATTTACAATGAAATAGTAAATAAGAGCAAAATTAGCCCACTGCATGGAGGAAAACAGCTGATAATAGTTGTGTTCATAGTCAGTTATGGCTGGTTTGTGTAGCATCTCACATTGCACAGGAAATAAAATGCAAATAAATGAAATCGATGTGAGTTTACTCCACCCAATGAGAACTCTTAATACACAATTAAATACAGAACCTGTAATACATGTAGGGCAGGATTGTGATCTTTGTTACAGTGGCATAAATCCAGAATAATTCTACTGACTTAAGTTACACTAGCATAACTGAAGTCAGAATCTTACCCATACAGTTTGAGACAAGGCTGCTACAGTATCTTTTTCCTGTAGATTGTGTATATTTTCACGATATATTATTGGTGATCTGTGTATTGGTGTTTTCAATTTGCAGGTGATTGCTGGCTATTAGCAGCTATAGCTTCTCTTACACTGAATGAAAAAACATTAGCCAGAGTTGTACCTCAAGATCAAAATTTTGGACCGGGTTATGCTGGAATATTTCACTTTCAGGTAAAACAGCATAAAATGCAAACACTTCTAGGGGCTGGGTGGCTAAATGCGCTGGTCCATTTAGTGGCAGGGTTGTCCGTTTGCTGTAGAAGTGGATTTCATAGTGTTTAAGGCCAAAAGAGACCTTTAAATAATCTAGTCCAGAGGTTCTCAACCTTTTTCTTTTTAAGCCCCCCTCCACCCCCAACATGCTATAAAAACTCCACGGCCCACCTGTGTCGCAACAATTGTTTTTCTGCATATAAAAGCCAGGGCCGGCATTAGCAGGCAGCAAGCAGGGCAATTGCCCGAGGCTCCACACCATAGCGGGCCCCGCAAAGCTACATTTCTTAGGCTTCAGCTTCAGCCCCGAGTGGTGGGGCTCTGAGCCCCCTGGGCTTCAGCCCCATGCAATGGAGCTTTGGCTTTCTGCCCTGGGCCCCAGCGAGTCTGATGCTGGCCCTGCTTGGCGGACCCCCTGAAACCTGCTTGCAGCCCCCTAGGGGGCCCCGGGTCCCTAGTTGAGAACCACTGATCTAGTCTGACCTCCGAATGATGACTGAGGCATTCAAAGCAGTACTTGCTAAACTCACCTTAAGTGAGAGTCTTGAGAAGAAAACTAGAAAAAATTTAACTTTACACAGTCACACACTGTTTTTCTATTATAAAGGGAAGTACAGTGTTAGAAATCATGGCACCATCTCAGAAAGGTTTAAATATCCAGGGCCAAATTCTACGCTCAATTAGATGTGTCCAATCCCACTGCCAGGAAGTCAAAGGGGTTACATAGTTGTAATCAAGAGGAAGACTTGGCCCTACAGTATATGTGGGTTTTTAAGATGGCTTGAGTCACATGATATTTTATATCTAGTTCAGATCAAGAAATATAGTACAATTCCTAACCACTTTTAATATCCGTGTATCTGACTTAGTTCAGATTCCTGCTCCATCTAAATAGTCCAATATAATGTAATAGAGAGTGATAATTTTATACATTTTAAAAACAAACTTCTAGAATGTAATATATAACTATAGGTGCTCAGATGCCATGGCGGTGGGCATGATGTAAGAACATGGATCGAATAGAACAGATCTCTGCTATAGAATTCTCTAGGTTGATTTAAAAATTCTATATAAATGGTATATTCTGTTAAATGTTATAGATTTTTAGAATAATTTATATAGAACCTTACTTAATATCTGTAAAACTCTATTGGATTCTATTGGAGTTTATCATAAGGACTGAGAGAAATTGTGGTGGAATGTACAAAATTCCTGCCTGCTATGAATTCAGTCTGTTACTTACTATTTTGTCCCATAGCACTCAGTGTCCTTCAGTTTGTAATGTATATGTTAACTGAAAGTCTGTGCCAACACACAGCTCTTACATGAATTCAGTATAGTTTAAATAATTTACTACAGTTTGACACTACAGCATGTATGAAGTGGCTAAGGATCAGGAAATTGATGCAGTTCCAGGTATGCAGTTTGTGTCTATAGAGTTTCACAACAGTTGTGTCTTTGTGTCAGGTTTAGAAAATAGAAGCTCTCCAGTTTCTTTATTGACTTGATTGAGAAGAGGCTTAATGGGGGAAATGAGGTGCTTACTTTGGGCCAAATTTCACCTGGCTCACAAAAACGGCGTATTTTTAGTCTTATAACAGCCCCCAGACGTTACTGAGATAGTTTAGGAGTATGGGAATATGATAGTTAGAGAGGCGTGTTAGCCTTATGAAATATTACAAGTTATCAAACAATTCTCTCACTCTCCATTCAACACAGTTTTGGCAGCACAATGAGTGGCTGGATATTGTTATTGATGATCAACTACCCACCTTTAAAGACCGCTTGGTTTTTCTACACTCGGCTGAACACAATGAATTCTGGAGTGCCTTACTGGAAAAAGCCTATGCCAAGTAAGTACTGTCTGCCTTTGGTGCATGCATTGCTCAGTTTGTCACACAATGAAAATGGTCAGCTTTTCTTTGTTCAATGCATTTTCCTCAGCCTTGACCTGGAGATACTATGTCCTAAATTAATCCCCGATGGATTGATCCAACTTCCAGTAATGTCAATGGAGAGACTCCAGTTGGCTTCAGTGAGAATTGGATCAAGTCCTAAAACCTGCTCTTTGTTTTTCTGCTGAGAGTGCTAATAATGATGCCAACTCTTATGGCTAAAAACTGGAATAAGACTATCTACTGGTTTTGCATCCAGCAGGCCACTGAACAACTTACAGTATTGTCACTGCCAGCCTGGGCTGGATTTGAACCAATAATGAATTGGAAATTAGGATGAGGAGGGGGCGAGGGGCTACAATGTAATTAACAAGCTGGGACTGAGACTCTGCTCTCACTGAACACAGTTTTTACTCCATTGACTTCAATAGAGTTACTGCTGGTTTACACCAGTGTAAATAAGAGAGAATCAGGCTCAGTGTAACCTAAAAAAGTTTTAAAAAACATTTCTAACTACTGATGTGTATTTTTCAGACTGAATGGGAGTTATGAAGCCCTAAAAGGAGGCAGTACACTAGAAGCCATGGAAGATTTCACTGGAGGAGTTGGAGAAATGTACGAAGTCAAAAAGGCTCCAGAAAA
Organism: Platysternon megacephalum; assembly: GCA_003942145.1. Classification (NCBI taxonomy): domain Eukaryota; kingdom Metazoa; phylum Chordata; order Testudines; family Platysternidae; genus Platysternon; species Platysternon megacephalum. The sequence continues at coordinate 126,024 of QXTE01000524.1, read as the reverse complement.
TTTATATGAAATCTTGGGAAAAGCTCTTGAAAGAGGTTCAATGTTGGGCTGTTCTATTGATGTAAGTAAAAGACTAGAGAGGGTGTAGTTTTGTGGGGGGTATTTTTTAAGTAAAAAATTTAAAAAATCCAGCTGAAATTAATAGCAAATAATTTGCAATAGTAGAAAATAAGCACTGCAATCATTTATAACCAATAGCTGTAATCTAATGTACATGCAATACCAGTTTAGTCCTTATGGCAGCTGTTCAGAAGAAGAGAGTCATTGGATTTCAGCTTCGTATGTGCAGTTAATTTATGTATGTAATGTGTGTAATAATAGTGAATTTTATTTCCTGGCCCCATTCACCTGAACTGGGTCAGCATTAAAGCTGTTCACGGCCCTGTCACAGGGCAGGAGTCAGTGTCTACTGGCTTCAATGATTGCTGTTACAATTTTTGTGCTATTATTATTTTTGTCTCCAATCCTGAAGTAAGCTCTGTGTGGGCACAGAGGGCTTTGCAGAGTCAGTGCCTGAGTTTGTAAGATACCAGATTTAGGACAATCCTGGAGGGTTGGCAACCCTATTTACAACACCGAAGACTGGATTTATCCATAGAAGAGGTACCACATGGGCAGCAGCTGTAAGCTTCCTTACACTACTCTGCCAGTGTGTCTTATACCTGAGCTAGAGGAACCTATCATAGGGGTAAGAGAAGATAATTCACTCACCATTCCCACTAGATGCTGGGTCTTTCCCCCTGGAACTCTGGGAGCATTCCTATTGATGACAATCTTAGTAGAAAGTCCCATATTGTTCCAATATGTGAAAAAATAGAATGATTTTTTGTGTGTGGAAAAAGTGTCTTCCCTAAAAGACTGTGCCAGTGTGCAGTATCGTAGGAAGAGGGAAAGCTATACTGTCATTCACAGTACCTTTTAGTACTGCCACTGACTTCTCAGTGTATCTAGCTGTGACGGGCCCAGATACTGACAGAGTGTCACCACATACGATGTCGTCTCAAGGAAGGGTACGTCAAAGTGTATTTTCATATTTCAGACCAGCAGCGCAGCTGAGTCAGAAGCTCGAACCCCTTTCGGCCTCATAAAGGGACATGCTTATTCAGTAACTGGCATTGACGAGGTACGTCCCAATTGTTGCTATGTTGACAGTATGTGGTGGAGAGTGGGCTGGCAAGGGGTGCAAACTCAAGTGGTGGAAACCTAGAGCTGGAGAGTGAAAGGTCACAAATCCTGTTCTCCACACCTCCTGGATGCAGTTTGTCTGGAGAACTGGGGTGGCTGCACTGTCTGAGGAGGGGACAGGATTTTGGCAGGCCACACAGGGCATGCCCCTTCTCCCCCCATCTAAGGTGTTGTGCCCAGCTTCTTGTGCCTAAAGGAACTTAGGGCATGAGGCCTGGGAGCCAGAGGACTGTATGTATCCTCTGGTTCTTCCCTAGAGCTGAGTGAAATTTTTCAACTAAAACTTTTTTGGGGCAAAAAAATGTCGATTCTCTGACACTAAAATATCTTACGAATTTGCACTGATTTCACCAAACTGATTTGGTTGGGGGAAAAAATTCTGTAAAAACCAACACGTTTAGTGTTGACATTTTTGAAACAAAGCGGTTTGATTTTTTGATTCAAAACCACTTTTTATTTTGAAATGTCCTTTCCTTTCATTTTTTAGAAATTAAAAATATTTTCAAATGCATGAAATTGAAACGGCATGGTTCATTTTGGGTCAAAGTGGTTTGTTCAACCCGAAATTATTATTTTTTTCAACTTTTTGGGGTTTTCCAGAAATATTAGACAATTTAATTTTCAGTTCGGCCTGAAACTTTTTTTTTTAATTTACACAAACCAAAAACTCCATTATTCACCCAGCACCACTCTTCTCCCCTATGAAGTGAAACTATAATCCAACCCTGGTGGGAGGTTTCTCTTTCCTCTCCACCATCCCTTCTACCCCCTGCACATTTGCTCCTGCCGAGTTCCCCAGTGCCCAGCAGAGTTATGCAGCCTATTCACTCTGGAGGAGAATTGTCATTTAGTTAATGACAGCAGCCAACCAGGAATTATTTATTACAGTAGTAATAGTCTCATTATATTTTAAGGCCACTCAGGAATGTCTCTGTTTTTGTCTTCCTATTTCTAGGTGAGCTTCCGAGGCCGAAAGGTGCAACTCATACGGCCAAGAAATCCATGGGGGCAAGTGGAGTGGAATGGCCGTTGGAGTGACAAGTTAGTTTTATGTATAATAACTATTTGTATTGCATAGAGGTCAGACTGACGAGGAGGGAAGTCAAGTCAGTGTTCTGTATATAGTCTTCTGCAGTTATTTGCAGCTTTAGCTGTTTTTCAGCCTTTTCTAATTAACAGCCTACACATGCAGAACAGTGCTGTCGTCGTCATAACATCCTGACTTCAGTAGTGTCGAGACTGCTCAGTTACCATTTAAAGAGGCACTGTCAAGATTGTTTAGTCCCAAAATGTAGGTACTGCTAAAAATAGAAACATAATCCACTATTAATATAAATGTCATTATTTTTAAGACGATTCCAATGGAAAATGTATAATTTGTATTATTTAAACATTCCCCTGCAGTATTTGCAACACAAACATCCAAACACTGTGCTATTACATGAGAGCTGGAAAGTGCTGAGGTAGTGTATAGGAATTGGACAGTATCTCTTTAAATATTTTGTGAGCCCTCTAATGGCACTCACTGTGTTCTATGTTTCTGAAGCCAGAGCTCCAAGGTATATATGTAGGTTGGCCTTGCATGTTTTGTGTAGCTATTAAAGACCATTATTTGGACCACACTTGCTTGTGTGGTTCCTTCATATTACATTTGCTGTGTAAAGAGCAAAAGACCCAACAAATGCCAACTGGGAAAAAAGTGAAACTCCCTAGTCTCTTTCACTATCCAAGCTGGATGAAATTAAAATAATAGTCATTTTAAAAGCAAACAGCATAAATGGTAAACAGTAGATTCTATTTTGGAAATTCCTACTAGCTATATTTTTCATGTTTGATTGCATTTATACATGGCCTGTTTCTGAGATCACTTACATTGCTTTACCTCCATTGTCTTCAACTGAGTTTTTCCCGATTTACGCTGGTATAAATGAGAGGAGACTCAGTTTCATAATATATCCTGACTGCCGCTTTAAAAATGGTGAAATAATTAGCAGACTTGATAAATTTCCAGCACTGATTCAAATGTCCCTTCTCTTAAAACTATCAACAAATAAATCCCAGATATTTACATTTCCAAGTGTAGTTACGATCCTTTGTAAATTCCAAAAATGGGAGAATAGTTGATCAGTATAATTAGAGATGATTAAACCTCAAAAGATTTAGCAGTTAAGCTTGGAATAGGTATCAGGCCATTTGAGATTTTTATCCAGGTGCTGTATCTGCCAAAAGGGGCTCTGATCCTGCATGTGGAACTGCTAATGCAGATCACAGTGTCCACACAGAGTCCTATTGAAGCCAATGAGACTCCATGTGGGCATGGGAGTCTACACTAACCAGGGCCGGCTCCAGGCACTAGCTGAACAAGCAGGTGCTTGGGGCGGCCACTCGGGAGAGGGGCGGCACGTCCAGCTATTCGGCGGCAATTCGGCGGAGGGTCCCTCACTCCCGCTCGGAGCGAAGGACCTCCCGCCGAATTGCCGCCGCAGATCGCGATCGCGGCTTTTTTTTTTTTTTTTTTTTTTTTTTTTTTTTTCTGCCTGGGGCAGCAAAAACCCTGGAGCCGGCGCTGACACTAACACGTTGACTTGCAGGATCAGGTCTTAGGTTAGTAATCTCATGAGAGACTTCTAGTACTTCCTGCTTGGAATCAGGTTGGAATTACACTGCTGTAAGAGCAGGCTTTCATGAAACATCTAGGCTTTTCTGCTTCCATCCTTGCTAGAACCAGGAATTGCAGCAGTGAATGGAAATGAAAAAATAGATTTTCAGTTGGGACGGCCGCTATTTCAGTCTCTCTCTCCACTCATTTGTACAATTAAAGAGCACCATCCTGCTCCCACTGACTTAATCTGGGAGCAGTGGATGGTCCTAAACTACCAATAAACGTCATGGCAATAATGATACAGATGTACAACAAGGTTTACAGTACAGTGGATGTACAATCTAGAGATATACCACTCGCAGTACTTAAATTTACCTTGTTTTTTTGTAGTATTCCCTATTCTCACTGTGGGAAACATTGCAAACACAATGGTACTGGTCAATACAGCAGTGCTGTAACCTCAAGATTTTAGACGTGATCCTGCTTCTGTCTAAGTAGATGGAAAGTTTGCCATTGGTTTTAATGGCAGCAGGATCAGGATCCTTAAAGGCACCTGTTGTGGCTACTGCTCAAATAAAATCAATCTGAAAGCGGTGTAATTTGCTAACGTATCCAGCTGGTGTCTTTGAGCCAAGGGAAATGAAGTGCTTGATAGCCTTGTAAAGCTTGACTTTGTTTTCTTGTAGTTCTCCTGAATGGCAGTCAGTCAACCCATTGGAGCAAAAACGCCTGTGTCAGACAGTGCTAGATGATGGAGAATTCTGGTATGGTACAATACAACCTTGATATAAGTCACTCTCAATTTACATATTCTTAATAGCAGAGTATATCTTTAAGATGTTTAAAATGGCATACTTCGCAACTGGCATTAATATATTTAAAACATTGTGAATTCTAAAGTTCTCAAGATAGAAATGAATGACACTGTGATTGACTTGTTTCCTGAAGGGGTTGATCAGACACAGGTGATTTGCACAATGTAAGGAATGCTTCAAAAACAAGTCTGGCAAGTTTTGTATTGTCTAAATACTCCACTCCTGTACATCACATTTCATCTTCCTAATGCCATTTGAATTGGGTGATTCTCTCAATGCAGCATTTGCCACGTTACCCCTTATGTGCCACACCTGGTGAAAAAATGACTCATGAGGCTACACAAATGCTCTTTGCATATACCGTGTGTGCTGTGCATCCTTAAGGACATGAAAGTAGTGAAATCAGCACAGAGCAGCCTAACAGCTTCCAAAGAGTTTTCAGTTGTTTTTTTCTCATATTTTGCTGTCATTTAGAGCAGTGTGGTCTAGTAGATAGAACACTTGACTGGGACTCAGGGGACCCATGTATTATTCCCAGCTCTGCCACTGGCCTGCTGAATGACCGTGAGCAAGAAATGTCGCCTCTCGGTGCCTCAGTTTCCCCATCTGTAAAAGAATGCTGACCTCTTTGTAAAGCGCTTTGAGATCTACTGGTGAAAAATGCTATATAAGAGTTAGGTATTATTTAGAATTCAAAACAGCCTTGACAAATTGGAGAATTAGTCTGAATTCAACAAGATGAAATTCTGTAGAGATAAGCGCAGAGTTCTCCACTTTGGAAGGAAAAATCAAATGCACGGCTATAATATGGGGAATAACTGGCTAGCGGGGTAGTACTGCTGGAAAGGATCTGGGGCTTATAGTGGATAACAAATTGAATATGAGTCATCAATATGATGCAGCGGCGAAACAGGCTAATATCATTCTCAAGTTTGTTAATAGGAGTATTGTCTGTAAGGCATGTGAGGTGATTGTCCCGCTCTGCTTGGCACTGATGGGGCCTCAGCTGGAGTACTGTGTCCAGTTCTGGGCACCCCACTTTAAGATAGACATGGAAAATGTGGAGAGAGTCCAGAGAAGAGCAACAAAAATGATAAAAGATTTTAAAAATCTGACCTATAAGGAAAGGTTGAAAAAACTGCCTGTTTTGAAAAACAGTCTTGAGAAAAGAAGACTGGGGGGCAGGGACCTCATAACAATCTTCAGAAAGGACTNGTGAAGTTGACTGCTGACGCTCCCCCGTCGACTCCGCCTGTGCCTCTCGCTCCAGTGGAGTACTGGAATCGACGGGAAAGCACTCGGCGGTCGATTTATCGCGTCTTCACTAGACGCGATAAATCGACCCCTGCTGGGTCGATCGCTCCAGAGGTAAGTGTAGATATGCCTTTAGGTTAAATATTAGGGAAAACTTTCTAACTATAAGGGTAGTTAAGCTCTGGAATAGGCTTCCAAGGGAGGTCATGGAATCCTCATCACTGGACACCTGTCAGGGATAATTTAGGTTTATTTGGTCCTGCCTCAGCACAGGAAACTGGACTTGATGACTTCTCGAGTTCCCCTACAATTCTGTGATTCTGTTCAACATCTTAAATGTTCAGATTGTGAGTTCTCTTTGTGTTATGTGTACAGCACCAAGCACAATGGAGTTGAGCGGGGTCCCTAGATTCTACTGCAGTAGACACAATAATAATTAATAATGGTTAAGTCTTAATTTCAGGGTTCCCAATAGATATTTATTTTGCAAGCCATTACATACTGGACCTGAAAATTAAAGGGAAAAAAATGAAACAAACAGCTCACTAACAGTTTAAAAACCAGAGCTATTCTATAGCTTCTGGATATGGCTAGCTTTCATGCATCTCTCAGAGCACATGGATTATGTGCTACATTATAAATAATAATAGCACCTACATGTGGGGATTTTTTCTGTCATGTTTTACCAGTTTATTCTCATGCATTCTATGTGGGCTCATCTCAAATAGAAAAGGGACATTTGTCAAAAAAGATAAGGCCGTTTAAAGCAAGATAAAAGATCAGAGTGGCATAAAGCAAACTACAGAAGGCTGCGTGAACTGTGTTAAATATGGATGAAAATACATTTTAAGACATTTCAAATGGGAAATATGTTTTTGATAGGAATTTTTGTCTCTTTTACCCTTTGGGTTCCTGTTTAACTAGGAACTAGCAAGACCTTCAGGGTAACATGTACAAAGCTAGATTCTGATCTCAGTAACTTACAATGAGTTACTCTGAATTTACACCAAGAGTAACTAAGGTCAGTCTTGATAAGGGAGGGTAGAGAGGAGAGGCAAATTCCACATTCATTATTGTGCTTCTGCCAGAGGGGAAAGATTAACCCTGGGGCTAGTTAGCAAATCAGCTTCTAATTCTCTCTGTCTCTGCCTCCCTCTCTTTCAAAGATGTAGGGCCATATTCTGCTCTCAGTCACACCAGTGTAAATCCAGAGCAACCCCAACGAAGTGCTGATAAGTACTTCACATGTACATCTGTGTAACAAAGAGCAGAATTTGCAGCACTTAGTCCAAAAGACATAAATTATGCAACACGGCCAGGAAATTTGTGCCAGGTACACAGAAGCAAAAGGGGTTGTTATCCAGCCCTTATTCTCAATGTACCAAGGACAGAAGTGAGATGTTGTAGGGCACCTGGCTTGCAGAGCTAGCAATACATTGGAGGGAGACACAATACAAAAAGGGAGACGCAGACAGTGAAATCAAACTGTGTCATTTGCTCCCCTATCAAAAATGTGTGGTGAAAAGTTTCTAGGACAACATAAGTTAAAGTAACCCTAGGCTCCTATTACTTATTCAGCAGAATATGGAATCTATTATAGCTGGTGGGCCTGTGATGTTGCTACCCCTGTGTGCTATTGTGAGGATTGCATCCTGTCAACACCCACCCATACACATTGCCTGGAGCACACTGGCTTTTTCATTTGTGTCATTCAGTCACTAAGGCCCAGATCTTCAAAGGTTGATTTCAATGGATGTTAGGAGCCTAAATATCTTTGAGGATCTGGGCCTACCTGCCCAACTTGATACACTGTTTTCCTGCTCTATTTCCCGTGCTATCCAGCAGTGGCTGCTGTATTGCACACCAGTCTCTGACTTGGTAAATACTTCCCCTACTGGTTCTTACTCCAGTTCGGTTCAGGTCTGAGTGCCGACCCGTTCACAGCAAGCGAAGTGCCAGTGGGCCCCTCCTATGTCTTGCTGCACATTGGGCTGTCTGCATGCTTCTTGGTATGTGGGTTGGAATGGTTGTATGCAGCATATCACACTTGGTTATAGTTCAATTTTGGCAGAACTTTTACCCCCTCTGTACTGTTTTTGCACTAAAAAGGATCACTGGGCCCAGGAGCTGTGAGACTAGAAGATTAGAGCCTCCCTTCTCACATCAGTTTTTACACTAGTGTCACTCCCTTGGGGTTGATTCTACTCTCTCCCTGACGCTGGTGTAAATCAGGAGTAACTCAGATGGAGTCAGTGGAGTCTCACTATATTAAGACTGGTATAAGAGATATCAGAATCAGGCCCATTGGGGTCAATGGAGTTACTTGTGATTACACTCGTGTAAAGGAGAGGAGAATCAGGTCTATGGAGAGAGATCTTCAACTGGTGTAAATCAGCATAGCTCCAATGATGTCAATGAAGCTACACTGATTTACAGAAACTGATGATCCAGCCCTATATTCTGATACTCTGCATTTTGAATTGGTCTGTGGGAATAGTTTCTGCCTAGGCTGCTGCTTCTGTTCAGTCACTAGTGTGATGCACTGACTGGTTTCCCTTCCTTTCATTTAGGATGAACTTTGAAGACTTCAAAGCACATTTTGATAAAGTTGAGATCTGCAACCTCACCCCAGATGCTCTTGGGGACAATGCTACCAACAAGTGGGAGGTGACGGTCCATCAAGGGAGCTGGGTCAGGGGTTCCACTGCTGGAGGGTGCAGAAATTTTCTAGGTGAACAGAGATTTCTTTAGAAAAATTTCACACTCCCATGGAAGCATCCATTATAGACACAGAATTCTTCACCCCTTTGTAACTTCCACCAGCATGTCCTGAATAAGGCCAGCGGAGTCTCAACTAGCTGAACCCCAGCAAAATATCAAAACAGTCACCAGATTCCACTTGAGAGAAATAATTTTCTTTGCCTTTCAGTTTTGTGCACCTCTTTTTCCTCTCGCGTACACCTGTGCAAACTAGGAGTAACTCCACGGAGGTCAGTTAAGTTACACCCGTGTCAAAGGGCTATAAGTGAGGAGAATCCAGCCCTTTCCATCACATTCTGATCATGCTGGTGTAGACTTGAAGTCACTCCACTGATTGAATGGAGTTATGCCAGTTTTACACCAATATGAATGAGATCAGAAGTTGATCCTTTGTGCTTTTATATTTTCAACAAAAACCCATTTAATTGTCTTGTAACTTTCATCTCCGATTTAAACCATTGCTGTTTAATGAGATATTGGAACTAAATTCTGCTATTGTTTATACTAAAATCCAAGGCCCTCAGGATTTGGCTTTTTGTCTGCAGAATTGCATTGAAACCATCAAGATACATAATGGAAAATGGAAAAATAAAACAAGCATAAACCCCCCAAACCTCAAATTACTCTCTCTATTGTCCTTTTTGGCTCAGTTTAATTTTTTTTTTTTTGAGGGGAAAAACGTCTGTGTTCTTTGCTTTGGCAGACACCTTTTGGAGCAATCCACAGATCAAGCTGCATTTGACAGAGAAAGATGACGGGCAAGATGAATGCACGTTTATAGCAGCTCTGATGCAAAAGAATCGACGTAAACTCCGGAAACTAGGTGCTGAAATGCTGACAATTGGCTATGCTATTTATGAGGTACTTGGTATTTTACGATGTAGTAGCCATGTTTGCTCTTTCTCTCTCTCCCCCCTTGTATCTCTCTGTGTGTCAGTCTAGATTTCTGCATCACACCCATTGCTGTGGTATCTAATCACCTGCGTTCTTTAAATAATGATGAGAATGGTAGATTTCCCTTTAAAATGTCCTAATATTGGTGCAGAAGGGCTTTGCCAAAATGGATTTTCTCCATCCTAGAGCCCCTGCACACAATGCCTGCCTGACCTTAGAGTCTGAGAGCTAGATTCCCCTGGCATCCAAGCTCCATTCAGCACAGGAGAGTGGGGTGGGAGGAGTGCCAGGGGCTAATGGTGACTTCCTGATCCTGAAGCCAGTGAATCATGCATGTATCTGGCCCTATGATTCTAGATCAGGAAGGGAGGTGGGAATCTGACATGTCTGAACCACGCACATCAGTTACTTTGCATACAATAATGAATAAACCTGAAATCCCTGCTTCAAATTCTATTGCAGAGCCCTAGCAAAGATGGACACTTGAACAAAGACTTTTTCAGATACCACCCTTCCAAGGCAAGGAGCAAAACCTACATTAACTTAAGGGAAGTCTCTGACCGAGTCAAGCTGCCACCTGGGGATTATGTTATTGTTCCTACTACTTTTGAGCCACACCAGGAAGCTGACTTCTGCCTGAGAATCTTCTCTGAGAAAAAAGCCATCACAGAGTAAGTAATCAGTGGAGAGTGGTCAGTCAAACAGGCCTCCTGCAACTTCCAAAACACTCACACACCAGCCATGTTAATTGGGCTTTTAAAGAACCATAAGAGATTCCTGAGGGCATTCTCCCCATCTTGCTCCAGGCAAGAGACCCCAGAGATGAAGAACCATCTCTCCCATCCACTTTCTGCAGCACCCTCGCCTGCTATGTGAGACTCCCAATGAACTCAATGGAGTTCATTGCTAGAGCAACTCTTGTAATTAACAAAAGTTAACCCCTGGTGCTGTGCACTAGATCTCAACCAGGGGAATCTAGTAAACTAGGCTTTTCCCCTTTTCTTTTTGTATGTTGTTGAGAGTGTTGTTTTTGTTTGTTGGGGGAGGGGGGTGTTGTGTGGGAGGATTGGCAGGTTTTTTGCAACAAAGTGGGGAAGAAAGAATTAGATGAGTTTTTGAACTCTGGTGAACGCTTCTATTTCAGGAGGTCCTAAATCAGAAACCCCTTTTCCAATACACATAAAATGTGGTAGAAAAATTCTACCGTGACTCCAGACTTAATTTTCCAATTTTTAGCCCACTCTGACTATTTTTGTGGGTATTAGGAGGTGGGGAAATCAGACTTGTAATGAAAACTCAATTGCAACCTTAACTGTAAAGAGTCAGTAGTTGCTCCGTAGTATATATTGTTCTGCACATGTAATAATGTTCCTGTTTGTTTCCTGTCTGAATGACCATGTTTAAAAAGAATGTTATTTTTAAAAAGCATTTGCACAACGTATAAAAAGTGAAATTAACCCCTGTACAGGTGGCTCACACTAGGCCTAGGAACCACTTAAGCTCTGTTTTGAGTTTGTGATGCAAAGACCTGACCCTCTGCATGGGGATGAATTTCACCCAAAGTGAATAATTTGTTCAGTAAAAATACTATATTTGCTTTTACTTCTGGAAAATTTAAACAGAAAGGATCCCCAGCAAAGTCTTTTGTTATTGAGTACGTTTTTGTTTCCCTCAGGGATGTGGATGAAAACGTTGACATTAATCTCCCAGAGGTAAATCTACAGAGCTAAAATAAGGACTGGATAATTCAGCATAATCGAATATGCTCCATTTGTACTTTTTCATTTCATTTGAATTTTATGAGAATGCCCACCTTGTGTGTGTGAAATCTGCAGTTGTGTTGGGTTTAGTAAAACAACCACAATAATACAACAATAATAATTAATAATTCTTCCAATTGTTTGCTGATAGGCAGCTGAAATCAGAAAGAAATTAAGGGCTGGCTCCTCAGCTGGTATAAATCAACATAGCTACTGAAATCAATGGACCTGAGCCTATGTGCACCAGCTGAGGATCTGGCCATTAGCCGTACTGTGCAGTATTACACTGTTAGGGGCACAGAACCTATTCACGCTCAAACATGCACACACATATTCTCAGAACATTTTGGGGTCAGAAGCTTGATATTGCATTTTCATAAAAATGATTAGACAATTTTTGCTGCTGAACATTAAGCTGATTTTTATGCTTAAAAAAAAATCTGACAGGCAGCCCTGGAACCACTTTGTAGTCACTATATTTGGGTATTGACTGAGCTAGATCTTGTTCACCTTATTCCTGCAAATAGTCTCACTGATTGCAGTGGAGATACTTGCGGAAGGAAAGTAAGCCAAGATTCAGCTTTGCATCTCTTTGGCACTATTTCGCTCTGTTTTCCCCTTGCTTCCAGAGACTGGGTAACAAATTGAGCTTTACATTTCCAGATTCTCAAGGTCACAGTCATTAGTGATGTACATCTATTCATCTAGCCTCGGTATTAAAGTGCCTGCCATGTGGCATCTGAATGGCAGTAGATAAATGGTTGGCTAAGTGTCATGTTGGGTGTATATTGGTCAGGAAAATGAGTGTAAGTGTCAAATCAAGGTAACTTCCACCATGTTGGCATTCAGTGGATATACAGTAACTTCGTATTCTATGGCAGCGTTGGGCACAGTGCAGGGCCTTCCTCACTAATTAGCTGATTCTCCTTCGGTGCACACCCTTCCAGTACATGGGCATGCAAGTTGCACTCATTTTGCACAGCCACTGAGTGCCAAAGCAGGGCAAGTTACACTACTTTGCTGCCTACATCTATTTTTATGATCCGCTTACACCCAGCCTTGTATTTCACACAGCAATTAATATCACCACTGAATTTGGCCCAGAGACTTCCATGACAGTTGCACCTGTTTATCCCAGGCTTCACTTGGCTGAACCTGGTTATAAAATGGAAAACTGATAGTTTTGAGACAGTGTAGCATTGGAGGCCACCAATGATCAGCTGTTCAGCTCCAGTGCTCTGCCTGCTCCTTAGCCCGTGCTATTGTGTACTCCTATCGGAAATGAAAGGTGAAAATTTCTAAGACATTGGGTGCCCGGGAGGGTTAAGTTTTTCATGCATAATACACCTTTCAGATTTTGTTATATCTATTTCAAGATGCATAGCACTCCCCAATGCGCTGAAAGGATGGCTGGCTTGCTTAATTGTTACCCTGCAATTGCAGGGGCCTCAAGCATCGGTGCATCTCAGTTCCTCCTGTTCTCTGCCTGTGACACATCATGGTTTTGTTTCCTGTGGGCTGTAATACTTGGGTCTCGTTTCAGTGGTTGGTTTTAGTGTGTGGGTGCCGGCTGTGTCACTCCCCTATGATATACAGGAGGCCAGACTAGATGATCTGGGGCTCCCTTCTAGCCTGTTACTCATAATCTGCGTGTAAGAACCAATGTTAGCTCTCCGAAAGTTTTAATGTCTCCCTGTTCTTGTAGCCCCCTAAACCAACCCCACCGCAACAAGAAACCGAAGAAGAAAAACAGTTCCGGGCATTGTTTAAACAGGTTGCCGGAGAGGTGAGTGCGTACTCAGAACGCTTTTAGCTTTGTCTTATGGTGATGACTATGATCTAATGTCATGCTTCGGGGCTTTAGCTGGTCCCCCTGAGGGGGTCAGTAAGGAAGGTTTTCCCCAATACACACTTGTAATCTGGGGGGAGGGGGCCTCACCTTCCTCTGACACAGCAGAGATCTGCCACAGGTAGAGCCGTGATTCCAGCTGGGCTGGGCCGGTGCTCTGAGGTGGTGCAATCAGGCTGGTGAGTCTTGTTCGTATGATCACCAGATTTTAGGTCAGGAAGGAATTTTCTCCCAGGTCAGATTAGCAAGGAAACTGGAGGAGAGGGTTGCCTCCTCTGCAGCATGGGCCATGCATCACTTGTCAGGTTCATCTGCGTGTATCTCAAACCCAATCAATTCCCTGGCATCACAGGGGCCTTGGGCAGTGGTCTTTCCTGTTCTTTGCTTGTGGCACACAATAGTTTTGTCTCCTGAGGACTAAAATGCTTTAGTTTAACTGACATCATTGGGCTGAACATAGGGGTATTTGGATGAAGTTTAACGGCCTGTGAAGTGCAGGAGGTCTGGTGATCCCTTCTAGCTTTAAACTTTATGAAACTATAAAAATCATGAATGTTTTACAAAAACTGGGATGGGAACAACCCTCTGTAGCTGAAAAATATATTTCTGTTTTCACATAAACCACGTGAAGTGAAAATTCAGGGTTCCATATGTAATATGTTTACTTGCAGTATATATTCAGCCACTAGATGTCTCTGTGTCCTTTATAAAGTTCCTAACCGTGTGGTCCCTGGTAAACAAAGGAGACAACACTAGAACACAAGCTGTGAGGGAGCCTGTTTGTGTCTGAAGCTGCAGTTATTTTGTTTGAATAAACACCTCCTGTTTGAGAAGAACTGTGATTTCATGTAGCATGTCAGTGAGCAGCTCAGTTGTATTTTGCCATCTCCTCCTTTTTTTTAGTCCTTCTGTTGTTTGTGTGATTCACTATTTCTGGGATTTCAGGAGCAAGCTGTAAACCCAATGACAGTAGTGCAGTAGAGTTTTGTGGTTGTCAGATGGATGATGATGGCATTCTGTTAGGCTTTCAATATGTCTAAATCTAGACACCCAAAAGTAACAGCTGCTTTAATTTCTCAACTCTAGGACATGGAGATAACTGCAGAGGAACTTGAATATGTTCTGAATGCTGTATTAAAAAAAGGTAAGTGTTAATAACAACTTTATTTGCACTTATATAGCAGCTTTCATCCAAGGACCTCAAAGGGCTTTGTAAAAGTGGACATTATCCCCAATTTACAGATGGGAAAACTGAGGCACTGCCTAGTAACTTGCATAATGTCACACAGCACTCAGTGGCAGAGTCGGGAACAGAACCCAAGTTCCCTGACCTAACCCCTAGCCTACGCTGTCTCCCAACAAAATCCATCTCAGGTCAGTGATGCCAATTCCCGGCTCCGGAGAAAGAAGATTGTCTTATGGCTAAGACAGTGGACTGAGACTCAGGAGATCCTGCCTCTACCATAGAATCTCTGCATAACCTAGGCTAAATCATTTAATCTCTCAGTTCCCCATCTGTAAAATGATATCACAAACAAATGATAATAATAGTAACGAAATAGTGACAAAACCAAAGAAGAAATTGTGAAAAGTACAAAGTCTATTTGTATCCTCCTGAAGAAAATGGGACTCAATGAGTTACTGGGAGCAGAACTGATGTTCTCTGGTTTTCTGGGGTATCTAAATTTCATGTGGCTTTCTGAGTCTTAAAATAGTCAGGGAAAAGGAAACTCCAAGCCATTCTCCACAATACAAACAGCAGCTTGTGTTTACGTTTGATGGGAGTGTGCAGGAAGTCTGTGTGTGCTCATCTCAGCAAGTGCTCCATTCACTGAATAGCATCAATGCCCACTAAACATCTGCTCGTGCACAAGGCACACTGGGTCCACAAAATGAGAACATAAACACAGCTGCTGTTATTTTCTTCCTACCTGTAATTACCCTGTAGCTTCCAGTGTGACCGTGTTCTTCACTTTCCATCCTCAGCTGTTCTGTAGCTCTGCAGGGCGCTGTTACACAGTTGTTTGGTTTCAACCCAGAAGTGGCTTAACTTCAGTAGGATGACCATATTTTCCCAAAGGGAAAATGGGACACCACACTGGGCCGGCCCAAGGCCCGTTCCCAGCCCCCTGCAAGCCTCCTTGTCCAGCCCTCCCTTCCTCTTGCCCGTGCAGGACTGGCCCGAGGCCCCCCTCTCCCCCCCCCCCACACGCCGTGCCAGCCTGAGCCCCCTCTGCCGCCCACCTGCTTGGGGCTGGCCTGAGGTCCCCCTCTACCCCTGCCCGCTTGGGGTCAGCCCGAGGCCCTCCTACCTCCTGCGTGTGGGGCTGGCCCAAGACCCCCTGCCACCAACCCGGCCCAATCCCAAGACCTCTCTCCCACGCAGGGCTGGCATTGCCACTTGCTCCCTCCCCCCCCCCATTCCTCTGCACCCTCTTAGGGGTCACACCCCACTAAGGGTCGCACCCGCTTTTTTTTGGCAAAACTGGGCATTTGTCCAGTTTACTTTTGTCAACTGGCCATCAGTTGGCAAGAACAAACTGGACAAATGCCCAGTTTTGCCAAAAAAGTCAGGATGACCGGGACAGGGCTTAAAAAAGGGAGTGTTCTGGCCAAAACAGGACATAAGGTCACCCTACACTTCAGTGATGCATGAAGTGGCCTCTGTATAAGAAGGGATAAATTCTGCTCCCAGTTACACTGATGTGAATCCTGAGGGACTCACTTGAAGTCAGTGGAGTCACTCCAAATTTACACCACAGTAACCAAGAACAGTATTTGGCCATAGACAGTTAAGAAATATGCAGTGTGGATTACAAAGGCCTATTTTGCTTAGTTTGTTAATCATCTTCTAAGGTTTGTTGAGCACTGTGGGATAAAGTTTGATGAAGCATGCTTAGCAATGCGTCGCCCATTTTTCTGGTCTCCAGTTGTTCTGGTGTATCTGCTGCTGAGCACTTTGTTATCATCCTGTGGATCTGGGCTCAGCACTTTCAGGAATAGCCCATCCTCAACCTCCAGCTATGCTCCTTTTGGGTACTATGCAGGCTATGGGGAAGGGGCAAGGGCTTGTTGTGTTGAGGCTGGTGAACGTCTTGCCACACTCTGCAGTTATAGGTGTAGTTCAGCACATTTCCCCTTCCACTTAACTCAGGATTAAGCCCATACAGCCCAGATCCTCAAAAATACTTAGGCACCCAACTCCCACTGAATTAATGGGAGTTATGAACCCATATTTTTGCAGATCTGGACCTGTGACTATCTGTGGCAGGCCAAACAATAACAAAAGGGCATGCCCATGAAGGTTAGACACAGAAGGAAAAAAACCTCCCCCTGCCCAGGGCTTTGGTTTGACTCATCAAACAAGTAGCACAAAGGATCTCCAGTTACTTTAGAAATTGTAGACCCTCCTCAGAAGAGTTTGCTTCAAAAACAAAATGGGTTCAGCTGCCTATAGCATGCCTTGCCCAGACCAGGATTCCAAACTAGCTGCCAGGGAAATGACATTTCCCAGCAATTCCACACCCCTGGATCCCAGAGCAAGGCCAGTTGGCAACTACCCCAGTCCGTTCTTACCACCAAAGGAGAGGAGAGGTCTGGTACCCCCTACTTATAGGGCTCCCATCGCAGGGCCTATGTGCTGAGTCAGCAGTGTGGTGTTCTACAAATCCCAGCTCACCTCCCCAAGACAACTTCCTCCCTTCACTGACCACATCCTCTGCTCCATAGATATTTTAAAAAGTCACAGCTGGGATGGGGTAGTGCTGGCTTATAGGTCTCACAAATCTTAAATGGCAGGTGCATCCTGTTACGCTATTATACTACTATGATTCTGATTGGTTGGTTCCCTCCCCCTCATCATGAAAACACTGGAAATCAAAATGTTTAATATTTGTGTTAAAACGTAAAATGTTACCTAAAGTAAATTCTAAGGGACTGATACAACACCCAGTGAAGTCAATAATGGTGAGTCCCATTAGACTCCTAGTGACTGCATTAAGCTTTGGATCAGGCAATAATTTTGTAATGGCTATTTCAAAAGTATGTGTAACACCCATTAAGACAACAATAAATACATAAAATATATGGATGTATAGTTTTGAAACTGTGATTCTATCAGCTCTTGATGATCAATCCCTGCTTGACTGTTAATAACGTCATTTTATTATATTTAAAATTTTTAAAGGATTTTTACAAAGCTAGTCCTGCAGCTCTTACTCTCTTGAGTAGTCCTATTGAATGAGATTTTAACTGACGTCACTGGAGGTTTCTCATGTGAATAGAGGCAGCAGAGTTGGCCTCCAAGTGAATTACTCTTTTGGAATTACAGGTAGTGGTCATAGGAGTATCTTTGGAACTATATCTTACTTTTTTCCATTGTTAATTTTTTACACTTTAAGTTTATGCCCAATGACTTTATTTCTTATTTAACTTGATTGTTATGCTTTTTCAGCAAAGGACATCAAATTCGAGAAAGTAAGCCTCATGACATGTAGAAACATCATCTGTCTTATGGATGTATCCTTTCAAATAAATGCTAATGTGAATTCTCCGGGGTCACATTGACACTGAATGTATGCAAGTGCCCTGAGGGATCTTTCTCATCCCCGATACTAGACATGAGTGCAATATTGTGATACAGTGGAGGTACACGAAGCACAGCAAACAGATGGTGTCAAAATTGTATTCCAGCTTTTATTATAGAAACTTAGAGCGGGACTTTTCAAAAGCATTCAGGTTTTGCCATAGACTTCAGTGTAGTCCATGGCTGAGCTCTTCTGAAAATCTCACCCATTTTATTTATATATAAGATGTTGATATTTCAACTACTGGGCAGCAATCTGAAAAACCTGGAAATGACTGTCAATCAGATCCATGTGCTCCAAAAAGTGGAAATCCAGTCCCTTCCCAAGAAACAGCTGTCTTTACAACTGCCTGATCACTACTGAAGCTTCCTAGAATAGCTTCTTCCCTTTTATAGGTACTTTGCAGAGCCTGCTCCCCTGATAGCTGGCCATTTAATATTGCAGACCAAGCAGCCACAGCCCTAACATGGCAGCTGGCTGCTGCTTGCTGTATCTGTCTTTTTTCCAGCTAGTAAGTTCTCCTCTTTTGTTTTTGTTTCTCCCGCCCTTGTTATTTGTGGCATCTCCTCACAAATACTTGCAATAAAAGCCCAAACAAAACAAAACAAAACAGCTACCAACTCAAAACTCAGCCCAGGCTGGTCAAAAATGGTTAAGATTTGTGAGGCTCTCAAGCAAATCTGCCCAGTTTTGAATAAAATCTGGGACCATTTATTCTTTTGCTGAATAGTGGGAAGTACCACTCTACAGAAGATGGCAGCTTCTAAAACTACTCTGGGCTAAGTTTTCAAACCTGAGTGTGTGAAGTTCAGCACCTAAATCCACGCTTAGGCATCCAAGTAAGTGGTCTGATTTTTCAGAGGTGCTTGAGCACCTTTACAATCCTGTTGGAGCTGTGGGTGCTCAGTGCCTCTTCAAATCAGGCCACCCATTCTGGGGCTTGTGTAGGGTGTAGCTGCCAGACTTTAGGCAGACCCAGATTTGAACGCTGGCCTGTAGGAATGCTTGCTGCATTGGTAGCCATTAGGAGGGCTCTCTCCTGAAAAATTAAGATAAAATGTTGAGACGAGGTGGAGGTAGTCATCACCGGCTAAATCCTGATGCCCTCACTCATGCAAAATTTCTGAGTAAGGGCCCCATCCTGTGATGGACTTAGCACCTCCTGGGAGGTTCTTCTGAGTGTCTCAGCTCCCATTAAAATCAGCACTTTGCAGGATCAGGGCCCTAAGGACTGAGGGAGCCCTGACAGGATTTTCCCATATGTGAGAAAGAGGCAAGTTCTAACAAATCTCGATACCCCTCTATAAAAAGTACCTCAGCTTTCTATAGCAACTGCCCAAACACCAAGGCCAGGTTCTGCCACACTCACTCTACAAGTAGTTCCATTGGTTTTTGACTGACTCCGGGTAGCAGAATCTGGCCCTAAGATAGCAATACTGATAATGCAGTGGGTGAGCAATTCCCATAAAATATGGTAGCATTTTTTTATCAGGTAACTTAATTCTCTGAATCATTCCTATCCAATTGGAATCCAAAGCTGCTCTTGCTTTGGGACAGTGTTCTCCCTACATTACTCAGCAGAGATATCACACAACATTCTAGATTTCCAACAGCAATCATTGCAATTGTTTGCTCTCAACAGCATCATAGGCTTCCTAGTGTAGATATTGTTATCTGAGTAAAGGAATGACTGGTAGATTTGGACAGAACATGGGATTTCACTTAACCAGTATTTTTCCTTAATGTGGGTTTTACTAGTCCAGTGGTAATGGGAAACTGGAATTTAATGAGTTCAAGATTTTCTGGGACAAACTAAAGAAGTGGCTGGTATGTGATTGTATTCATTATTTTAAGTCTTTATCATTGGAGTTTTTTAGGAAAATGTCAGACAAACACATTTCAGAGATGGTCTAGATATATTTGATTCTGCCACAGCCAGGATGAACTACTAGATGACTTCTTAAGGTTCCCTTCCAGTCCTATATTTCTATGATTTTCAGAGACAAAAATCTAATGGCATATGTCTTCAAAAGCACAAAATATTGATTAAAAACACAAGCTCTTAAAAATATGTGTTTTCCTCTGGGAAGTATGACCAATTTTTAGTTTTCCATTGCCCCAAACCAGAATGGTTTACTGGAAATATCAGTGATTTTGGTAAGCTAAGAAACTATGTTTGAGGTAATGAATTTCAGAAATGTGCTTTAATAGGAGGCCAATCAAAATAACACTTGAGGATTCTATTCCTATTGTTTCACACAAGAAGAAAATGCTGACTTGTGATTAGTGGAAAATAGTCATGTGATGAATTATTGTGTTTCCATTGTTTATCTCCTCAGCAGTAAGCAATACTGAGGGTCTGGAACAATGTTAGCCAGTTAGGCTTCAATTCTGCAAACACTTACACATTTTACTTAACTTTACTACCATGAGTAGTCCCTTTGAAATCAATGACACTATTATGGTAGTAAAGTTAAGTATGTGAGTATATGTTTCCAGGCTTGCATGTCAAGGCACAATAATTGTTTCCTCGTGGGTCATTAATAATCTTCTCTGAATTTATGCTCCATCCAAGATGTGATCATTGCAATTTTCTGCTTCCTGGATTTTTCATCCAAAGTCTCAATTGTTTTTCTGGATCACTTCACTTCATCAGTCCTTTAATACAATTGTTTGATTTTTTTTAAACTGGTACACTTAAGAAATGCATGCTCCCAATGGAGAGATTTCCAGATATTTCTGATTAAAACATTCAGAGTGAATATAACAATGGATATAACTAATTCACAATTGAGTTAAGATCGATATATCCTGTCCCACAAGGAAAATGTGGAACTTTACTTCAGCTTGATAAACATTTAATTTCTGGGTCAAACCTTGATCAGTGTTGCCAATTCTCATGATTTTATTGTGAGTGTCCAGATATGTGTTGCTTTTCTTAACTCCCCAGTCTCTGAAGACAAGAAATTATGTGAGAATCTTAGTTTCATCTACAAAAGTTTTTCTTTCTAGCCTTCCCGTTTACGGAGCAAAGCACAAAAACATTAACTGAGTGACTCCTAGGGGTTCAGAAACCTGAAGGCACATAAAAATATCCCTAAATTATTATTTTTTTAAAATGATTGTTGAATGCTTGGGGTTGGCAGTACTTTTTGATTTTCACCTCAGCATGGTTCCTAATTCCCCTTTTGACCCAACCGATTAGCCAGAAATTCAGGGTCTAGTAAGTTGTTCCAGTTAGGAGTAGGAACTAGTGGTAGTCAGGTGTTTCTTTGATGCAGTTTTGTTTATTTGCAAAGCCCTGTGTCTCTGAAGGCAGAAGGAATCAAATAGCAGGAAACAGCTTCTTTTTCTCATAGCACCAAGAGCACTCTTTTCAGCCTGCACCCTGACCCGAAAACCACTCCTCAGGTTTCTTCCAGGGTCAGCCACTGCTTTCAGCTATCTCTCTGAGTGTCTCTCATATGTGTTCTCCCTTCCCTCAGTGCTTAAAGTGGGGGTGGTCACAGGGGGTTGCAGAACTAGGGGGAAAATGTAAGCTCAGGCGGGGTTAATGGGGGGCACAGAGCATCTACCAGAGCTGCTGCCTCATAAGCTCCCCAGGCTCCTGCTGCTTCCTCATACGGCACTGGGCTCGGCCATGGGTAGTGCCCACTTCCTGGCTCCTTCACCTGTCAGTCATGCAGACAGGGGGCCTGTGTCCCTGGGGGAGCAGAGCCTCGGCCTGGGAACTGCAAGAGACAGGGGAGCAGCAGATGTAGCAGCTCAGATAGGGAGACCAGCCCTGGCACAGCCTAGAAGCCAGGGTGGGTCTGGGAGAATCCAAAGGGGCCTCAGACCCTACCCCTCCTGCCACCCACCACCTTGTAGGAGCAGGCTAAGAGCCAGGCCAGCAGAGAGGGATGGGGTGGGGAGCAGCAAGAATGGGAGGGCATAGAACGGGCCCCCAAAGGACTCACTGTAGCCCCAGAGAGACCCCCCAACCCCACTGTCACTAGACCCCCATCCTCAAGAGAAACCCCAAACTTTACTTTTACTGCACCCCGAGAGACCTCCAACCACACTGTCACTGCACACCCACCCCTAAGGTCCCCAACCCCACTGAATCACATTGTACCGCATCCTCTGAGAGACCCCCAACCTCAGTGTCATTGCACCCCCACCCCTGAGATCCCCCCAAGCCCATTGAATCTCACAGAGCCCCTGCCCTCTGAGAGACCCCTATCCCCACTGTCACTGCACCCCCATGCTCTGAGAGACCCGGACCCTACTGAATGTCACTGCACACTCTCCCCCTTGAGGCTTCCCCAACCCTACTGACTTTCACTGCACCCCTACCTCCAAGAGATCCCCCAAACCCACTGTCACTGCAACCCCCCAGACACCCCTAAGCCCCACTGACTGTCCCCCACTCCTGAGACCCCCCAACCCTACTCTTACTGCCTCCCCAGTCCCTATTCCCAAAGAGACCCCCAACTCCATTGAATCTCACTGCACTCCAGCCCCCTATTCCCAAATAGACCCCACTGAATTTCACAAAGCCCCCAGACCTCCCCCACTCAAACTCTCAGGATATATTTTGTTTTAGTCATTTGCATTATACAAATAGGTATACATACCTTACTGAGCTAAAAATTGCATGTGTTGTGTATTATATGTATGCAAAAATTGTGAATTGTCCGTATCAAGTGCATGAAAATTAACTTTGGCTAAGATTGTGATAGACACCCCCCTCCCCCTTACTTCTTTCAGACCCCTTTAAGCACTGCCTCTCTCACACATATATGCACGCACACATAAAATACTCAGCAAAAAGTTTTGGATGGTTTCACATACTCCTTTTATCTTAGGTGGGGGCTCACCCTTGCAGTTATGTTATTTGAAGAGTGAGTTCACACCTACTGATCTCAATGAAGTTTTAACTCAACCCATAACAACTTTCACTCAGCTCATAACAAATATGATAGAGACAGCTTGATCCCAAATATACCCTCAGTTACACAGCCAGATTAGATCCAGACCAAAGTCCCTTCAACTTCCTTAAATGTTTGTGCTAAATCAAGAATTTTAAAGATAGGCATCTAGAACATGAAACATCATTGTTTTATGTGCTATAAATACGTGAGATTTGTTAACTTACTAAATGCTGAATGTCTACGTTTTCCCCCATGCAGAGTATCTACGTTCATTTTGATTCTGATCGTTCCGGAACCATGTCCTCCTATGAGTTTCGTAGTGCCCTAACAGATGCAGGTAAAAGAAATATTCGATTTATGTTGGGAAAACAGAAAAACTATGGGGCAGATCCTCGACTGGAGACTGAACTTTCACTGACACAGAGAACAATTTGTAGAGTGAAAACTGTCAACATTTCTTATTTCTGAATTCTACATCTATTTTAGATGAAAACCAGTTTGCAGTCAGCTCAGTTTCTGCTAGAGGCAGGGAATCAGTCCATAGAGTACTTGCCCACTAACAAATTTTCAACAAATAACTAGATTATTTATTAAAGTCTCACAGATTTCTTTTCAGGTCAGTTAGGTTGCTGCTGAGGCTTCTTCATTATTTATTTGTTTGTTTGTTTGTTTATTTTTAAAGGATTTCAACTCAATAATTACCTGCTGCAGCTGATTGTCCTCAGATATTCTGATGACCAGTTCCAGATTGATTTTGATGACTTCCTACACTGCTTAATTCGCCTAGAGAATGCAAGCCGTGAGTATCCACTTTTGCTGAAATCATATGTGTAACACACTCACAAAGTTTGGGTTATGTCCCTGGTAAAGGCTGGTCCACTAAAAGATAACAGTCCACTGCTGCAACCAGCTAGTGGAGTTACTTCTCTAGCTCAAGTACTAGAGGTCTCCCCAATGATCTTGAAGGCCCCAATTTCAAATGCTGTCAGTGTTCCATGTAAGGGATTGTTAGACATACACGTGTTGACATTACACACTTTTTAACAATTTGTTTGGGTTTTTCACTGAAAAATATAACCCACAATACAGCTTATGAATTCTGGCTCTCGATTCATTTGCATGCAGGGGTCTTTCTCTGTCCAGACTAATAGCAATTAATAGGGATGGGTAAATCAGCCTCTGATTAAAGTGATCCACTGACCCTGGCTCAAACCTTAGACCAAACCCAACCCCTTTATGAGGATCAAAAACAGTTTAGTTAACTTTTTTAAACAATATTATTAAGTTTTTTGCTTCTTTCTCCTTTCTGGTTCCAGCCTGTGCTGGAAATTGAAGGGTCAAAACACAGAGAGGGAGTAGGTATTTCTGCTATATTCCCACCATAACTTTTTAGAATCAGGAAATGCAGATAGTCTGGATAAAATTCAGACATTACTCCTGGGGGAATTCTGTGCCACTGCGCATGCACAGAATTTATGCCCCCTGCAGATTTCTTTGCTTCCCTGCAGAAAAATGACTTTCTGACGGGGAAGCAAAGGGAAACCACAAGAGCGGTCATGTGACCCTCCCCAACAGTATGTTTTGTGTGCCCAGGGCAGCCGTCAGAGAGGTAAATCACTGTGGGGCAGGAGGCAGGACTGGGGAAGACCCGGCTGGTGGTTCCTACCTTGCACCAAGCTCAGCTGCTAGTCTGGGCTAGGCTAAGCTGGGGAGGATGGGACTTCCTCTTCCCCTGCACGGAATCTGGGGCCGGGTCAGCAAACTTCCCCCCCCCCCCTTTCCTGCATCCATTGCTCCTCAGCTGCAGGACGAGGGATCCCTCTACAGGGAACTGCTCCCCCATCCACCCAACCCTCATGCATCCAGACCCTCTCATACCAAGACCCTCCCGCCAAGCCCCACTCCCCCTGCACTCAGAACCCCCCACAATGAGCCCCACTCCCCCTGCACCTGGACACCCCGACGAGCCACCCTCACTCAGATCCCCACTCCGCTGAGCCCCAACCAGTTGCACGTGGATCCCCACCCGACTGAGCACCACTCCCCCAGCATCTGGACCCCTCCCCCGAGTCCTCCCAGACCCCACTGCCAAGCTCTATCCCCTCCACACCCAGACCCCCCACCGCTTAGCCCCACCCACCTTCACCTGGACCTCCCCTGAAGAGTCCCATTACCATTGCACCCTGAACCCCCCAACAAGCTGCTGTGCATCCAGATCCCCTCCACACCCGGATACCCCACTGAGCTGCCCGCACCCAGATTGCCCCACACAGAACCCTCTCAACCCACATCTGGATCCCCCCATGCTAAGCCCCTCCATATTTGGATCCTGCCTTGCTGAGCCTGCCTCCCACACTTGGTGCACCTGGCATGGAGGGGCAGGGCCCTGGGGTGTTTCTGGGGAGGGCCCAGTCCTTGCACTATGTCAGGGTTGGGTGCAGCCTCACCACTGAGTCCGTGTCCTGGCGGGATGGGGGGAAAGCTGCATAGTGATCTCTCACCTCTGTGCCACCAGTCGGCTGTGCTCCCCAATACCATGCTGGAGCCTCCACATTTATTTGACAAATAAAATTTGCAGAATTTTGCAGAATTTTAAAATATTGTGCACAGAATTTTAATTTTTTTGGTGCAGAATTTTTAATTTTTTGGTGCACAATGCCCTCAGGAATAAGACATGTATCCAAACATCTGGGTGTGTCTCACATCCAAATGGCCAACTTTGGATTAATTTCTGAAGTCCATACTCAGACAAAAGTCCCAGTGAAGTCAATCGTCATTTTGCCTTCACAATGACTTCAGTTTTCAACCCATTCTAAGGATTCACCAGTCACTTGTGATCTAAGGCATAGAAAGCCAGATCCTTCCTCTCTATGGAACAGTCACAAATGGTGCTTCACAATGGGACAGGTTGCTTATGTGCATGAATGTGAATGGGGAGTCTGTATAACTGTGATGTCCTGATGTTTATTTCAGGGGTATTCCTGGCACTAAGTAAGAAAAACAGAGAATTCATTAACCTGAATATAAATGAGGTATGATCATAACTTCATATAAAAACTGACAACCTGGAAATCTGCTCTAGAACTTTGTCACTTTTTAAAAATTGGGAATAATCCCGGCCCTAGTGAATTCAGTGGGGGTTTTTCCATTGACTTCAGTGGAGCCAGGATTTCACCGTTTCTGCATAACTCTGTCTCCTCCAAGCTGATTTCCCACCTTTTCGCCCCATTTCATATTCACTGCTCCCTTTCTCTCCTCTTTCTGGGTTCTCTCCTCCTTACTCTTTCTGGGCCCAATTCACTGCTGGAGTAAATGGGTGCAGCTGATTGGAGCAAAATGCCTCCTGGTTCTTCCTAAGTCACTGAGGATCCATACCACCCTTTACTGTAGGCTGTGCCTGACGGGCAGCTGCTGCGCTTTGTGCTCTTGTTACTGTGCTGATCCATATCTTCTCATTGTTTCCTTGTGCTCCCCCGTCTGTCTGTTGTGCCATCTGTTCTCCCTCATTTCACACTTCAATTATTATGAGCAATTTGGGGCAGGGCCCATCTGGTTGTTAGATGGTGGTACATTGCCTAGCACAATGGGAATGGAAGCCTTTAGGTGCTACCACAGTATAATAATAAATAATAATAATAAATAATCTAATTCTTAGAGCTCTACAATGCATTCCTTTTTTAACTAAAGACCTTAACGTTGTACAAGTCCCATGGGGGGTTGGGGAGTGCGTTCAACTTCTGTCTCTGCTACTGGGAATTATTACAGTTTTCTTTTTTTGGCATCCCAAGATTTCTTTCCTTGTAATAATTGGACTAAAATGTTACTCTTATTTACACTGTTGTAAATTCAGAGTGACTCCAGCAAAGTCAACTGAGTTACTTCAGATTTACATGTGTAGGTGAGAGAAGAATTTGTCCTGTTGCCTTTCTTTTAGTCAAGAAGTACTTGAATCTCGCCATTAACTTTGCTGACAAATATTGGTATTATCTACAACTAAACTAGGGCACTAGCTCATTGGCACAAGAATCAGAATTCCCCTGCATTGTAAGGCACTGATTCAAAACAAGATGGTGCTGTTACAAGGGCCTTTCCTCTGGCACATGGGGTTTGATGGTGGTAGCTGGGATTATCAGTCATAACTTTTGGTCTTTATTTCTCTACTAGTTTATCACCCTGACAATGAACATTTGAAGCTGTCCAACCTGGATTTCAGCAGGATCTCATGATTGTGCCACTCAAACCTCCAACCAAAGAGCTGTTATTCTTTCCATGCAAATGTACACAGGCGCTGTGGTGCAAGGGGAACACGTATTCTTCCCACCCTTTCTCTCCTCCACCCCCATTATATTACTGAATAAGATCTTTATGGGATGACATTTGTTTTATTTTGTATAAAGATTAATATTGATTGCTACAGTGTAAATATGCCTTTGAATGAGGCACGTGCACATTTCAAGCAGGCCAAAACTGACAGTGGTGAGTGACCAAGGCCTTTTATGAAATATAATCATGTTCAGCCCCAATATACTTATTCGTTGCACCACGGAAACCCACTCATTAAGAATCCTCATGGTTGCTTGTCTACAGGTTAGCAAAATGCTTTTGAAGGTATAGTAGCCTGCAGAACTTCATTAAAATGGTATTGACTTCCAAGTGGATTTTGCCCAACAAACGCTGGGCCAGCGTTATAGAAGAGTATCCCAGAGTGTTGCAAATCAGGGCGCACTAGTGGAGTGATAGATTTATTATTAACATTCATCCTGGAACATTTATCCCATGGGAGCTGTGATTCTGGCTTGCTCGGAATGATGTTTGATCCAGTGGCTGGCCCTGTCTACAACACTCACTGAGAAGCAAATTATTTCCTCTGACTCTCCTCTGTTCTATCCCCTAATACCAGGCAGACCAAAGTGTATCCCACAAGGCAAATAAGTTTCACGCCATTCTACAATGCAGCCAGTGGCTGTGTTCATCTTCAGTATGAATGTGTGGCACCACAGGTGCCAGCATGCAATGCTGCAGCTTGACCTGAGCAGCTAGGGCCCGTGTTCCACACAGGAAGATAAGTGGCTGCATTCTGCTTAAAATTATGAAAACTAGGTCTAGTCAGTGGCAAGTGCCATTCCCTAGCCTTGCAAGTCTCTGCTCCAGCCCGAGCCGCAACTTCAAAGTGCTGTTTACACAGCTATTCTTACAGCGCTAGCATGAGCTCTGCTAGCCCAAGTCTGTCAACCTTGGCATGGAGGGTCAACCTTGGCATGGAGGCTCATTCCCACATGCTCCAAATTGCTGCGTAGACATACCATGTCAGTCAGTTTCAGGGTGCTGTGCAGTAGTGTTCAGATAGCTTTGGTGTTCAGTGTTAATTAGAAAATAATAAAGTCAAAGGCCGAGCAAATCTCCATCTGCCCGTTCAGGTTGGTTCCCTCTAGTATATCCATAACTTGTATTTGCTTTGTAATAAATCATCTCTGCTGGGTTTGTTTTCCAAATCATTTCTCGCGGCAAAAGAAACATCTGTAGAGCAGCTTCTCCTTTCTGAATGTCCAAGTTGTGTCACACTGACGTAGCCATGGGTTTATTTTTGGAACTGTGGGATCCCACAAACCGTTCGGAAAGGGAAATCAAGCTTTAACAAGCACAAAGTTAAAACAATAACATCACTAGGAGTGGTGAGGTCTAAAACAGCCACTTCTCTGACTTTCAATGAATTATCCTGTGCCTGGATAGAAGATGCCTCTGGGGACGCTTACAGAATTCGGTAAACCAAGGTATGCAGCCCACGGAGTGTGTTTATTTTTCAAATTGTAAGACTTTGTGCCTCTCTGGCGGCCCTGGGAGGAAGTCCTTTAACTTTGGAAAAGTTTGGATTAGGATCTAGAATTCAAACTCTCAGTTTCAGCATTTTTCAGATCTGTGGTTTTAATTCTGCCCACTACAGAGATAGGACATTTGGATCTAATAGGGAGCTTCTTTTCAGGCCCAACTCTAGCCAACATCCATTCACCCCCACAGTTAAAATCAAACCTAACGCTACATGGCTGACAAGTAAACCTATATGTAGGATCAGGGCTTTGTTAATATTTATTACTGCCTTGTGTAACATTGTTACTGCCACAATATTATCAAATGATGCAGAGTAGAGAGAAGTCACACTGAGTGGTATCTTATCTTCACTATATTTGGCTATTTCTCTACCCGGAGCCAGGAGTGTCTTGGGGAAAACAGGCCTGATATGAGAGATTGAGACATGTCAGGGAAGAGCCAAGGGTGGCTTTAAAAACATCTCTCTCTGCATTTAAAAAGAAAAAAAATGGCAAAATAGGAAGAGACACAAAAAGCTTCCCCCACCCAGTTTGAGGCCATGCCTGCTGCTTGAATCACAAGGCAGCAGAAGAGCTAACAACCAAAACCTTGCTAGTCAACCTAGCTTCCCACACAGTGCTTAACTTGTGCCAGGGCTGAGCCCCGGCACCTCTAAGTTTGGCAGTTCCTAGCCCCGGCCCCCCTAGGCTTGGCACATCAGTTATGAATGTAAAAGAATTGCTTGAGCCCCAGCACCTCTTTCATTACAAATTAAGCACTGCTCCCACACCCAGTTGAACGGACTCAGGATTCTAGCTCTCACGGGTTCTTATCTGGCCCCATCACCATCATGTCTGAGCACCTCACAGTCTGTATTGTATTTAGCCTCACAACACTGCTGTGAGATAGTGTGGGAAGTGCCATTATCCCCATTTTACAGAGGAGCACAGAGAAAGACTAAGGCCCAGATCCTTAAAGATACTTAGGAGACTAGCTGTCTAGCCCACCATTTAGGTGCCACGGCTATTTTCAAAGCTGCTACTCAGCTGCCACCTAACTTCATAGGTGTCCACATCCCCTAGATGTACACAGGGAGAGGTAGGCATCTAAGGAAGCGATCCAGGAGTGAAATGCTGAGACAGAGAGGGAGAGGAGATGGGCATAGGCACCTAAGGAGCAGACCTAGGATGCCTGGTTGATGCGCCTGAGACAGGCACCTCCCTCTGCTCAGGATCCTTTGCGGTGAACCCTCTCGTGGAGCGAGGCACCTAAGCCAGCTCAGGCGCTGAGGCAGCCCACACCCTAGAAGCCAAAACTGCCGGTCTCCTGCTCAATACCTCTCTCACACTCACCCTACGTTGCCCTGTACTCCCGTGTGTCTTTTGTGGGCGTGCTTTGCTTCCCCTCCACCTATCAGTGACCTGCCTCCAGCCCTCCTGATACAGGGGCTGGCAGGTAACAGGTGTGCTCTGAGCACGCCTATGGAATCAGGCCCTGCTGGCAAGACAGGGGGGGGGGTGTGTGTGTGGGGGCACCTAGTTTGAGAATCCTGCTTTGGCTTGAGCTAGGGCTCTGAGCAGCTTGCTAGCTGTGAGGTGGTGTCAGCGCTTAGGTGGCATTGCAAAACAATGAACTAGAAATTTACAGCCTGATGCATTTTACATCCTGTCCCTCTCTCTGTCACTCGGGCAGGTGGAGGCTCTGCTTGGGTTGCCACCCATCCCAGATTTCACAGGGGGGGTTGGGATTGGTCAGGGGGGAGGCAGTCAGTCCCAACCCCTGCAAGCTCTCCTGTCCCAAACGTACTGACTGTATTGATGGCATCCCCGTGGTATGACACAGCAATGCATTGCAATGTCATCTGTGCTGTGCTGATGGAACATGAGGGCAAAATGAAAATGTTGGGATGTCCCCCCCTGGATTGCGATGTTTCTCGGGAGTACCCAGGAGTTTGTGGCACCTTGCTCCCACCTGCCCTTATCTTGGGGGAAGCCTTGTCTGTGCCTGCCGTGGGTCAGCTCCCCAACTCCACCAGTCGTGGGCAACACAAGCATTTCCCTCTCAGCCTATGCAGGCTCCACTGTCCCTCTGCAGGTTAGTGTTAGGCATGCTCCAGCCCTCCGAGCATCTCCTTGGAGCGTCCAGCCCCTGTGCCACTGGCTCCTCACAGTCTCCTCGCAACCCCAGATATATCCAAACAGTCATTTGAACTTTACTCATAAACTGGAACACACACCCCCTCCTGCTGCGTGTGCCTTTCGGCAGATTTCCCAGTCTCATCTCGATATTGCACTCTTGATTAGTTGCTGGCTCCATACGCAAATAGACTTGTAGTGTGACACACACAATGACCAGCCAGAGAGAGAAGCATCTACTGTCCCCTGCCTGAACAGAACCTGTCCCGGGCATGTCACCTCCTGCTGATGGACAGTGGGCTATTGGCTCTCAGTAGAGACCTTATATTCCACCTTCTGGTGAATTATTGTCCATATACTTGACCTGGGGGGGATCCCTGTATAGCGCTGTGCCCCCCGTGCTCTCTGCCAGTTGGCACAAAGAGGTTCCTGGGTCAGGCTGATGTTGCAACTTGATTATTTGTCCTGCAGTGCACAGACAGAAGGGTGGCTTCAGAAGGGTGGAGTCCATTCCAGCTTGAAAACAGATTGTCTGGTGCCACAGTGCAATGGATTTGCCATGTTACTTCATATCCTGGAGCATGTTGTGTGACTGAAATAGAAATGGGGTCAGTGATTAATCGGGCAGCTCTCAGTCACAGCCACCATATGTTGATATGGCGGATGGACAGTTTACAAATATATATCCTCTGGAAAAGAACTTATTGAAAGTTCTAGCGGGACACAATTCCCAGGCCAGTTAGAACAAAAGTAACTCGGCATGGACTCTTTCAGAATTGAGAGTGTTCTTTACGGAGGCTAATATTCCTAGCATTCGGATGTCTGGTCCAAAATGTGTGTGACTAGATAGTTCTAAATCTAAATAAGGGATTTGAAGGCTCAGACAATAGTGGCCTGACAGATTTTTTGTGTCAAGGGTGTGCCGCACATGGGTGTTATGGGCGACACAGTGAAGATATTTGAGGGAGAAGGGGACACAGTGAAGATATTTGAGGGAGAAGGGGTCAAGCAATCAATCAAGGCTGGAGGAGCCAATGGGGAAGGCTGACAATGCACTCTGGTAACAGTGGATCAGTCAAGGGGAGCTAAATTGTGAGAGGCTTTGAAAATAAGCATGAGAAGCTTGCATGTGCTCCAGTGGAAAAGGGCGGGGGGGGTGTCACTGGTAGGACTCAAAGATGGGGGTGATCTGGCAGAATGACAGGCTAGGAAGGTGACCTTAGCAGCAGCATTCTGAATGGACCTGGGGCAGGGTGCAAGGTTACAGTAGTTAAGGCTAGAAGGGAGAAGGTTGCAGTAGTCAAGATGTGAGATAAGAGCCTGGTTGGGAGTATGGGTGTGAACAAAAGGAAAGGCTGGACCCCTCAGCTGTTGTGCAGGAAGATTCAGCAAGATTTAGGAATGGCCCGAAAGTGTGGGGCTCGAGAGAATGGCTGTACTCAGCCCTGTGAAAGACACATTGGAAGATACAGATCCTGCCCTGCGGTCCCTCACAATCTAAACAGGTAGACAAAGACTGGAGCCAAAACACACCAGGAATCCCACAGGATGGGGCTAACTTGGCATTTCTTTCTGTTTGGTTGTTCTGCATTTTAATAAAGGGTTGCTAGAAACATTTTTACTGGTATGGTTGATGTTTGTGGGCTTCCCAGAAGTGGGTTTTAAGGCAGGATTTGATTGGTTTGGTATTTTGTCAGTAGATTTGGTTATGGTTGAAGCCTGTGACAGAGGCTGCTGCTTCTGCAGGGTCTCCGGCTGTGTGACAAGTTAGATGAGGACAATCGCTAAGTAAAAATGACGAAAGCGGCTTTGCAATGATTCATTGAACTGTGTGGCAAAACCCTTCCTCACAAGAGAGGGAGATTTTAAAGTTCCCTTAAAATTAATCCAGAAGGAGGGTGACCAAAACCATACCCACATATTTCACTGACACTGAAAATCACATTGAGAAAGGGGAGAAATAGAATATGCTCGATACTGTCACAATAGCCAACAACTCTCCTTAGTCAGGAGTCCAACTTCCCAAAGGGCTTAGACATGAAACCGTTAACATCTCTCAGCCAGAATCTAGTGTACTGTACTACAGAGATGTAATTATTCCTTCCAGATACAGGACATTTCAAGCATATATAAGCCCTTTTCTGAGCCAACAAGAGCTGTGGTAAAAATTCCTGATCAAAAACAGGTTCATGACTGGGTGTCTGAACAAAAGAGTTACTGTACAGTTTGCATAAACCCCAGGAGGGGGTGGGAGTGGGGGTGGGGAGTGTATATGTATATATATGTTCAATGCAGAACCAAATTAGTACAGAGCTAAATCTGACATTTAAACCCACAAGAAACTGGCCAATTCAGAGTTATAGTTCCCTCAGAAACCTAAACTCCGCAAATATTTCTTTACAAGTCTGGGTTGGCTGTGTGGAGGTATAGCCTAGACAATGTCATATAGTGTGCTTTATTGTGTAGTTATATTGAATAAGTGCAAATCATAAATAGCCACAATAGCAAAAAGTGTTCAATTTGGGTGCCTAAAGTACATCCATCCATATCTAAGCACCTAAGTATAAGAGGCCTGATTTTTCCAAGCTGTTGAGCTTCCACAGGTCCCACTGAAGCCAAAGGGCGTTGTGGATGGTAAGTACCTATGAAAAAATCGGGCGTTTATATGTATGCGCCTAAATATGGACATTAGGCATAGACATTTAAACACTTGGCCTGTTACCTGGAAAAAAGTTACATTAAATGTAAATTGTGTAGGACATTGACAACATATTAAACAAAATCAATGAGTGGGTGTTTTTCCAGTCCATCAATGTCTAGATAAACAATAATTTGGTTGAAATTCTATCCCCATTGAAGTCATTGTGACTTTTGCCGCTGGCTTCCATGAAGCTAGGATTTCACCCACTATATATAGTGCCTTCGTTGCTTTTAAAGCAGTAATGAATTCTTAGTATCCCTTAGATGGTGGGCAGCTGTGTTCTGCACCAGCTGACATCTCCAAAGACTTGGCTTCATTACAATATTCAATTGTGTTTGAACATGATGACTGAAGAGTCAAGCCAGCTAATACAATGCTAGCAATCAATGTAGAGTCTGGCTGAGGTTTAACCAGTAGCGGCGCCAGCTTTGCTGGCGCCCTAGGCGGCGGAAGGTCCCGCCCCCGAAATCCCGCCCCCAACAGCGGCGGCGGAAGGTCCCGCCCCCAAATTTTTACGGGCGGCGGGGGCGCAGGCGCCCCCAAAATAGCAGCGCGGTCGCCTAATGGAAGCGCCGGCCCTGGGTTTAACAGCTGACACAGAACTGAATACAATGAGCCTGGGTCTATTCTGACCATTAAGGTGTGGTCAACAGTGTGTTTGCTAACTCCACTCTTATCAGGATAATATCATGTAAGATAGCCAAGCCCCAGGTGGCCCTCACAACCAGGTACAGTGCATTTTAATTTAATTTTAAATGAAGCTTCTTAAACATTTTAAAAACCTTATTTACTTTACATACAACAATAGTTTAGTTATACATTATAGACTTATAGAAAGAGACCTTCTAAAACCGTTAAAATGTATGACTGGCACACAAAATCTTAAATTAGAGTGAATAAATGAAGACTCGGCACACCACTTCTGAAAGGTTGCCAACCCCTGGACTAGAACATAATGGGTCTTCTCAGGCAGCAAACCCAAATGCTGCAGACCTTGGTTGACCTACAGGTCCAAAAATCCCAGATGCCCCACCCTCTGAGAACTCCATGGTAGCAGCTCCCGCCACCTCCCAACATACCATGTGGCATCACCAGCAGCATCCTTTACCCCCACCATGCCATGCTTGGGGACAGCAAGGAAAACCACAGCTTCACATGCCCTGCCCTATGAGAACTGTGGTTTGTGTATGTGTAAGCACAACGGCCTACATTTGTGCACTGAAATGGGCAGAAATGTTTGCTGCCTTTCCAATTTTAAAGTTCTGTTCCGTTAAGCTACTTTAAAAGTTAGTATTGCATTGCCTGTTGTTTTCTGCACATTGTTTTTCTGCACTGGTTTTGCCACTCGATACATTTCAATATTTTGAAAATAAAAATATCTTTCTTAGTTCACAACACATATTGCAAGATGCATAGTGGTACTCAACGCACCCACTACTTGTAACTGTACAGCACCGCAGAACTGTTAGGTTCAGGAAAGCACCCAGTCACATTTATCAATGTACAGCAAGCACCACATAAATCATAAATCCAGTAAAACACACCGTCTAATATTTATGAATGTACAGCAAGAACTGCATAATTCATAGCTTCAGTAAAACACGCAGTCATAAATGTACAGCAAGCATCACACCATTTCTAGCAACACTAAAGCTTCAGGCCCAGCAAACTGTCCTGCACAGAAAACAACTGAGGCTGACCATTCAAGTGCTCTTTCAAAGCCTGCCTCAACTACATAGCTCCACACTGAGCTCTTGTGCTAACCCTTGTGTCGGGCTGTTCAAACTCAGCAGACAGCCACTTCACCTCCACCCTGATGGCAGCTTTCCTCCCTTTGCCTCACAGATATTACATAGGACACACCACACAGCTATAACCATTGGGATGTTGTTTTCACTGAGATCCAATCTAGTGAGTAAACATCACCAGTGCCCTTTCAGTCTACCAAAAGCCCATTCGAATGTCATTCTGCAGCTGTTGAGTCAGTAGTTGAATCTTTCCTGGGTGCTATCGAGGTGGCCAGTGTACGGCTTCGTGACTCAGGGGAGCAAGGGGTAGGCTGGGTCCCCCAATTTCACTATTGGCATTTCAACATCACCAATGGTAATCCACTGGTCAGAAGAGAAAGTGCCTGCTTGCAGCTTTCTAAACAGTCCTGTGTTCTTAAAGATATGAGCATCATGCACCTTCCCTGACCCACCCACACTGATACTTATGAAGTGTCTTCAGTGACCCACCAACACTTGCATAACCAGAGAAAAGCAGCCCTTTCTGGTGATGCACTCTGTGGCAAGGTGAGCTGGCACCAAAATGGGGATGTGTGTGCCATCTATCGCCCCATCGCAGTTCGGGAGCCTCATTGCTGCAAATCCATCCACTACATCCTGAACATTGCCAAGAGTCACAGTCCTGAGTAGCAGAAGACAATTAACAGCCCCCCCACTGTGGATTTACCAACTCTAAAATGATTTCCCACTAACTGGTAACAAACTGGCACTACAAGCTTCTAGAATGTGATCGCCACTCTCTTCTCCACTGTCCATGCAGCTCTCATTTTGGAATCCCTGTGCTGGAGGGCTGGGGTAAGCGTGGCACACAGATCTAGGAATGTTCTCTTCTGCATTCAAAAGTTTTGCAGCCTCTGCTGATCATCCCAAGCCTGATTTCAGTGCGATCCCACCAGTCAGTGCTCATTTCTTGGGCCCAGACCTAGTGCTCCACCAGCTGCAGCTACTCCATGATTGCCAACAACAACTTTGAACTGGTTCTCACTATGTCCCTCAGCAATCTGTCCTAGAAGAAATCCTCATGTCCCCCGTTGGAGCAATGCCTCCTGCAGGTCTGCCAATACAGACTTGTGTGTCCTGCATTTGCATCGTTCATGGGAATAGTGCAGAGCTCTGTGGGCTCCAAGCTTCTGTCAGAGATGGCAGAGACCGAAAAGTGCAACAGGAGTTTGTAGGATTTTTAAAAATGTACGGGATATGGATGGTATTATGGGATGCAGAATGATGCATGCTGGGAACTTCACTCCTGGCTCCCAGAGATACCTGATGACTCATTTCTACCCCACAACACATTCCAAAAATTTCCCAAAAGGCATTGCGCCAGGCAGTGGTGCATGGCATACTGGGATACCTACCCATGGTGCCCTGTGTGATGGGTTGGACCCCCCATCTGGGATGCCACCTGATGTGCTGGGGTCCCAATGGTTCTGCCCATTCCACCGCCTGGGCTTCCTCATCCTGCTCTTGCTGTGCCAGGCCCTCAAGCCTTCTCTAGCACACACACAGGTAAGGCCACACCCAGCTGCAGACACAGACCAAAATCAGCACTGTGTGGGAAGAATCAGCTCATGGATTTACTCAGCACTCATGTGCACACTTCCTTTGAGGAGTAAACCCAAAATAATATTGTTTTGCACTATATAGAAAAAATCTGCACAGCACAAGTTCATAAAAATCATCCTCTCCCTCAATGTGAAGAGAGATATGCACAGATTCTTGCCCCCCAAATATGAATTGCACAAACTGGGTTATGTTATAAGCAAGAAATAAGTTTACTAACTACAAAAGGTGGGAATCCTTTGTTCCCAGTGGAAAAATATCAGCAGTGTCCAAGGTGGTATTTTGTACCAGGTGACCTTATCACCTGACCTTGCAGTGTCAAAGCAACCATGAAATAAGGTTTATTTGCAATGTCCACTGGAAGGAACTCCAGGGAAGATGGGAGATCCACATCTTCGAAGATTTATTGTCTTTTCCTAATGGCCCATTAAGGCTGATTGCTTACTGTCTAGTGGGCATTCCCCCAAATACACACACAGTTGTAATTGTTACATAGTCAATATTCCTAACTTCAGATACAGAAATGATACAGGCATACAGGTTGGATAAACACATTCAGCAAATCATAGCCTTTCCAATGATATCTCACATGACCCATCTTGCATAAAACATATCTTAGTTAGGCCATATTCATATCATAACAATATTTCTATGAAGAATATGGAGTGTAACATCACACCCTGCATTTTGCATCGACACAAGCGCTCCTGGTGAGTACGTGCAGCATCGATGGAAGCAGTCCTGAGTGATATACAAACTTCAGCAGCTGTGCGCCAATGTAACTTGTGTCAACCAAAGTCTGTAGTGTAGACATGACCTGAGACACTGGGGACACTGGGGAATAGAACAATACAGTTTGAGTGAAGGACAGAGAAGCTTTGTAACTGGTGGCTGTACCAGTCTCGCATCCTCTGTGGATTGGGCACAGAGAGGGGCATGTAACACACACCAACTAGTGGGTAATAGCAGGGTTTCATCAGGAAACGTCAATCCCTTGAACCTGAAAAGTTTTGCGAAAATGTATCAGGTTTGACAAACTTCAATGAACCACAGGCAGGGGTCCAATGGGTTCAGGCTTCCCTGCTGCAGAGCCCAGGCTCTGGGGCTCTGGAGCTGCCCTGCTAGGTGGACTTCCCCTGGGTTGGGGCGTTCAGTGCTTCCAGGCTGCAAGATGGAAGCCCTGAGTACCCTGCCTCAAGCTGGGGCTCTCAGTGACTCCAGGCTCCGTGCTGGGAAGCTGGGAACCTGGAAGTCCTGGGATGAGCTTCCAGATCCACAGTTCTGTGGCATCCCTGCCATGCAGACAGGCCCAGGCTGGGAACCCCAGGGCTTTCAGACATCTGGTCCAGCTGATTCCCTGGCCTGCCCAACTCCCATTTTTTAACTAGGGGTTTTTAATAGCATAATAACAAGGAAAATGAATTACCCTTCACAGCAAAAGAGAGAAAAAGGCACTCAGGTCTGATGGTAACAGGAGCCATATAAGTACCATAGATAGGCTAGATTAGATAATCTTGCTTGCTGTGGTCTTGAGAGACGTACAATAAACCCATTCTTCAGTGGGGCATGCCACTGCTGCACAGAGCCTGGAAGCCAAAGCGTACCATGCATGGGAACTCCCCTAGGTGCTATCAGCAGACACTGCCCATGACTTTGGACTAGTCTGCCGGCTGGAAAGATGATCTTTCACAAAGGCTATGTAGTCTCCCATCCTGGCTTCATGGACGTGTGCTAATGGGACTCAAACTAGTGCACTAAAAATGGCTGTGTAGACTTTGCCTTGTCATTGTGGCTCGGGCTGGAGCTTGGGCTTTCGGGCCCACCCCCTCCCATAGGTTTCAGAGCCCAAACTCCAGCCTGAACCACAATGTCTACACAGCTCTTTTTAGAGCACTAGCGTAATTCTGGGGACTTGGGCTGGGAGACTTGCTCTCAGATGCAGTGTGGATGGACCCTTAGTGACTCACCTAGGGTGAAATTCACTCTGGTGCAGAAAGCATCAATTCAATCCCACTAAATCCCTCTTTGGGGATATCATGCAGTGCTGCCAGTTCTTGCAATTCTCTCATGAGTGTCATTATATTTATATTTAGTATTATATTATATTTAGTGTTTTTCTTAAAGCCCCAGCTCTTGGAGTCATGTGATGATGTGAGAATCTCCATTTTTTTTTTTAAAGTAAGTTTAGAGCCCTCACAGTTGTGGGGAAAAGCTAGAAAAAGTGACCTAAGTGCACCTTAAAGGTTCGAAAACCAGAATGCAAATGAAAGAACCCACAATTTATTATTTTTAAAAGTATTGTGATTTTAAGCCAATCTCATGATTTTGGGACAGCCTGACTCATGGTTTTTGAACACCTGGGGTTGGCAGTACTGTTTATGGGGGGTGAGGGGGTGCATAGGACCTTTCCTGACCCTCTGCACAGAGCTGAATATCCCCCCACATGAGTAATAAAATTAATTCCTTCCTTTGGACAATTCAGTCGCCAGAGCTGTTAACTTAGAACCCTACATGAGCGCTCATTTCCTATTGGTTTGGATCTTTTTACATTCATGTGATGGGGTGTTCACCCCACACCAGCCCTGAAGGGGTTAAGGTAGCAAGAGACACCCATTAGCCATAGGCTGCACCTGCTGAGGAGTTAAAGGCCTATGATACTAATTGAAAATGAAAATCACCTGGTCAGGAACAGGCAGGGCTTCTCTAAAGCCTAGGAGCTGAGCATGTAAAGGGGCTGTAGGGGCTTCCTGATACAAGGAGGAGAGTAAGTGTAATAGGTATGTAGGAAGCAGTTCAGGGAAGGAGCAGTGAAGTCTGAGCCTGAACTGCTGGTTCTAGGGTCCCTGAATTGGAACCCAGAGTAGAGGGCTGGCCCAGGTTCCTCTACCAGCCACAGTGGATATGGAGACTACAGTACTTGAGACTTTGTGCAAAGAGACTCTGATGAGACCCCCCTGGAAGGGGAGGATTATTGTGACATGTGACAGGGCTAGGCCATGAAGGAGAGGAGGAGCGGCTCCTGACTATCAAGAAAGGGGCTACAGAGTGAGTGACTGATGCAACTGGCTGAGTGACCGTAGGATGGGGTGTGGACAGTGACAAGCTAATTCCTCAAATGAACCATGAGGAGGTGCTGCTGAGAGGTGAGTAGCAGACTCCCATTGCAGTGAGGTAATATTCAATTTCTCTCCATTATCTCTACATTTTCTCTCACATGTGTGCATGCTGGGAAGAAGTGGAATATTGTTACTTTAAAAAAAATCAATATCCAGTCAGAACTTATGTAAGGAGTACAGTAAAAGCCCTGGGGAATTAGGTACATGGGCCACAGAACTGATATAACCCTGAGCAGGGGCGGGCAAACTTTTTGGCCTGAGGGCCGCATCGGGTTTCGTAAATTGTATGGAGGGCCGGTTAGGGGTGGAGGTTGTGGCCCAGCCCCCACCTCCTATCTCCTGCCCTCCCTGGGACCCCTGCCCCATTCAACCCCCTGTTCTCCCCCCCCGACCTCTATCCACAGCCCTGACCACTCCCCTGCCCTCTATCCAACCCCCCCCCTGCTCCCTGCCCCTTTACCGTGCTGCCTGGAGCACCGGTGGCTGGCGGCGCTACAGCCATGCCGCCTGGCTGGAGCTGGGCCACGCCACCGCTGCCACCACGCAGCACAGAGCACCGGGACAGGCTGGGCTCTGCAGCTGCGCTGCCCCAGGAGCTCACAGCCCCGCCGCCCAGAGCATTGCGCCGGTGGCGGAGCGAGCTGAGGCTGCAGGGGAGAGGGGACAGCAGGGGAGGGGCCTGGGGCTAGCCTCCCAGACCAGGAGCTCGGGGGCCGGGCAGGCCGGTCCCGCGAGCCAGATGTGGCCCACGGGCTGTAGTTTGCCCACCTCTGCCCTGGAGCCTTAAATTACACCAATCCTCCAGAGGGAATTCAATTGAATAATTAATCCCTGTCTAAACCCCCAAACAAAAAAAACATGCTAAAAAAAAGGAGTATAGAAGACCAGGTGAGAGAACACACTAGTCCTGCAACTGCACTGAGAGAGAGGACATCAGCAGAATAGTAAAAAGCCTCATTCCTCAGTGGCTGCACCTATGACTCCCTTCCTGGAGGATTTTACAGCACAGTTTCTCACACTGCTCCTCTAGCATGGATGTGACACTTCTAGGGGCTTGTCAAAACTTAAAATGATTCAGCAGCAGTTCCATAGGACCACTTCAGTGTAGACCCTGCCTACACCGACAGGAGGGGTTCTCCCATCAGCAGAGGTAATCCATCTCCCCAAGAGACAGTAGCTACGTTGATGGAAGAATTCTCCATCCACCTAGCACTATCTGCACTGAGACTGAGTGACATAGTTACACTAACCTAACCCCCGGTGTAGTCAGCGCTAGGTAGAAGGAAGAATTCTTCTGTTGACCTAGCTATCACCTCTTGGGAATGTGGATTAACTACAGTGATAGGAGGCCCCATTCTGGCTCTTGCTTGCACCTCTCAACATCTGCTACCATAGTCCTCAGGCGCATTGTGTAATAGCATGTGGAAGGCAAAGCGCTTCAGTGCTGTTCAAAGTAACATTTAAAATTCAGCACTTGGCCTCTTCCTTTTGAAAACCAGCTTTAGCCCAAGCGGTGTCAATTTAGAAGATTTATCAAGATATGCAGTAGCTTTAGAGGCACTTTCAAGGCTCTTGGGGCTAAAATTAGAGCCACCAGCTGTGTTTTGGCTTGGGAGCAAATGCACACATGGCATTTCGGGCCATTCCTCTCCTCTGCCTAGCTCATGCTGCTGTTGAGCAAGCAGGATACTGAAATATACAAAAATTCTGCTCTCTGAGCAGACAGGCAGAGCATAGGGATGATATGGTGTGTGAAATTGACTCCACTGAAGTCAACAGCAAAACTTCCATTGACTTTAGTGGGGCCAGGATTTCACTCATAGCCTTTATACGGACCAGAGATAATAGAGAAACCTAGTAGTACTTGGGGTTTGCTGTTGGGCAGGAACCCCATGCACAGACTTTCAGCTTAAAGGGGGTGACTCAGGTAGGCAGATAAGAAGCTATTGTTTAAGGATGAAATTTGCCCCCGCACAGATTTTCAAGCCCCCCCAAAATGGGGCTTAAGTGAGATGTCAGCAGTGCATAGTCCTTGTGCTGACTCGTTGCACAGGAGTGGATTCACCCTCAATGAACAAAGGGGGTTCAGAGTAAAACGTTAAACAATCAAAAGCCAGTTGTAACTTTTACGGGTCCAAAACGGATTTCCAAAAGATACTAGCATGTGATGATCTTAAGAATTTTAGAAATGCCCCCCATCCCTTTTCTGGAGATCTGCCACTAGCACAAGTGCAGTAAAAGGTGGATCTGAAAACGGAAGTATCTTGAAGGATGTTAGACGCTGGGTGGATCATAGCTGAGTGAGGAGTTGGCTCACATAACCTGGCTTGAGTAGACAAACTGGGCCTTGTCTCCCATAGCACAGGAATTCACCTCAGGCTATGTCTACACTTGCAGAGTTTTTGCGCTGTCAGTTTCACCAGTGATAGTGAACCGGTGAAAGAAAAATGCTGGTTTGTGTACTCACTTACTTCCACAGGCATCAGATCGTGTTCACGTTTGAGAGCAACGCACTGAGGGCAGCTATCCCACAGTGCAGCTCTTTCCGTTTTAACAATACTTCTTGTGGGAAGTGGGGGGTGATCGCGGATCATCCTGGGTGCCTGCACAGCCTCCTCTTCCCAAACACTGATCAGCTCCAGTAGCTCAGCATTGCTCCAAGCAGGGGACAGTTTGCTCCGTGGAGCAGCCATTGTCACCTGGCCAGATAAGTGAGCACT
Source organism: Platysternon megacephalum (assembly GCA_003942145.1). NCBI lineage: Eukaryota > Metazoa > Chordata > Testudines > Platysternidae > Platysternon > Platysternon megacephalum. The sequence goes on along the minus strand of QXTE01000524.1, from coordinate 83,579 downwards.
TGCCAAGAAAACAGGAAGGGGAGTTTCAAAGTTCCTGGAGCCTTACAGTGGGAGGGGTGGATGTCTGTTTGCCTGGCAGCAGAGCTGCTGGCCAGAGTGGGATATCCTCCGGAGGCTAAAAGCTCTGTAAACAGGAAGAATGTGTCTTCACTTGCACATCACTGCAAAAGCATCACCAGTAAGAGCTGTACGCCTCTCGTGAAGGTGGTTTTCTTTTTGCCGTGAAACTTCTGAGTTTCACCGCAAAAAGTCATTGGTAAGTGTAGACGCTCCCATGCAAAAGGGACTTTTTCCACTTTAAATGGCAGGGGTAGACATGCCCTCACATTCACTAAAGACAAACGCTTTTTATTCCCTGCCCTAAAGGGAGAAAGGTGTCCTTGTGGAAATCCTGGAAGGAGAATTAAAATGTATCTCCTGCAAGAGCCAAGTGTCTGCCTTCAGGGGAATGTTACCTTTGTCTAGGGGTACCAGATAGCAACTGTGGGGAAAACGGGACAGGGGGTGGGGAGTAATAGGCGCCTATATAAGAAAAAGTCCCCAAAAACGGGACTGTCCCTTTAAAAACAGGACATCTGGTCACCCTACCTTTGTCCATATGCCCTTTGTCCGTTTGACAGTATGAGACGTGCGTTTCTGCATCCTCTCTATTCTTTGTTTTGTATCTGCACTGCTAAGAGGAAGGATGAACTTGTGGTTAATGTATTGGAGTAGGAGTCAGGAAATTAAAGGCCTGATTCTCCACCGAAATCCATGGTGTTACACTGGCATAAAACACAGTGATGAGCCAGGCCTCAAATGTCCAGTTTTAGTGGTGTTGGGGGGGGTTCACTCTGCCCTGGCCTTGCAGCATGACCTTGAGCAAATCTCTGTGCATTGGTTTCCCCATCAGCAAAAGGAGAATAACAATAACAATGGTTTGCCTAATCTCCTGGGGATAAAGGCTTAATCCATTATTGTTTTTAAAGCACGTTAAGATCCTTTGACAGAATATGCTTTAGGAGTGCAAAGTGTATCATCCTCATGGTGCAGAGCCCTGGGAAGCTCCCCTCTGCCTGAGACATGGGGTCAGTGAAGTGTCCCTTCCCTCTGCAATATGTTATGTCGGGTAGTGATAAAAGCTGGTCAGGTCCTTCGGTGCTGCCTTTAACTGTTCCATACCAAGCAATCTGCTCCTGATTTTATTGGGCTACAGCACAGATATTCATCCCCTGGCAGCTTTGGGGAAGCTCGTCTGCCTATTTGGGGCCAGATGTATCATTTCCTTCCCGGGGTAAGGGAAGAATTCCGTGTGTGAAAGATGCTAACTGAGGTATAAGCACTCAGGATTAAATGTCCCCTAGGAAAAGTTGAAGCTGCCATGCAGTGACTGCACCCAGAGGGCCTTTAAGGGCACTGTATGGCTCAGAGCTCTCTCCTGTGTCTGGCAACTCAAGCGCTGATGTTCTTTCGTGTTGCATTGTATCTGTCAAACTGGAGGGTACACACCCAGGTTCACCTTCCTCAGCCGTGTGGTCTTGTGAACAACCTGGGGCTAGCAAGTCTCCCAGGTGAGAAGAGCAGGGATGGGGGGGGGGAGGGGCGAAAGGAGGGGCACAGTTTCCTTGTATAGGGCAGAGGTGCCTGACCTGGGGTTTCCATGGGACAGTGCCATTCTGTGTGCCATTTGTTACCTACTCTGTTCAAGGGAACAGGCCTTGTCTACAGTTTGTAACTAAACACATTATACTAAGAGAATACCACCCTGCCAGTCACTGATTTCCGTTTGGCAGTATCTGTATGCTACTGTGGGGGAAGGAGCCCTCTTTTTTTGTTTTTGTTTTTTTGTTTTTTGACCTGAGATACTGTGACTCATTGGCTTTGTGGGGGTGGGGGGAAGCTTGTTTGCAAAAGTGTGTATCTTCTCTGATGGACAGCTGCAGTGTGACCTCCCCATTGCTTTATTTTTCAACATTATTCTGGGGAAACCTTGAGTCCTGGCCACTTTACTTTTCCTCCTGCTCTGTAGGGGACTTCTGAATCCCAGGGTGAATTTCACTGAGTAACACTGACGTGTTTCTTTTTGAGAACAGTGTGGCTGGTGAGTGGTAGAGCACTGCATTGGGACTCAGGAGACCTGGTACATCTCTGCCACCAGGTCTGTGTATGGCCTTGGGCAAGTTGCTTCCCCTCTCCAACCTCCTGTGGAAAGTACTTTGAGATTCAGAGACGCCAAGGCCAGAAGGGACCACTGTGATCATCCAGTCTGCCCTTCTGTAGAACACAGGCCATAGGACTTCCCCAAAATATTTGACAGATAAGTGCTATATTAGAGCTAGGGATGGCTAAAGGAGCCAGGACATGGCCAGGGAATGAAGTCACTGTGCATATGGCATTGGGGGTGTCAGCCTCTCTGAAAGGGGAGGGGTGGAATGAGGAGCTGTCTGTGGGGGAAGGGAGCAGAGCGCACACTGTGCACCTGTAACCTCCACACCTCCTGGGTGTGGTGTTCTGTCCCCTCCAGTGGCACCACAACCACTTAGAGATTAATGAGTCTGCTCTACAGCCTTAGCTAAGAGCCAGTTGGCTTTTAACTCATGCAGTAGAGATGGGGCGGGCAAACTTTTTGGCCTGAGGGCCGCATCAGGTTTCAGAAATTGTATGGAGGGCCGGTTAGGGGAGGCTGTGCCTCCCCAAACAGGCAGGCGTGGCCTGGCCCCTGCCCCCTATCCAACTCCCCCCCCACCCCCGTGCTTCTCGCCCCTGACAGCTCCCCGGGACTCCTGCCCCATCCAACCCCCCCTGTTCCCTGACAGCCCCCCTGGGACTCCTGCCCCATCCACCCCCTCTGCTCCCTGTCCCCTGACCACCCCCAACTGCCCCCCTGCCACCTCATCCAACCCCCCCTCCTTCCTGATTGCCCCCCGGGGCCCCTGTCCCATCCAACCACCCCTTCTCCCTGACCTCCCCCAGATCCCCCACCCCTAATTTCCCCCTGCCCGTAACTGTCCCCTCCCCACCACCCCATCCAACCCCCCCTTCTCCTTCCTGACTGCCAGGGCCGGCTCTAGGTTTTTTGCCGCCCCAAGCAAAAACATTTTTGGCTGCCCCCACCCCAACCCTGGACTCTCACCCACCCCTCACCCCCTGCCGCCCCAGCCCTGGGCTCCCCACCACCAGTGCTCACTCCGGCCGCTCCCCCCTCGCCTCCAGCCGGTCCGGCACGGTCAGGGTCGGGGTAAGCAGCGGGGTTCCTGGGCCGCGCCTCAGCCCAGGGTACCTTCAGCCAGGGCTCCCGCCTCCAGGACCGGCCGGGACCCGGGAGGGCAGAGCCAGGGGACCGCCCTGGCAGGGGGCTGAGGAGCCGGGGCAGGGTAGCCCCAGAGGGAGCGGAGCCCCGGAGAGCGGGACGCGGGCCCTGCACGGCAGCGCTCCGCCCTCTATGGCCCCGCTGCTGCTGCTTCTGGCCGCCCTGCCGCAGCCCCTGGGCGGCTTGGGCCGCTTCGCCCAGCCCCGGCTGCGGCGCTGGGGGGCGGCCGCCCTGCGGCACCTGCAGGTGGCTCCATGTGCCTCACGGGGCGGCCCCAGCCGAGTGTCACCCGTTCGGAGCCTGCCCGGCCCAGGCACAAGGTGCAGCGCTGCTTGGTTTGCTGGTGCCTAGAGCCTGCCCTGCTGACTGCCCTCCCGGAACCCCTGCCCCATTCAACCACCTCTTCTCCCTGTACCCTGACTGCCTCCAGAACCCCCGCCCCTAGCTGCCCCCCGCCTCTCCATCCAACCCCCCTCTTCTTCCTGACTGCCCCCCCCCCCGGGACCTCTGCCCCATCCAACCCCCCTGTTCCCCACCCTCTGACCGCCCCGACCCCTATCCACACCCCTGGCCCCTGACCACTCCCCAAACTCCCCTGCCCTCTATCCAAACCCCCTCCCCCGCTCCCTGCCCCCTTACCGCGCTGCCTGGAGCACTGGTGGCTGGCAGCATGGCTGCTCCATGACAGGCAGCCGCACCGCCCAGCTGGAGCCAGCCACGCACTAAACCGCACAGAGCACCGGGTCAGGCCGGGCTCTGCAGCTGCGCTGCCCCAGGAGCTTGCAGCCACGAGCACTGTGCCGGTGGCACAGTGAGCTGAGGCTGCCGGGGAGGGAGCTATCCTCCCGGGCCAGGAGCTCAGGGGCCAGGGAGACTGGTCCCGTGGGCCAGATGTGGCCCGTGGGCTGTAGTTTGCCCACCTCTGCAATAGAGGCTCATGCACTAAGCTCCTGGGGTCTGTCAGTGTTACACACCCTCCCTCTCTCAGGCTGGTGGAGATGAGTTGTAGTGCAATCCCTCTGCACCCCCTCCGCTACCAGCTCTGACTTTAAGCCATAATCTGGCCCTTGTGCTATCAACAAGAGCCATAGTTTGTTTGTTTTGTCCACAACAGCTATTCGCCACCCAACTGACTCACACTCCGCTGGTCTTTCAGGAGAAGTAATTGCCATCCAGTATTTGCTGGAACCAGTGCCAGCTCCAGTTTTTTTGCTGCTCCAAGCGGCAAAAAAAAAAAAGAAAAAGGAAGAAGAACCCAATCGAGCTGCTGCCAAAGAGGAAGACACCGAGTGAAGGACCTGCCGCCGAATTACCGCCGATCCGGAGCGGGTCGATTGAGCTGCCACCGAAGTGCCGCCGCTGCCGATCCGGACGTGCCGCCCCGACAACAGATGCACTGCCACCCCTTTCTATTGGCTGCCCCAGACACCTGCTTCCTTCGCTATATTTGTGGGGGAGGGAGAGCTCAGTGGTCTGAGCATTGGCCTGCTAAACCCAGGTTTGTGAGTTCAATTCTTGAGGGGGCCATTTAGGAATCTGGGGCAAAAATCTGTCTGGGGATTGGTCCTGCTTTGAGCAGAGGGTTGGACTAGATGACCTCCTGAGGTCCCTTCCAACCCTGATATTCTATGCCACATGCTGAGAGCTTTTCCTGCCTTTAGCATCTCTCCAGGCTCCTGTCAGGGCAGTCTGCCATAAACGGCACTGGCTAGGCCTGCAGGCAGGAGGGATGGGGTGGGGAAGTGGGTATTTTGGTTGTTTATCCCTGATTTTGTTTCCTATTTTCACCTCAGGTTTATTGGGTGGGGATGGGGGGGACAGGGAAAGGAGAATGATTCTTGCCAGCTCATGGTCGCTGAGAGGTGTAAAATGGCCACTGCTCCCACCTCTCCTCCTCCATTTCACCTTCTCTATGGCAGGGAGAGTGAACTGTTTGCAGGCCTCCACTTTCTCTTCTTCCCGTTCGCTTTACGACTGGACAGGTGAAGGAGAGATCTCTTCATTCACCAAGGGTAACGTTTTCAAGCACTTTCATGTTTCTTCTTGCCGAGTTTTGTTTGGGAAATGGGTGGACCTTGAGTCAGAGTGAATTCTAATTTCTCTTTCTGCAGCTCCTTGCTCACTGTCACTAGGTGCCCTTGAAAGAATGTCTACTACAGGAAGCTCCTTACCAGGCCTGTATCTTATATTTAACAAGTACTTTGTCCGCTAGCTCTATGTTCATAAATGTGTTTTGCTCTTATATTTATTTGCAAATTGTGCCCACAGGGGCTCACTTGTTGTTTTTCTTCTATGCATGACACTGCACACCTTGTGCTGGAGACCTTTGTGTCATGCTGTGATTGCTTCCTTGCTTATTTCACTCGAAACTGATATTTGCAGTTTGGTTACCCTTGCATTCTGCTTTTATGCCTTGCCATGTAATCTAACAAGATGCATGTCAATTCCTTCACTGCTTACACTTTCATTTGGAAAGTTCAATTTTCACTAGTCCTGCATATATCCACCATTCTTTGCAAAGTCAAGTTTATTTCTCCCAGTAACCTTGCTCTGAGTGGTTATCAGTTATCCCACACCTGATGCGGTGTCTAACTAGTCCATCTATTAGCTGTTGATACTCACATGATTTAGCTTTATTATGCAGCTCTATAACATGATGATCAATGGTCACACCTGCAAACTAGTTTCTTGTAAAGAAAATGTGTCTTCCTCAAGTGACATTCTTGCAAGGAACAAAGTATTCTTGAAAGTTCCAAATGTCTTTGTCTAGCAATTTGCAGTCCCCTTCTTCACACTCCCAAAGGAATATACTGAAGGTCTCCCATGAATCCCTGACACGTGCAGGATTTCAACCTTTCCAATTTCTCTTCAGTTGTTTCCACGACAGTTTGGATGCATTGTAACAACCTGCTCCAGTTCTCTGTGAGGATCCCTTCCAGACTAAGGGATTCAGTTGGTTTCATTTGCTCTTTTGCCACAGATTTAGTTTACTTCTGATATAGTGAAATAAATGTCTGATCTATGGGAGTGCTGGTACGAGAGACTGAACTGTATCTCCCTGACCTAGATCAAGGTTTCAAAAGGCTAATACTTTTTGCCACACAAGGCATGGGCACGAGAAGGACTGCAAGAGTGGGGGGGCCAAGACACACACTCCTCCCAATGTCCCACCCTTCCACCAGCCCCACCCTTTCGGAGCACGCACACACACACTCTCTCTCTCTCTTGCCTTATCTTACTCTCTTTGCTGACCACCCTGAAAGTCCTTGGGTGACAGGTCCTTCCTGCTTCCCAGACCCGGTGGGTCCCCAGCACCAAGAGGAGCCTCAGCTGCAGAGTTGATAGTCGACAGTTCAGGACCCAGCTGCCAGTATGTGGCTCAATGCAGAGCGGGACCCGGGTGCTAGCCAACTGGGCCAGGTCACAGCGTGCTCCCTCCCAGCCAGCTTTTAAAAAGAGGGGGGACAATGGCCCCCCAGGCGCCAGAACCTTTGTAGAAGTGGGTAGGGGGCGGGGTCAAAGTTGGGGAGGAATTAATACCTAACCTATGCACTCTCTGCAAAATATTTTCTTTTGTTAAAATGTGGGGGCTGTGGCCCCCCCCCTCTTCCAGCACCAGTGACACAAGGAAAGGTCAGTCTCCACTGACTCCAGCTGCTGCTTTTTTACACAGAGTAAAACTAAATTTCAGGGGATTAAGTGAGACCTAAAATAATGCATTGAGCTACATGCAGGCCTCCTGCGCTAGGATGACTTTTGTCCTATGATAGCAAGACAGCCGTCTGCCGCTCTCACTGGGACCCTGAACCTTTTGTAACTGGACTCATAACTGGATATTTCACTCCATTTTAACCAGACTACAAGACAGATTATCTGGGAGAAAGCATCCACGTATCCAATTCAATTCTTCATAGGTTACATCTTAACGGCAAAGCCACATAAATACACACACATGTTAATAAATACTATGGTATTAATTAAAAGTATAAAGGGAAACACTGCTGTTGCTAGCCTTGTTTATCCGAATGAGATTGTAATTAATTGATCCTTTATAACAGAGACAAATAATTAAATGTTAAAATGCTAATCAAGCTATGAATGCTAAGAAAGTCTGTGAATGGCACACTAAAGCACTGGGAATCAAGACTTGCATTTGATAAAATATGGCACATGCAAAGCAAAGCCCCCCTCCTGTATAAATATTATATCTCATTGTGAGCTGCATGGTTGAATGAAGTGAATTTTACAGCTTGATAGTACTCAGAGGGTATGTCTACACAGCAAAGGAAAACCTGCAGCTGGCCCGGGCATGGGTTTTTCTTGGCTGTGTAGATGTACCTTCTGAGTACTTAAATGAAAACTTGAATGTATTGCAGCACCATATGCATGGAACGCCCTCTCTGAACTGATCTGTAAAGCCACTTCTCTCTCCCAGCACCAAGCTTCCACCAACTAGTTTGAATCTCTCCTCAAAACCCAGCTTCCCATGATGCCAGTAAGAAATCAGCAGGGCAGAGGGGGAGACCTGGTCCTTTTAACCTTTTCTAGTCATAACAAAATACTGAATTGATATGTGCATATACATATTGTGTTGTATTTGACCGTGTCCCTCCCTTCCTTCCTGTTCTTATGTTACTCAACCCCAAGTCTCAATCCTTCAAGCAGATGATACACATAGGTGGCCCTTGTGACTGCATGGCGCCCCATTGACTTCTGTGGAGTGCTGTGTGGGCATAAGTCTGCTCATGCTGATCTGGTTGTAGGATCAAGTCCTGAGTGTGGTAGCGATCATGTCTTTTCATGTGGGTTTGTACAGTGCTTACCATCAAATGGGCCTCAATTCTTATCTGGGCCTCTAGGTGCTAGTGTAACATAAATATTAAAGAAATAAGGTAACCCTTATCCTAACTAAGCTGCAGCAGGAAGTATACATCGGCTAGCTTGTCTAATAGATACTTTTATGGACCCTGGTGCCATAGTATCTGACCACATCATAATTGTTAATGTGATTATTTGCACAACACCGCTATGAGGAAAGGAAGCACTATTGCCTCCCTTTAACAGATGGGGAGCTAAGGTACAGAGAGACCAAGTGATTTGCTCAAGTTCACATGGGAAGTCAGTGGCAAAACATAGAACTGAACACAGCTCTCCCGAGTCCCAGGTTAATACCCTAACCACTCAATCATCCTTCCTCTCCTCTTTTCTGGGCCAAATTCTGCCTTTGCTTATACCCTTTGCCACCCCCAGCCGTAAATGTAAGTCAAGACAGAACTTGTGCTTTATCCAAGCTGTTCATGCCTAGCATGGAGACAAACACACACGCTCTGACCCCAACCACAGTAACAAGCAAACAATGCTACAATCTGTTCTGAAAATAGTGAGTGGCAGATGGAGCTGTCCATGTCCCTAAGAGTTTTTCTAAAAGTGGAAGCAGCAGCAGATTGGGCTGTATTATTAAAAGAGAGTTGGCATTTCCATTCTAAATCCTGATTTATGTATTTATTTATTTATTTTTAAAATATTGTAGCAACTCCAAATTGCATCCAGCTGATCCTTGGTCTCCCCAAACATTGTAGGCAAATGTGTTTTTGTTTCCCAATATGATTTTGAAAAGCCAGATGTCTTTTATAGTCACTGAGCAGGGAAGAGTATGTTTGCTGCCTACTCTATACCCCGATCAATGAGATACTAGAAGGCCTGCGGGAGGCTGAGTACATCACCTCTCTCGACCGTATGAAGAGCTACTGGCATATCCTCTTGGCACCTGAGTCTAAGGTGTTAACTGCATTTGCCATGCCCTATGGGCTGTATCACTTCCAGACCCTTCCATTTGGATTCCATGGCACACCTGTGACATTTCAGAGACTCCTGGACTAAGTACTTCTGCCCCACAGAGCGTACGATGGAGTGGTCTACTCCACCTCCTAGCTGGAGTACCGCCAACATGTCAGAGTAGTACTCCAGTCCCCTAGGGCAGCGGGTCTCACAGCCACCCCAGCCAAGTGCCAGGGTGGTTGCACAGAGGCCAATGGCAGCAGGTGTAAATCAGAGCAGCACTCAGGTCCCTCTAATGTATGCCAGGGAGCAGCACAGCATACAACCAGTGCAGGCTCGAGGGAACGGTAAAATGGCCTTAAGTCTCCTCTGCACAAACATGACCTCCAGAGTGCCCTGTACACTCCTCAGCCTCAGTAATGGAGTGTAGCCAATGTCTTTCATCAGTCGGGATAAACAGAATGTTCTCTAATTCCCCCTTCAGTCCCTTATGGGGAGGCTTAAGGAATGTTATTTGGTGTTTACATAACATAATTTACTCAGCTAAGGGCTTTGGAGATTCGGGCTTTAGGATTGCTACACTGCAAATGCCAACAAATCTAAAGTGTCTATTAAGCCCCATCTCCTGTGGAGTAAGCTATGGAGTAAGGTTGCCATTGCTGGAGTTACTAGACTGATTTTAATGGTGTAAACTAAGTGTGTTTCCTAGATAAGCTTGTGCACCCCAACTGTACAAAAAGAAAACCCTTGCAAAATATACCCCTCTTGACAGAAGGTAATTCATCTCCCTCCTTGTTTTAAAGGTAACGAAGCTGAAGTCTGAGTTTACAGGGGTGAGGCTTGGCTGTGGAATTTGACAGGTGCCTAAACAGTGAGGGCTTTCTCTTGGCTATTTGAGTCAATTGAGTAGATTGCACTAACTTGGCCTGTGTCTCGCTATAAGGGACACTGGGGAGGTCACGTCCAGTTTTAGAGGGGAGAGTTTGTTATCCATCCTGCTTTTGGTGGAACTGGAAAAAAGTGAGGGAAGGGCTATTGGTTCAGCATTAGCTAGAAGTCCCTTAAAGTAGGGGAAACTTAGCCTACTCGGCAGGGCACTGCACTGGCAGTCAAGAGACCTATTCCTAAGTCTCCCACCAACTTCACCTCTCTGCCTCAGTCTCCACCACCCGTGCCCTTTGACTTTTTAGATTGTAAACTCTTTGGGACTGGGACACTATTTATTTATTTATTTATTTATTTAAGTACCTAGCCCACTGAGGTCCTGATCTCAGTTGTGGTCACTCGGTGTTACCATAATAGAAATAACAATATACACTGTGCTACATATGCACAACTGCTAACATGTATCCATTGAAGCTGACGGTTCCAAGTTTCTTGAGTGGCTGGTATATGAAGTCCTGCAGTTATGAAACCCTAGATGCATTGTGTCCAACAAAAATATTTTTTAAAATGAAGGTTTAGCCATAGTTTTAGCATTCCTACCAGCCAACTAAAAACATCTAAAATTAGCTTGCCTAGACAAATACACTTGTCATGTTTATTACATTCCTGTGGAAATCAAAATCCTGACTAATAACATTCCAAGTCAGCTGTTTAGACTGGGTGGGAAGGCACATGGGTTTTTTTTGTTTGTTTTTTTGGTAACTGTAATACTCGGGCACTGTTTGTGTTGGGATTAATTAATAGTTTTCCTATTCAGCACACTGGACACATCTTTTGTCCATGTTAGGAGAGTGCTGGAGGAAGCATTACGAGGGTCATATGATTAAAAAATGAAACACTTTGCCATTGCAGTTAATCATAAATGCTGATGGGACTTCTAGGAAAACACAACCAAGATCAGAATTGATAGAAAATGAACTAATGATCCAGTGCTATTATTTTCATGAATATTCAATGAACTTCTATAGCTGCGGGAGGTTCAATGATACCAAACCTTTATGACTCCAGCCATTAATGATTTGGTGAAAGGAAAATGTGAAGCTAGAATGTGAGGTTGCTTTTCAACCAGTTGTTGGCCATGGAGTAATTTCTTTAATAGGACCGTAGCCAAAAGTGGCCGCCTTTTTGTCTCGCTTACTCTGGCTGTATAATGATATAAATCCACTCACTTCAGTGGATTTACTCCTGATTTATGCTGATGCAAGTGAACAAAGAAACAGGCCCAAAGATTATACAAAAGCATTATGTGCCTGATCCTATCAGCTTCCTCTGTGCAGAGCGCCCATGAAAGTCAATAGGAGTTATGTATGGAGAGAGGGCCTGATTCTGCAATCTATGTAAAGTGATATTTGAGCAGAATCTGTCCTGTAAAAAGCAAGTGTTTGACAGCTACAAAAATAATGTATGGTTAAAATAATAACTAATGTAATTTATTTGTAAAGAACAGCCTTTATCATGAGCATTCTTAAGTGTTAGTTTTCAAGCATGCCTGAGAGGTTTATGAAAGCTGTAACCAAACCAAACCTATTGGTGATATATTTAGAGCTGTGCTATAATTATGTATTAATACTGTATGTTGACCTGATTATTGGGATGTTTACTGTATGAATAGGTTGTTTGAGTTAACTAGGGGGCTGTCAGGGAAAAGCAAGGAAGAAAGGCTCAAGATAAACATTTTTCTGCAAACACCTGAGGGTTGTTAAGAGACAATGCCAGGACAGGGAAAAGGCCTGTACACACGGGAGATCAAAAGAACTACTGCAAGGTTTAAAAAGAAAAAGGAGAGTTGTTTTGGGGGGGCCAGACAGAGACACCAGAGACCCACTGATGGTGTCTGACGAAGCTAGGCCTGCTTAGGTTACTATCAAGGGATGTGCACAGACTGTTTTAAAATCCTTTTTATTCCTCTATCTGCTTTGTTCCTACCCAGTGGCGATGGAACACTTTAAATAGTGGAGGTGCTGAAAGCCAGCCCCATTACTCTGTCCGCGCGTACACACACACACCCCACACCCTCTCACACTCCCCTGAGCTGTGGCCAGGACCAAGGCGTGTCTCCGGGGATGGGGCTGGCAGCTGGGACCCTGCGTAAAACCTGGGGGCCCCCGCATCTCTAGTTCCCATGCCTATGTTTCTACCGCTAAGATAAATAATACTTTGATTTAAGAAGGCTGGCTGATCACTGTACACCACTGGTCAGATTCCTGAAGGAAAAAAATGATGGCATCCAACTCAGTCTGGCCTTCCAGGTAAGCAGGGTTGATGCACAGGGTGCCGGGGCTGGGGGCCTGGTCTAAGGCCTTGGCTACAGTGGTCATAGGTGCTGACTCTGTGAGTGCTCTGGGGCAAAAATGGGGAAAAAATGGTGGGTGCTGAGCACTCACCGGCAGCCCCCCCTATCAGAACCCCTCCCCTCTCCCCAGCGTAGGGTGAACAGATGAGATGAAGAAAATACCGGGACACCGGGGGGGGCAAAAAAAAAAAAAAGAAGAAGCCGAGTGCTGCCGGCTGAGGGGAAAAAAAAAAAAAAAAAAAAGGCCGAATGCTGCCGGCGGAGCAAAATATCGGGACAAATTGCGTCCCGACCACAGATCGGTCGGGAGGCGGGACAAACAGCTAAAAATCGGGACGTCTGGTCATCCTACCCCAGCGCCTCCTGCCAGCCGGCGGGCCCCACGGGTCAGCGCCTCCCCATGCCTCCCACTGCCGCAATCAGCTGTTTCACGGTGTTCAGGAGGCTCTGGGGGGGAGGAGCGAGGATGTGGCACGCTCGGGCGAGGGGGTGGGACTGAGCGAGAAGGGGTGGGGTTGGAGCCGCGGCAGGAAGAGGCAGGGTGGAGTGGGGCCTTGGGGGAAGGGGTGGAGTGTGGGCAGGGCCTGGGGCAGAGATGGGCATCGAGCACTCCTTGGCACTTTGGAAAGTTGGTGCCTGTGACAGTGGTGATGGTGTGTAAGGTTCGTGTGGCTACAAGCCATAGTGAAAAGCAGGCTGCACCCACGTTGCAGCGTGTAGCTACCCACAATGCAGAGAAGCTCTGGTAGGGGGGAGGCAACAGGGAAAAACTGCCCTACAAAGTTCATTCAACATGAGTTACGTTGGCATATGCCTGGAGATGTCTATATATTGCTTGGTCACGTGCAGACCTGGGTGCTTGTGTCAGTGCAGACTAAACAGGAGTGCATGTGGAAATGTAAAATGTGGAAGCGGCGCGGGCCGAGGGATGTGCTGGCCGCCCTTCCCGCAGCCCCCATTGGCCTGGAACAGCGAACCGCGGCCAGTGGGAGCCGCGATCAGCTGAACCTGCGGACGCGGCAGGTAAATAAACTGGCCCAGCCCACCAGGGGCTTTCCCTGAACAAGCGGCAGACCGGCTTTGAGAACCACTGCCCTAAAGGACATACACAGTTTGTGTATAATAGCATCTATTACTTCTTGAAACTTAAAAGTGGAATCATTTGTGTGCGTGTGTGTGTATGTTTACAAAGTTAAGTCAGGTAAATAACTAATTCCTTTTCCTAGATAATTCTTTAGATATTTTTATTATAGGATTGGCTACAAGCATTGTCTTTGGTGTGAGATCCAAAGTGCAATTGATCTGGGGTAAATGACTGGTTCTTTCAGACTGGCAGTAACCTGAATATTGGTGTGATCTTTTCATGTAAGGCAGTGGTTCTCAACCAGGGATACGTGCACCTCTGGGGGTACATAGAGATCTTCCAGGGGGTATTCAACTCATCTAGATCAGTGTTTCTCCACCTGGGAGTTGCAACCCTCAGGGGGCTCGACGGATGGGTTTAGGGGGTCGCAAGCACATGGCCAGCATTAGGGATGGCAAGCATAGCAATTGCCCGGGGCAGGCCCTATGCCACAGGGAGCCCTGCAAAGCTACGTTACATGCTTCAGCTCTGGGAGGTGGGGCTTGGGCTTCAGACAAGGCTCACAAGTGAAAAACAGGCGCCAGCATCACACTGAAATGTAAGTACAATATTTATATTCCAATTGATTTATTTGATAATTATATGATAAACATGAGAAAGGAAGCAATTTTTCAGTAATAGCGTGCTGTGACACTTTTTGGTATTTTTTTGTCTGATTTTGTAAGTAAGTAGTTTTTAAGTGAGGTGAAATTTGGGGTAGACAAGACAAATCAGATTCCTGAAAGGGGTACAGTAATCTGGAAAGGTTGAGAACCCCTGGTGTAAGGGACCATCTTAGGTAGGCTTACTGGGTGGCAAGACAGATCAGAGTACCTAAGGGGACTGTCTGTGACTCCATGTTAAGGCTGTTATAGTGCCAGAGGAGTTTACACGTGATGATTGGTGAAATGTAAGTATGGAACTCACAACCAATTTGGGGTTTGTGCCCTAACAGTCTGCCCAGAGGTTGGTACTCATGCTCTTGCGTCACTGGGACAGCTTAACAGCTTGGTATAAACTAATAAAGAGACTCTGCATTTCCAAAAATAGAACTTTGTTGTGTGCAAACTAGAAGGAAACAAAACTAAGTGCCAACAAAACACATACAAGGTTAAAACTTTTGCCAAAACATAACTTTAAAATTCCTAGTAAAAATGGAAGTAAACAGTGAACATTTACATCCCTGTTTGTAAAAGCTACTACACTGTAGTAAGTTGTGGCTGCACATACACTGACCTGTGGGGTTTACAGGTGGGTGTATGTGTAGCTAGTCTTGTTGTCCAGCGTGGAGTGGTGCCATGGGGTATGGTGAGAAGTGCAGTGAGCACTGTGTAACCCACTCACCTCCTGGGTGTGGTGTTCTGTCCCATCTAGTGGCACCAGACCACTTAGCGAGAGAGAAAATGAGTCTGCTCTACAGCCTTAGCTAAGAACCCGTTGGCTTTTAGCTCACGCGGTAGAGGCTCATGCTTTAAGCTCCAGAGGTACCCGGTTCAATCCTGCCCAACAACAACTGGGGGCTGTTGGCGTTACAACTGCACATGGAGTTCTCCAAGGATTGCAAAGGCTGCTGGGTCAGGGATCTTTGGTGTAGGTCAATAATGCTCCGCAACACTTGAGTTGGTTGCCTGAGCAAACTCATTATGTCCTGGTGCACGTCCCGATGCACTTTGCTGTCCTTTTACCTCTCCTGCAGCAGTCGCGCCCTCTATTCTCAGCGCTTTTCCATGCTCGTGTTCAGATGGANAACATGAGAAAGGAAGCAATTTTTCAGTAATAGCGTGCTGTGACACTTTTTGGTATTTTTTTGTCTGATTTTGTAAGTAAGTAGTTTTTAAGTGAGGTGAAATTTGGGGTAGACAAGACAAATCAGATTCCTGAAAGGGGTACAGTAATCTGGAAAGGTTGAGAACCCCTGGTGTAAGGGACCATCTTAGGTAGGCTTACTGGGTGGCAAGACAGATCAGAGTACCTAAGGGGACTGTCTGTGACTCCATGTTAAGGCTGTTATAGTGCCAGAGGAGTTTACACGTGATGATTGGTGAAATGTAAGTATGGAACTCACAACCAATTTGGGGTTTGTGCCCTAACAGTCTGCCCAGAGGTTGGTACTCATGCTCTTGCGTCACTGGGACAGCTTAACAGCTTGGTATAAACTAATAAAGAGACTCTGCATTTCCAAAAATAGAACTTTGTTGTGTGCAAACTAGAAGGAAACAAAACTAAGTGCCAACAAAACACATACAAGGTTAAAACTTTTGCCAAAACATAACTTTAAAATTCCTAGTAAAAATGGAAGTAAACAGTGAACATTTACATCCCTGTTTGTAAAAGCTACTACACTGTAGTAAGTTGTGGCTGCACATACACTGACCTGTGGGGTTTACAGGTGGGTGTATGTGTAGCTAGTCTTGTTGTCCAGCGTGGAGTGGTGCCATGGGGTATGGTGAGAAGTGCAGTGAGCACTGTGTAACCCACTCACCTCCTGGGTGTGGTGTTCTGTCCCATCTAGTGGCACCAGACCACTTAGCGAGAGAGAAAATGAGTCTGCTCTACAGCCTTAGCTAAGAACCCGTTGGCTTTTAGCTCACGCGGTAGAGGCTCATGCTTTAAGCTCCAGAGGTACCCGGTTCAATCCTGCCCAACAACAACTGGGGGCTGTTGGCGTTACAACTGCACATGGAGTTCTCCAAGGATTGCAAAGGCTGCTGGGTCAGGGATCTTTGGTGTAGGTCAATAATGCTCCGCAACACTTGAGTTGGTTGCCTGAGCAAACTCATTATGTCCTGGTGCACGTCCCGATGCACTTTGCTGTCCTTTTACCTCTCCTGCAGCAGTCGCGCCCTCTATTCTCAGCGCTTTTCCATGCTCGTGTTCAGATGGAGGCCTGTGGTAAAATTGCAACTGCAGGCAACATCTTTGGGGACCATGCTGTATTAAGTTTATGAATGGCTCTGTGGCTAGGGACTGTATGCAACTCTAGGAGGGAAGGTTACCACAGCTCCTCCAGGAACCAAAGAGCGGGGTGGTGGTGGTGGTGGTGGTGGGGGGGGGTGAGGGTTTAAGGTGAATGACTCCGGTTGTAAACACCTCCGGGGAGATACCACTGCCTGGGGAGATTTGCATGTACTGGTTCAAACTGGGTTTTCCAGAGACCAACGAATAAAGGGCTTTTGGTGTAAAAGTCTGAGTTAAATTGACACAGGGCCTTCATTTTGATTCAGCAAATGGACAAGTCCTGCCCCCTCACTGGGTTTCAGAACCTGAGCTCCAGCCCAAGTGGGAACACCTATTCTGCTATTTTTAGCCCCATGGCACAACCCAAGTCTGTAGACCCAGCTTCTGAGACTCACCGCTGGGGGGGGGGGGGGAGGGGTGGTTTTTGTTTTGCAGTGTAAATGAACCCTAAATGGCTAGAGCACAGGACTGGGTTTGGAGTGACTTGGCTTCAGTTTCCAGCTCAGCCACAGACTTCCAGTCTGACCTTAGGAAAGTCACTTCCCTACCTCATAAGGGTGTTGTGAGGATAGGGTCCATTAATGACTGGTGCTCAGATACTTGAGTGCATAAAAGCATTTAAAGAGCTCATTTCACATAAGCCATCAACAGTCTTTACTCACTGCCAACCTGGGTGAGGTTGAACTGGCTACCGGAAAGGAGAAAAAGCTTGTTGGTCTATAAAGGACAATAATCTGGCCTTTACTAATCAACTAGCCAGTCCTCCACACTTAGTATTGTTAATGAGGCTTATGCTAGGGGGTGGACTGTATTTGCTCCGTAGTAAAGGTTGCAAAGAAGGTGACTGTTTAAAGCCAAGTGTTCATGCCTCTCTAAAATCCTCATATAAATGCAGATCATCTTGTAAACTGGCATATCTGTTCAGGGCCCAGGGCTGAGTAGGTGGTACAAATTAGGTGTCAATGGGTTTCTGAGATGCAGACCCCCAAATGACCTGCTTTATTTTTTTCAAATTTCTTTTCCTCCCATGCCAAGATTGGGAACCAATGAGGACAGTATCTACATGAAACTTAAATCTCAAACTACCCCCCCATGAGAGCTAGTGTCCAATACCAAGAATAAGCTCTGAAAAATCAAATACTGTAAGGTTAATTCTAAATACTAGTCTAACTCGTTCTTCTTTTAACAGTTTTATTATGTTTTCTTACAACTTTAAACAGTTTATTAACATCTATTAGGCCATTGAATAATACCCCCTCCCACCCTAGGTCCTTGCTTTAGTGATTGAAGGTAGCCAGAACAAAACACAAAAAGCAGAAGTCTGTTAATGGCCCTGTTGGATCACAACAGATGCCACGGTGCATTTACCCACTCCAAATTGATGCCCCACTGACCGGTAGCAGTCTGGCATTGCAAGCTTCCACAGAGCTATTGCCACTTTGCTTCTCCACTGTCAGAGCAGCTCTCATTTTAGTATTGCTGCACTTCAGAGCTGGGAAAAGCTCTTCACACAGTTCCTGGAAAGTGGCCTTATGCATTCAAAAGTTCTGCAGCCACCGCTCATTATCCCATAGCTGCATAACGATGCAGTCCCACCAGTCAGTGCTTGTTTCCCGGGCCCAGAAATGGCACTTAACCACATCAACTGTTGCCAGCAACTCTGTCTTCCAGCAGGGTTGCTTGCGTAGCATCACATTGTTCCGCGCAGCAGCTCCTGTATTGGCTGTGTAAATACTGCAGGATAAGGCGTGAGGTCCGTGTACAGCAGAGTGGGGTCCATGCTTATCGTGCTATGGTGTCTGCACAGGTAACCCAGGTTTATGAAACAAGGCGTGGAAAAGGCTTGGTTTGTTTGCTGTTGATTTCAGGGAGGAAGGTAGCTAAGTGCATCATGGGAGGTTAATGCAATGTTCCCATAACCACCTGTGCCAATGCTTTGGTCCCTAAGGCATTGCAAGCTCAACCCAACATTGCACTCGGCTACATGCACTATGGGATAGCTACCCACAGTGCAGTGCTCCGTGCGTCGATGCAAGCTCTGCTAGTGAGGATGCACTCCACCGACATAATGAGCGTAGCATGGACACCCAAGATTGACTTGCTTAAATTGGAGGCTCGATGTCGACTTAACTTCTTAGTGTAGACCTGGCCTGAGATGTGAAAATTATCTCAACTGTGCCTGCATAGAATTGTATATGTGAAAAGGGACTTTGAAATTCTGCCAAAAGTATTAATACAGATAGTTGTAAGCAATATTAAAAGTTTATATGTGTATTGCTGTAAAATACAAAATGTTATGAATACTGTAACAAAATACAGTAAGAGGGTTTTCCTTTTGGAACAAAAATATTTAAGGTGAGAAAAGCTGAGAATTTTTAAAAAAAGCAGAGTGGGGGAAGTTAAGAAAGTAGATTTTTCTCTTAAGTGAGCATTCTGAATTACAAGGGGTGAAACCACAGCCCTCTTGAAATTAATGGCAAAACTTCCTTTGCTATCAATGGGCCAGGCTTTTACCTTTGATCGTCTGTTGTCAAAATAATGTACAAGACAACAGTGTATGTGTACAGACTTCTTTGCCTCATCTGGGTATAGCTGTGCAGATTTACCGAATCTCAAGGTTCTGCCTATTTCAGGGCAACTGCACCTGTATTTCTCCTCCCATGATCCCTCGAGGGCACTCCCAGACATCACTTTTCTTGGATGGAGACCCACATCTCACTCCCTTCTGACTAGGGGGTTTCAAGGCTGCACAGCTCCCTGCCTTACTTTCATAACAGCCACAAATCAATTACTGACTTAACTGGCATTGCAAATACATAAATTCACCATGCTGAATTGGTTTCCATTTACCTTTGCTCCAAAATATGGCTTGGGTTTACGGCTCGGGTTTACGGCTCCTAAGCAGTGGTAGCGTTAAATTTTAAATGTGTTCTGTAAATCCTTTCAGGTTTGTTCTTCAACACTTTTAGGTTTTGCTTAGTACCTTTTGCTCTGCAGACATCTCAAAGGTCTTTATATAAAGCATTGTGTCAGACTGAACAGAGATGATTATGTGCATTCAACAGTACCTTATGCTCAGCCAGATGCCTGTTCCGAGTGGGAAGTTGTTCAGGCCGTTGCACAGGAATGGTCTTATTTTGTACAGTTCTCAGTTGCATTAGATGGTTACGGGAGGGAAGTCAGGAGAAATGTGGGCTCTGATCTTTCTCTAACGAAGGGGTGATGCTGTAGTAAGCCACTAAACTTTATTTCCTGGCCCCAGGCACATGACATGGGCCAAGGCTACAAACAGTTAATACCCGTCACACAGCAGAGATCAGTAACCACTAATTCCTGCTACACCTCCCTCTTTGTGCTCAGCAAAGGGGAAGTAGGGTTAGGGAATAAGTTGGTAATTCTGTGCAGGACTCAAAGGTAACTGTCATTTGTGCTTATCCTGTATTTATTTTTTAAACTTGTCCTGTCCTCTCTTGTACTTGTACTCTTGATCCTGGCATCTCTTTGAAAAAGGGGACATGAAATAGCCCAGCTGGGTAGCCCACATGAGAAGAGGGAGGCGTAACCTCAAACACTAAGGCTATGGCTACACTACGGGGCTTTTAGCGACACGGCTGTGCTGCTACAGCCGTGCCACTAAAAGGTACGCAGTGTAGCTGCTGTTTGCTTTGTCAGCAGGAGAGCTCTCTCCTGCTGACAAAGCACTGTTCACACCGGCACTTTTCATTGGTAAAGCTCTTGTTATTTGAGATGTTGTTTTGTTTTTTAAACACCCCTGAATGATAAAAGTTTTGCCGACAAAGTGCCAGTGTAGTCAAAGCCTAAGTGGAGTAAGGGCCCATTGTCCTCTTGGCTTCTGCAGTGGCCCCTCTGTGGCTTGAGATCTAGATGGACAAGGAATGAACCAACACATCCCTCTCCCCTCCCCCAACCACTCCCCACATTAATACCGATCACCCCAGCACTCACTTTTGTATAGTATCTGCCCCATGCTCTGGAACCCCAAGGTGGCCTTTTGAGACAGCATTAAGAGGCCCTACCAATGTGACACCATAAACTGAGCCAAGCCACAGGACTTCCATGCAAACTACCATAGTCCTTGGCATACATCTCCCCAAATTTGAGTATTGAGGTCTGAATCCCATGTGTTCTGAAATAGGGGGTTTATTTAACCCCGATACAATAATACAGTAGAAAGTTTCTGGTCCAAGCTATGTGTTTTTTCCATGTGGCCAAGGATCTGTTTAACAAATCTGTCTCCTTTCTGACTGGTACAGCCATCATGCCCTCTGCAAAAGCTAAGTAGGACTTGGAGGGACTATGATGAGTTACCAGCAAGTATTTATCCCTTTTTTCCTTTATTTAAAAAAAAAAGAAAAAAAGGTGGAACAGCCCTCATGTACCCATGTACTGATATCCATCCTATCAAATACAAGTTATTCTCTTCTATGTCAAGGGTCAGATCTTCAGCAAGTGTAAATTGTCCTAGACCCATTGACTGCACTGGACCTAGGACAATTTATGCCAGCTGAGGCTCTGCCTCCTGTAACTGTGGAAAGAACTTGCCAGCTCCCTAGGTTTCCTCAATGATTTCTAGAACCCTCCTGATGATGGTAAAAATTCAGACATTCATTTGTTTTGTAATTAAGTAATCCAGCTCCGAATAGGCGTATTTCTGATAAAGGAGTTGCGGACATGTTAAAGTAGCAGCTGCAGGCATCACTGTGTGTCCAAGATGCTTTATTGCATTTCACTGCTACTGCTCATAATGAAAACAATTAAGGGGCATAAGTGATATCTCCATTTTATGGAACATGCTTTAGATCTGTATTTAGCCATTCATGATACTGATGCTTATGCATAAAGTAAGTTATTTTTTAGAAAATCTTTTGTATATCCATCTTTACTCAATATTTTCTGTTTTTCCATAGTGCAGCTGCAATATCTTCATTCAGGCTGCTGATTTAAATGGACAGAATGGCTGCAGGTTTTTTGTTTTTTAACTTGCTTTGGAAGGTTGTGTAAGTATCAAATTCTAATCTTTTCCATTAGTATTTCAGTCTACATTATAATTAAACTAGATCTGTACTAAACTCTGCATTTAATTATCTTCCTCCCTCATCCTACTGGAGAACATCACAGCTGTTCCTAAAATGAGGCATCATTCTAAAGTTTAAAGAAAAAAAAAAAAAACTTTACTGCTTTTTCTAAATTTTTATTACATTTGTGTAGTATTAAATACATACAATGATCAGAAAGATGCCAGGATAAAATACCTATATTTTGAAAGTTCAGAATTTTTCAAGTCTGCTAATTCTAAATCATCTTCCCCCGTACAATACAATATATAGTTACCAAATATATTCTGCTAGAGGGGACGTAAGGAGCCAGCAAGGTACAGTAAAACAAGCAATAAAAACATTGTTTAAAGTGGATTTATTAAAGGTTTATTAATATAAAATGTGACCAAGTACAATTTTTCTGTAAGAATTTTTAATAAAAACATATCAAAGAAAGGGAGGAGCACTAACTCTCATCAGAGCACAGCAAGGAAAAACCTATTGGGATGAGCAAATTTTTTGCAGTATGTTCTACCAGCTGGTCCCAAAGTGTACAATATGCAGTACACCAAAGGAGGAGGGGAAGAAAGAGCACAGATCAAAGCAGATTATATATTTTTCATCGTTTTAACAGAGATGTATAAGAATGCTCCTCCCAACATTGTGGAAAATACTTCAATAGTTGTAGCTCTTTAAGAAAAAGTTAAAGTTTGTGCCTCCTGCTTGGATTTAAAGCATATATTGTGTAGTCAAATATTTCAACGAATAGAACACACTTAGACTTGAAGTTCTATTAATACCTGTGAAATGCATGTTAGTGTCATTCAGCAGTTTAAAAAAAATTCCAAGGACTTAGTCTACAAAAAAAAAAAAATACAAATCTGCACTATTTTATACATCTGTAGAATTTGTGCTCAAGTTATAATTTTAATGCCAGATGAGTGTAATAGCTCCAACAAGAGTCATTTAGAAACATTAAACTGAACAGCAAAAGTTGTAAATATAATCCAGGCTCATAGAAATCTGGCAAAAATAAAAGGAACTGCAGAGTACTAATTCAAGACCCATTTTATAGCTTTTTCGGGGGTGGGGGTACATATCAGAGAGGAATGAAAGAAACTAAAGAAACTTCTGAACTATTATAAGGCTATGCTACTAAATACACTTAACTTAAGTATGTGTGGCAATTTACCACTTAAACAAAATTGAATGAGGTTTCATCTTTAGTTCATTTTATTACTAGAAGTGGGTATTTGTTTTGAACAAGGCTAGATTTTGAAATTAGTCTTCCATTAGGCTGTACTGAATAACTTTTTACTGCTGATGGTACCAACATCTGTATTGCTTGCTTTGTAGACAGACATGAGTACATTAATTTGTAGACTAGGTACCGGAAGAGTTGGAATTTTTTTTTAAAACACTTAGATCATATAGGACAACATTCCCCAGAAAGAACCAGTACATTTCACAGTCTAACTGCCACTGTTAAAGATTACAAACTGTCAAATGTCAGACCAAGGGAGGCCTAGGGGAGTTATAATCTAGCTGGTAGAGACTACCCATCAATTAGCCTTGATATAGCTTTGGCATGGACTCAGTAAATAAAATGAGTCAGGTTTTGCCAGCTACCGCAAACAAACATTCTGGGAACCACTTACTGAGGTAAAAGTGAAAGGTCGTAAGCCTTCGGCATCAGAGAGACCATTCACTGGTTGTGCGTAAGGGGAATTAAGGCTTCAAGGCAAGGTAAACACAGTGAGAGTTAGTGTGTAAATCATGCTGCATTTCAGAGATGGCAGTTCAAATGATAGCTATAGTCTGTTTTCTATACTGAACACCAGCTGAGGATCATTCAAAAACAGAACAGGAAACAAGCTTGCCAAGTGCCTCATCTCCCCCCGCCCGCCCCCAATTCTATTTCTATCTCAGGAGCAAACATCATCTGGCTGTTGGACATCACGGAGAACATACGTATCCACAAGGGGAAAGAGCACCAGAAACTAGATTGATTTGTCTTCAAGAGGAATGGCTGTTTTAAAAGAGTACAAAGAGCCTTATAGCTCGGCTTTGCCACAAATTATATCAGTTTACTGAACAAACTTAGGTAGTAGTGTCTACTCCTGGAGATACTGGTGTTTTATTCCAACATTTCTGCTAGCAGGAGTTATGTACCGTACCAAGGGAAGCAGTGACCTTTGTAGGTTTGCATTTCCCTGAAGATTGGTTTGTTTTTTTTCACTCTGTAACCCAAACCAAGTAATATTCCCGTGTTTTACAAATATTTTCCCCAAAACAGACTTTATTCCACCTCTTGAGTACAGCTGCAGTGCTATTTTAGACCAATTCTTGTGGCAAAACCCTTCCCCCTTCTCAAAAACTAGTGGTAGAGAAATTACTGACAAACTAAATATAAAATATACAAAGTTAATACAATGTTTAATATGCTTATTTTTCCATGCCTTTTTTCATTATACAGTTACCTGAAGGAGGCATGACTGTTGTTTTGGTAGCTTATTTAGAGTAATACCATATTTTGATTTTTGTAGTGACCTATGGAATTGTTTGAGCCATGCTGGCTAGGCTGCTACTGAAAATAGAAACCTGTTCTTTGTAGATTCACTCTTAAATATAGAGGTTTTGAGTAGGGGTTTTTTTTTTTGTACTTAATACATAAATTGGTAGAAAATTATTCCCCCCAATACAATAACTATTCAACTTGTAACAGACATTAAAAAAAAATCCAAAATGAGACCACACTTCTATCACTGAATCATTTTAAAATACAAAATTGCATCTGGTCTTATAAAAATGTTTATACAAAGCCAACATTGAGTTTGAAACTTTTTTTTAAAAACACAGATGCTAGTAACTTAAGAGAAAGATGCCCCTTTTTCTTTCCAAAAATTGATCTGAACTATTTTGGGAGTATCTTTACCAGTTGTCTAGAAAATCAAAGCCAGTCTTCAAGATAACATTGCTTGTATTAATCTGTAAGAGAAACACAAAATTAGATGATTTAAAGAAAATGCTACAATTAACAGGATCAAATGAACTGACTGGCCCTTAGATCTAAAAGAATGTAAACAACATTTTTAAAGCCCATAAATTAAGGCAGAGAGTCTACTACCATTTCACTTTCTTCCCATGTACTCCTGCATGCTTGAAAAGCATCTGCACTGGAAAATACTAGACATATGTAACCCACATATGACTGAGGAGCAAAAAGGTATTTCCAATTATCAGAGTAATACTGTGTGTTCTACTTGTCAAAGGATTTCTTTATTCCTTCTAACTCACATCATGATTATTTTTCAGGACAGACGCTCGGGGGACAGATTACTTATTATGTCAGAACAACATTATCTGCCCACATGCTTCCAAGTTCAGAAGGCCACTACTAAGAAATTTAATTGAAATCTTGAAATCTTGCACACTTTCATACTGCAGGAGTATTACATTTTTGTACCCCTCAGATTTGCTGCCATCATAAAATGAATTTAGGGTTTATGAAAGTCAATTACCCTGGAGATGTCATCTTTTTACAAAACAGGTGCAAAAACACAAGATTCCCCACACTGACTTCCCTGTTGATGCACTGAAATTTTGACCAAGAGGAATCACTTTGGGGTCAAGACAATCATATTTGAACCAATTAGGGGAAAAAAAACCCATTAAAATCCAACACAAGTACTATGACAGGGTATATTATAACTGGCCATTAATACACACTTCCGCCAGTATTTATCTGCAGGGAGAAGCCAAGAAACTCCCCTGCCCCCCTTTTCAAAAAAAGAAATAGCTTCCTAAACATTTTTCATAAGTTTTGGCAGTTGGATAAATATTGAGCAGGGTGTGCAACTTTGACTTTTGTGGCCTCACATCACCTCCCTACAAATTTCACAAATAAAATGGCTTATCTCTGATCTGTTGTAAGGAATGAGGCTGTAAACCAAGTACCTTCACTACCTGAGGTGTATAGTGATGCACCACAAACAAATACTTGAGTGTATTAGTGCATAGCCCCTTTAGGCAAGCTGTAGCAAG
Source organism: Platysternon megacephalum (assembly GCA_003942145.1). Taxonomy (NCBI): domain Eukaryota; kingdom Metazoa; phylum Chordata; order Testudines; family Platysternidae; genus Platysternon; species Platysternon megacephalum. Next base: position 58,092 of record QXTE01000524.1, on the reverse strand, counting down.
CAATGAAATAAGCAGTTAAGACATTCATTACCACATCTACACTCCAGTTTGCCTTCTCAACTTCATGTAAGTCTCCTCTGCCACCCATAGCACACACATGTTTGGGATTATAGACAGATGGTGGATGGCCATCTGGAAGAGCAGGGGATGGGGTTAAAGTGGACTTAGGCCATGTGAAACGCCTCAGAACCCAGTGCCTCTGCACCAACAGTGCCATGAAGAGCCCTTAATGCAGATATCTCAGCAGAGACACTTGGCTTTCCCAACACTGCTACCTTTGTGCACCCAGGAGAAAAGGAAGCAGTGTCAGAGGAGCTCTTCCAATACCTTGATGCAGACACAATAGGCTCCTCTCTCAAACAAGCTTCTGAGCACAGCCCTGGTTCCCATCACCCCAGCATTTGCCCATGAGCTTCTTCCCTCCCAGCCTCCCTGCATGCCTCCCCCATGACCTCTTAAAACCCCATCTCTTCCCCCCCATATCTCCCGTTTGCCCAGCCTGCCTCCCTGGCTCTCCAGGGTTATATGTAGAGCACAGCAAGCGAGTCATGTTTGGCAAATAGACCCCCCAAAAATTCATGAATTTCCCCATCTCGTTTTTCAGACTTGCTCTAACTCAGTGAGCCAGGCTGGTTGCATCAAAAAAACCCTGTTGTAGCTGATAGATAAACCTGAGCAGTTATCTAATTTTGGCTCTCCAAAATAGCTGTTTAAATGTAAAGCTTCAAAAGTGGCCTACATCTGAGCTATTATCAGAATGCAAGGTTATGAAGTTTGGAGTTTGTGGGAACTGTGGTTGTTTAGCTAAAAAAACCGCTAAAGAAATGAGAGAAAACGGGGTGAAATTTCAAGTGAGGGTTTTTACACAGAAAATTCAGTTGTCTTCTGAAGAGTTATTGTGTCAAATTTAGAGTCTACATTCAATAATTACAAATGCAAAATTGGGGTTTTAATCCTGCTTTAAGTGCAAATCTCAATGCAACCTTAATTATTGAATTGTTACTAACATCTCCTTAGTGTGTTTTTTAAAGAAAACTTTTCAGTGCCAAAATAATTTGTTACAGTATTTATTATATAAAATTTTATACATGTAATATTTATCTGAGGGCCTTCTGCCTTGAAGGATACAAATTTCATTACAATGGTGGTTGAAGTGATTCCTGTACAGTAGAACTTGTATATCTGTTCGTAAAGTAGCTACCTCCAGGAGACATCACCACACACTACACAAGCAGGAAAAGGTAACAGTGAAAAAGGGGAGGCGTCTTTCCTACTATTTGGTTTTTAAACTTCATATTTCTTTCCTTCCTCTCCCCATTACTTAGGTTGGATGCTAACCTAAATCATATCCTGTTGTGCCTTTCCTTTACTCAGACGAGCAGCTGCTTTTCAAATAGTTCCTAACAGGCAGCTGAGTTGCTTTGAAGATGGTTTTTGAGTTGAAAAGGCTATCACGAACTTGCGCTATTCCTGCTTTAGCCTTTTCAACAGAACGCATTTGAAATCAACCACACTGGGGAAGTGATGGCTGGGCAGCACAGGGAGGGGGAAAATTTTAAAAACAAATCTAGCTGCTTCCCAGCTGCTGCAACTCATCTCTCTATTATGCTGTCTTTAGTTTAGAGAACTTCCCTTGTTCACCCAAGTACCTCTAATTTCTAGTTTCACTTGGAAAAGCTTTTAACTACAGGAGTATCAAATGAGTGTGAGACTTGCTATTCCAAGTGAAAAATAACCCTAAATGTTCCTTAGTTTCAACTGGGTATGGTATACTCATTTACTGTCCTAACTGTTGTGTAGTTTGTCTTTAATCAGCTGCTGTGTTCTATTCAGAAAGGGTTGCCATTTCAGAGGTGAATTGGTTTTGAGTGTTTACTGGATAAGAGGCATTATGTAACTATACAATATTAGGTATTACTATATTAAAAATACCCATTACAGAAATAGACAAATTAGTGCATTGGTTGAATGGATTTCTTCAATCCACAGCATAAAAAAAGACAACAAGCTTAGCTAGGGTTTAGTGCTTCAAAGAATCCCTAATCCTCTTGAGTGACCTCATTGGACTTGTGTTACATACTCTCAAAAATTAAAAAGATAATGGATTAAATAGTGGTCCTTACCTGTCCAAATGTCTGTGGTTCTGAAAGCATCGTGCCATTGGCATCTTCATTTTTTGACCCTGCAGATGCCAGTTGTTCAGGAAGAAAGTTGTCATCTGGAGTGTTAGTAGAGGGCTGACTAGGTCGAGGTTTCTCCCATTCTAGGGATGTGGCAGGAAGGCTTGGGGTGACAAAATTTTCTTGTTTAGCTATGCTGGACTTCTCAGCTTTAGTTGTCTCTTTTGGAGCAGACTCTTGCCTGTAATATGTTGGAAGGGACTTCTCTCCTTTCTCCATAGATTTGATCTGGCTGGGGGTCAAGGACTGGAACTCAGACTGTTTGCCTTCAACCTTTGAGCGCTCTGCATTTATCTTCCAGAAAGATGACTCTTCTTCCTTTCTGGCTGGTATTAGCCCATCGGAGCTAGGTGCCTTATTACCCTGAGAAGATTTGGGGGCCTGGACACCGGGAGCTGCTTTGACTAGTTGCCTCTGTTCATTTTGTGAACCTTGTTCTTGTATAGACAGAGATGCAACACTGAATTCCATTTGACTCTGTAGGGATTAAAGGAAAAAACCAATGTATTTCAAATCTCTTTACAAAGGCAAAAATAATTACATTATGTTTGAGATCAGAGGCGTGTAATTGGCTATTTAAGTTACTACAAGGATGGTGCGTATATATATGTTAACATTTGCACCCGTGCCAAAGGGCTTTTAGAACAGGACCAACCAACAGAAAGGCAGTTTTCTTCCAAGCTTCTACCCCCTGAACTACTGAATGAAGAAACTGACAGAATTAAGTCTTAGAACCCCTTTGCAGACCACACACTAGAGGGGAGGTAATCGCATACATTTGAGCAATCTGATTCTGTCCAAGAATAGACAGTGGCATATGCAGACAGTATAGTGCAATGAAAAAGTGTTATAAATCCACATAAAACTATTTAAAGGATAATGGATATGTTTAGAAAGGCATAGAAAGTACCTTTAATAGGACTTCTAAGCTGAGAAACTTTATAATGTTGTGTATCAGGCAAACAAGTTTCCATTACCTTCGTTGAAGGTCCAATAATGGGTTCGACATTACAACTTCATCTAATTCTGAAATAGTGGGACATAATTTATTTAACTATACATGCTAATTAAATAGTAACAGGCATTTTATCAGTTCATCGTCTGTTTTTAAAATTAAGAGCAACAGCTTTATAAAAAGCAACAAATGTACACTTATGTCAGTTACAACATTTTGTAACTTTCTGGTTATATTGTTTTGTACTACTACCTTCAGTGTAATTAATTCCCAAGAGATCTCATTTTATCAATGGATAAAGAAAACACAGCTATAGTTGGTGTGACCAGTGATCTTTCAAAAATAGTGTAAAGATTGTCAGTAGCGATTTGACTTTGAAAAGCAACAATCGCATTAGTTACTTTACTTATGAGTAGTTTATTACTGTAATATGTTGCTGGTACCCCGACAGTACTCCAGAGGCACAAATAATTTGAGAGAGACAATTTAGATTTTGTAGAAGACTGGTTTTACAAAACTTACACATTAAAATGCTTTCATGTCATGTTTCAGTGAACATGTTTTTACTTAAATATTTCTTTGCAGTGCTATGATCCAGAACACAATAGCACTGTAATGAGTGCCAGAAAGGGAAACAAGTCTAGTTATATTGTCCAATGCAAACAGTAAACAAACAGCAAAAACGGTAAGTAAATTAGATTTATAAAATCATTACAAACTTAACACTACATGGTCTTAATGGGAAATGTAAGGAGTTTTGTAAAATGAGTTTTTAGAAGAGCATGGATGGTATCCCTCTTCCAACATGAACCTTCTGTGACAAATCTGCTAAGCATTAGACTAAAATTTCTACCAACCCCTGCCCCACTGCACATTTGCTGTCTTCTGGCCAGACAAGTAAACAGATTCCGAAACTCCACGAAAAGACCATGAACCAGGAAGTGACTGGACACTTTTGGGAAGCAGCAGCAGCAGCATGGTTATCCAGGAGCTGCAGGGAACGGACGTGCAGAATGAAACACAGAGGGAGCTGAAGCCAGAGTAAGGCCTGGTCTACACAACAAAGATAGGTTGACATAGTCACTTGGCATTGACCTAGTTGTGCATGGGTCTGCATTCAAAATTGTCTCCTACCACTGTCAGCGCAGTTATGACAATATAGTAACACCACCTCCCCGAACAATGTTGAGTCATGCTTGGCACAGTGCACGCATAGACACCGCATGATCTGTATTGACCCTAACAGCCCTCCAGCAACTGTCCCACAATGCCCAACATTGACCACTCTGGTCACAATTGTGAACTCCACTGCCCAGAGGGTCACAGAGATGGGAAGGCCCACTCCCCTGCTTTAAAAACCCTATGAATTTTTGAAATGCCCTTCCCTGACTGCTGAGCTTGGTGAGCACACCTAGTAGCTCTTCATTGTTGCATGCAATTGCCCAGCCTATGATGCTGCATACATGCTCTTGCTGAAGTAGAAAGGAGAGAGATTGCATCTCTTGGGCCTGTGGGGAGAAGAGGTTGTGCAGGCACAGTCACGGAGCAGCTGTAGAAATGTGGATGTCTATGGGCAGATTGTGTCGGGGACGCAGGCAAAAGGGTATGAGAGGGACCAGCAGAAGTGCCAAGTGAAAGCAAAGGAACTGCAACAGGCGTACCAGAAGGCCAGGGAGGCCAACATTCAATCTGATGCCGAGTTGCAGACCTGAAGCTTCTACAATGAGCTGCATGCCATACTTGGCAGAGACCCCACTAGCACCTTACAGACCAATGGGGATACCTTGGTGGAGCTTGAAATACAAACCCCTGCCATGAATAGTGAGGCAGTGGTGGAGGAGGATGGGTGACATGTGACCGGGGGGAAAGAGGGTCCAGCTATGCTGCGAGCCAGGATCTGTTCGAGACTCCACTGCAGTCCAGTCAGTCCCAGAAGCTGAGCACGGGCAAGCCCGATGCACGGGAAGGAACTTCAGATAGTGTGTGAATGCATTTCCCATTACAATGTTTAGATGTACAGATGGTGCCAGACCCCAACACAGCAGGACACAGATAGCAACTTTTCATTAATTTACTTGTACTAGAAGAGGTAGCAGTACAACAAAGAGAGGCAGAGTTGGTATCTGCTTTTCATTCCCCTGTAGAGTTAGGGAGGGGGCCGTGCAGAGTACTTTGTTTATGTACACAGGGATGTCCCTTGAATCCTCCTGAGAGATCTTGATGAAATTTTCATGGAGGCACTCTGCAATCATGGTTTCTAGGGGTGAAAGCCTTATTTCTTCCTCCATGGTAGGACACTTCCCCATGCCAGTCAGCGATAACTGCAATGGTGCCTGACGAAGCTAACGGACTAGCAGCATATGGGACAGAGTGGCTTCAGGATGCCACAAGCAGCTGTGCTCTGTGTCTTTGATACCTCAAGATATCAGCTAAAATCAGCACTGCCTGTGAAAAACAGTGCCAGTATTCAGAGCCACTGCCCTGTACCTGAACCCATGGAAATAGGGGATGAAATTTGATTGTTTCATGCAGCTGAACAATTCCCTTCTCATCCACTCCCCTGCCCCCATATCTTCTGCTAAGCCATATTCACTATAGCTAGGACTGGAGAGCTGTACTGTGCACAGGTGCTCCAAAGCTGAAATGTCAGAAAGCATGTCTTGTTTTAAACCTCAGAGGAGCAAGGCAAGGGAGTTCTGAATCTTAACTTTTGCTTTCCGTTGTGACTATAAATACAATACCTCTATGTGTTTCATCTGTAGCTGCCACTGTTGTGGTCTTCAGGGGTTCCCCCTCCTCATCTGCAGAACACCTGAGCCAGATAAGGAGAAGGATGAGGACATGGAAGGATATGTTCAGTGAGATCCTGCAAGCCAGTGCTGCATGGATAGTGAGCAGAGGGCCTGGAGGGTGAATGCTACAGACAGTGTGGAGAAGGAAAAAAGGTAGAAAAGAGAGGCCGAGAAGGCCCTGCAGGAAAAGGAAAGGGAGATGTAAATGGGGCTTCTCCAGCAGCACAGATGCTACAGACTCTTGCTGATCTATAGGTTTAACAATCACAGGCTCGCCTCCCTTTGCAGTCAACGGAAAACTCGATTTTAGCACTTCCCTGTACACCCAACATACCATGTGGCATCAGGGCAGCATCCCTACCCCTACCACTCCACATTCAGGACAGTAAGGACAACCACATCTTCACTTACACTGACCTGTGAAAGCCACACTTGCTGTATGTGCAGCCAAAATGAACAGAAATGGACATAAATGTTCTTTCCCCTTAAGTTCTGTTCATTAATTTATTTCAGAGTTTTTATTGCACTGGTTTTGGTACACAATAAAAATCTATTTTTTTGTAAATAATTCATCTTTATTACTTCAAAACATATGTGCAGAATGCCTAGCGCTACTGAAGTGTCACTGATCCTATGAGTTCTGTGGGCAAACTGTGTAATAATCATAGATGAACAGCAAGCACTGAAAAATTAATAGGTGCATTGGCAGTGTTATATTCATAGATGTGCACCAAGCACCACACAATTCCTAACACCCCCCCCAAACTTTTGAGCAGGTAGAGCACAGTCCATCACACCACATCACTGTTTCTGACTGTTAAAGTTCTCTTTTAAGGCTTTCCTCAGCCACATAGCTCCATGTTGAGCTCTTCTAATTGCCTTGTGTCTGGCTGTTTGAACTCATCAGACAGCCACTTGACCTCTGGCTTCCACTCCAGCAGCAGCTTTTCCTCCTTTGCCTCATAGATATGATGCAGGACACAGCAGGCAGCTATAACCATTGGGTATTTTTCTCACTGAGATCCAATCTTGTAAGTAAACAACACCAGCTTCCCTTCAATCTAATCTACCAAAAATGTATTCAACTGTTATTCTGCAGCTGCTGAGCTGGTAGTTGAATCTTTCCTTGGTGCTGTTGAAGTGGCCGGCATATGGCTTCATGACCCAGGAGAGCAAGGGGTAGGCTGGGTCCCCCAGTTTCACTATTGGCATTTCAACATCACAAATGGTAATCCACTGGTCAGGAAAGAAAGTCCCTGCTTGCAGCTTTCTAAACAGTCCTGTGTTCTTAAAGATGTGAGCGTCATGCACCTTCCCTGACAAGCCAGCACTGATGCTGGTGAAGTGTCCCCAGTGAACCACACTTGCATAACCATAGAAAAGTAGCCCTTTCTGTTGATGTACTGTGGCAAGGTGGGCTGGTGTAAAAATAGGAATATTTGTGGCTGTGATGGGTTCGGTCACAGAGATCCCCTTGGGACTGTCACCTGACATGCTGAAATTACCCCGGAGCCCGTTTTCCCTGCCAGCTTGGGACTTCCAGAACCCTGCCTTGTTGAGCCAGACACACTAGCCTGCTGCAACACAGACCCAGAGTCTGGGCCATGCCCCCAAAGCTGCAGGCTTTAAGTGAAAACAGCTCTGCAGGTTACCTGACTCCAGCATCCAGACACCCAGCTCCCAATGGAATCCAAACCCCAAATAAATCCGTTTTATTCTGTATAAAGCTTATACAGGGTAAACTCAAATTGTCCTCCCTCTATAACACTGATAGAGATATATGCACACCTGTTTGCTCCCCCAGGTATTAATCACTTACTCTGGGTTCATTAATAAACAAAAGTGATTTTATTAAGTATAAAAAGTAGGATTCAAGTGGTTTCAAGTAATAAGGCATCTACTACTCCATTGCAGTTGCTGCAAATCCATCCATCATGTCCTACGCGTTGCTGAGAGTCACAGTCCTACATAGCAGGAGATAATTAAGCCTCTGCACACTTCCATGACAATGGACTACACAATGGATTTTCCAACTCCAAAATGATTTCCCACTGACAGGTAGCAATCCAACACCGCAAGTTCCCACAGAGTAATCGCCCCTCACTTTTCAACCATCAGTGCATCTCTCATTCTTGTGTCCCTGCCCTGGACATCTGGGGTGAGCTAAGTACACAGATCCAGGAATGTAGCCTTGCGCATCCAAAAGTTCTACAGCTGCTGCTCTTCATCTCAACCCTGCATTACAATGCGATTCCCACCAGTCAATGCTTATTTCTTGGGCCCAGAAGTGGTGCTCCATCACCTGAAGCTGCTCCGTGAACACTACAACCACCTTGAACTGGTTCTCACTATGTTCCACAGCAATCTGTCCTCCACAAAATCGTCCTGTGGCTCTTTCTACTGCTTTGCAAATACTGGAGGATCACGTGTCCTGTGTTTGCAACACTCATGACAATAGTACAGAGCTGTGCAGGCTCAATGCTTCGGTCAGAGATGGCAGACAGCAAACAGTGCCATGCAGGTTTGTGGGATTTAAAAAAAAAAAGACACAGTCTCCACCCCATAATTTTTGTTACATGCTGGGAAGTTGACCCCTTGCTCCCAGTCATACCTGCATGACTCATTTCTGCCCCACCACACATTGCCAAAATTTCCCAAAATACAGTGCGCTTGATGATGGCGAGTTGCACACTGATGGTACATCGCACTGTGCATCGACACAAGCACTCCTGGTGAATATGCACAGCACCAGCGCAACGTGCCAAGAATGCACATGCATGAGCGATATCGCTCATGCATGTGCATTCTTGGCACGTTGCGCTGGTGCTGTGCATATTCACCAGGAGTGCTTGTGTCGATGCACAGTGCGATGTACCATCAGTGTGCAACTCGCCATCATCAAGCGCACTGTATTTTGGGAAATTTTGGCAATGTGTGGTGGGGCAGAAATGAGTCATGCAGGTATGACTGGGAGCACACTACTGACAACCTAAAGCAGAGGTGGGCAAACTACGCCCCGCGGGCCACACCCGGCCCGCAGGACCGTCCTGCCCGGCCCTTGAGCTCCTGGCCAGGGAGGCTAGCCCCTGGTCCCTCCCCTGCCACCCCCCGCCGCAGCCTCAGCTTGCCGTGCTGCCAGCGCTCTGGGCGGTTGGGCTGCGAGCTCCTGTCGGGGAGCGCAGCTGTGAGAGCTGCCGGCCCACCCAGGTGCTCTAGACTGTGCGGTGGTATGGCTGGCTCCGGCAGGGCGGTGCGGCTGCCAGTTCTGGTGCTCAGAGCAGCATGGTAAGGGGGCAGAGAGCGGGGGGGTTGGATAAGGGGCAGGGAGTCCCAGGGGGCAGTCAGGGGACAGAGAAATGGGGGGGTTGGATAGGCGTGGGAGTCCCAGGGGGCCTGTCTGGGGATGGGGGTGTGGATAGGGATCAGGGTAGTCAGAGCACAGGGAGCAGGGGGGGTTGGGTGAGGTTGGAGTCCTGGGGGGGCGGTTAGGGGACAGGAAGAGGGAGGGTTTGGATAGGGGGTAGGGGCCAGGCTGTTTGGGGAGGCACAGCCTTCCCTACCCAGCCCTCCATCCAGTTTCAGAACTCGATGTGGCCCTCGGGCCAAAAAGTTTGCCCACCCCTGACCTAAAGGTTTGGTGTACCACAGCACTGATCAGCTATTCCAATTACATTTAACTAAAAATAGTTAAGTCTTAGTTTTGAGGCTCACTAAAGATTATATGCATTAACATTATTCCCATTGCACGTCACGTGTCAGTCTATCTTTTTAAATACATGAGATGGTGTCCTCAGGCATAAATATAATCCCATAAGATCTCATTTTCACTGGGAATGTGTTGGGGCCCAATTCTGCACTCCTTGCACACACGAAACTTCCCTGGAGTTCAAAGGGAGAGTGTGTTGATCTTGCATTTCTTGCACAAAACCAACTCCTATTTTCAGAGATCTGTAAAATAGAAAGTGTGAATCTTAACTTGAGAGCTAATTGTCATAGTGCACATTTTGCTTTGCACTGGTCAGCAGTCTGCTACACAGAACTGATTCATGGATTAGCATCTGAACTCTCCAGAGTACTGGATCAATTTAGTGGCTTTACACATCCTACACAATTTACATGCAGGAGAGCAACATTTAACTGATAGCCTCAGTCTTGTAGTTCCATGATTAATTCATGGAGTACTCGGTCTTATCAAACGATGCAGAACACAATCAACATGGGACTAATTATAAAACAGTCACCATGGGTGAGAGTGAAAGGACATAAACTGCTCTGATCATGCCACTTGAACAAATCTCTCAATGAAAAAGCAAAAGAACAAACAAACAAACAAAAACAAACTTACAATGCTGCAAAAGTTTTGTTTTTTTTTAAAGGCACATCAGTGTGTTATTAGTAAAATTTCCCCCCCCCATTACTAGTAAACGTAAAAGCTGCAGAAGCAGATTGTTACTGCCATAGCACTGAGGATATTCACCTTGTGTGCCACTACAAAGGTCACTTAGGAATACTATCCTGGAGAGATTCTACAATCCTGAATCCCAGGTTCATGTTTTATGATTTTGTTTTGTATAGTAATCATTTGTTTCCACCACATTCTCTTGTTTCTAGTTAACTCTCCATTCTTTCTTAACTTAACCTACTTTTGTTTTACCATAAGTACTCACAAGTGCTGTGAGACTTTACAGGAGTGGTGATTTAAGGTAAAACTAGTGAACTGAGGTACACTACACTGAGGGTAGAGGATCTGCAATTTCAGTGAGTAACCCATGTCAGGAGCTGAATACCGCGGGGAAACGATTCAATGAGACTCGGGGACTGGGTTGCACCTATTGTTAAGCTGGGCATAGCCCAGAGGAGAGTGCTTGAGTGACTAAAAGGATGGTGGTGTTAGGAAGCTGATGCACAGGCAAGACTCCCTCATGCTGGAGGCAGGAGGTAACAACATGACACACAGTCCTGCATACCCCAAGAACTGTCACACTCCTCTTCTTTCAAGTTTCATGAGATCAGGTTTTTGGTTCAAAACCCATCACTTTGAAAACCAGAACAAAGGTTATAGAAGGATTAAAAAAAAAAAAAAAAAAGACAAGACTATTTTCCAGCTATGCATTTCATTTTCAAATCTTTTGCAATTTAGCCCTGCCAATCCTGTAATGCAAACATCATGACTAGGGCCCCTACCAAATTCACGGTCCATTTTGGACAATTTCATGGTCATAGGATTTTAAAAATAATAAATTTCAGATATTTAAATCTGAAATTCCATGGTATTGTAACCGTGGGGGTCCTGACCCAAAATGGGGCTGGGGGGTCGCAAGGCTATTGTAGGGGGGCTGTGATACTGCCACCCTTACTTCTGTGCTGCTGCCTTCAGAGCTGGACTCCCAGCCAGCAGCCGAGGGAGGTTCCCAGAAATGGGTCTGATCCAGCCTCGGGAGCAGCCCGTAGTCCTGTCCCTCCCCAGCCCATCTGGGACTAGCAGCTGGAGCCTGGCACACAGTAGGAGCCCCCAGCTGGGGCACCCTCAGCCCTGCCCCTCCTCAGCTCCAGACCCAGCACTTGGTAATTAAAGGAGCCTTGGGCTGGTTGTATGTGTGGGGGAGATTGACCATAGCCTCACCCTGACCATGGGGCACTGGCGGTCGCCCACTTGCCCACATGTAAGGCCATACCTCCCGCCACAATCCCATGCCACCCTCACTTCTGTGCTGCTGCTGGCGGCGACGCTGCCTTCGGAGCTGGGCTTCCCACCAGCAGCCACTGCTCTCTGGCTGCCCAACTCTATAAAATCTGGTCTCGGGGGTAGATCAGATTTCACGGTCCATGATGCATTCTTCACAGCTGTGAATTTGGTAGGGCCCTAATCATGACTAAGGCTAAGATTTAGTCATTGGTATTTTTGGTAAAAGTCATAGACAGGTCAGAGGCAATAAATAAAAATTCACGGCCCATGACTTTTACCAAAAGCACTAGTGACTAAAACTCTACTTCTGGGGTCCCGCTGCTCAGGGGGACCCCTATTGGGGCGGGGCCCTACTCCAGTGCTGGGGGTTGAGTGCCCCCTGGCCTCTGCTCCCAGGGACCACTCTCGGACGGCCTCCGGGTGGTCCCTGGAGCTGGGCGCCCTGCTCAGACACTCCTCGGGGCTGCCCCCACAACCACTGCTCGGGTGGTCTGCAGGACCAGCTACACTGGCCTCTGCTAGGGTGGTCCCCAGAGCTATCTGCCCATGGCCTCCTGAGCAGTGGCTGGCCCCGGGTGGCTCCAGCAGCAGCCAGTGCAGCTGGCCGTGGGGCGCCCGAGCAGCTGGCCCTGGGGCCAGCTGCTCTGGGGGCTCTGAAGTCAGCCGCACCAGCCGCTGTGGAAGTCACGGAATCCGTGACTTCCGCAACCTTCATGAAAGAATGGCAGCCTTAATGACATGACAGATGGCTCTTAACTACATTCAATCAAGTTTCCCGTAGTAGATAATCTGTAAAAGAGGACACTATGTTTGCCTTTCTTAGTTTTGCAAGACAGACCTACTGTGCATTTAGGTTTGTGTTAAACACTTTGGAGGCCAAGCTATTCTCAACAAGATGCTTTTACAATGAAGGACTGGCATATGTAAAGTCATTATGCTAATGGATATCTTTCTTTCTTCTAGTAAACAATGCAGGATGTTAGGAGAACTGGCTTCAGAGAAGAAAGTTTTATGCTTAAGGCACAGGACTAGTCAGGAAGCCTGGATTCATTCCCCAGCTCTGCCACAGATTCTGTGTGACCTTGAGCAAGTCAATCTCTGCGCCTCAGTTCCTCATCAGTAAAATGGAAAAAATCCTTCCTTTCTCCCATCCTTTGTCTGTTTTGTTTATTTTTGTAAGCTCTTCTGCCTGGGGACAGTCTCTTGTTACATGTTTGTACAATGCCTAACACGATGGCATCCCAATCTCAAGTTGGGGACTCTGGATGCTATCATCATTCAAATAATAATAATAAATAATCTTATGCATGCACAGATGTGACAATGGAAAGCTTAATGTCAACAAGTGTAAGAATAAAAGAAAAAGGACTGAAGCAAAGATGTTACAATTAATTCATATTAAAAGGAAAGTATAAAATATGGCCACATATGGAAAGCAGTGGCTTTACAGCAGCTAGAGCAGGAGACTGGAAGTCAAGATTCCTTCACTTTATTCCTATTTCCACCACCAAATCATTATGTGATTTTATACCAGTCAACCTATCCAGGCCTCATTTTCTCAGTATAACTGAATACCACCTTTTATTTCCCAAGAGTTTGGCAAAGATTAATACTTGTAAAACATTTTTTAATCCTTGCATGAATGGCAATAAAAGTACTCAGTATTTATTAGTACAAAATGCCTGGATTTTAAGTTAGAGTTTTCCAAAAAAGTTGAAAGTGAAATTAAAGTTCCCCAGAATTTTAAATAAATAAATAAAGAAGCAAACAGACCTTAAAAGGGAGGTGAGAATCCACATAAGCACAAGGTGATAAACACCAATTTCAGTGGTGAGATCATCAGGCACATAGTGTGCATGTTAAGAGTGCACCATACCCTTATAGAGCCTGAGATAATCTTACTGTATAAAACTAGGTCTTGGTTCATAAAGTCTATACTAAAAACGGAAAGACTAAAAGACACCTAAGAGCTATTTTTACATCTTATTCACTTACCAGAAATGTGTAGGATTTTACTAAACAGATGAGCGCACAGCCAAAATAAACTGTTTGGCTTGGCAGTTTCAAGACATCTAAGTTGTTGAGACAAAGGCTTCAGAAACACTGTCAAAGAAAGCTCATTTTAAGCAGTGCCTAGTATATTAAGAAGCAAAATAATGAAGCCCAGTTTACTCAAAAGACAAAAATAATTAAATTAATTAAAATAAGGACCTCAACTTGCTGAACAAAGAAACAGAACAAACATGGAACCAAAATAGCACAGCCATGCACAACAGCAATGATATACTAAGGTTAAGGATTAAAACTTCTAAGCCAACAAAGAACCATCAACAGGTTTTAAAAAAACTCCACAGGAAAAAAAAACAACCAACCAGTCATTCAAGACTAAAAATACTTTGAGTCCATGTCCAAAATAAAATACATGAGATGCACATTACATAACTTCAGAGATAGTTGATATTGCAAAATATGAAACAGCAAAGTCACCGGCACAAATGTGTCTTTGACTTACTGTCAATTACAAGTATGGCCTAAATCTAAATCTCTCTTATGTCCATATTGCTAGTATCTAGTAAAAATACAGTCCTAGCAATAAAGAATATCTGGCCAACATCTAACTTGGACAATTATATTCTGCCTATCAAAGGACCTAACTACATTGAGACTAAAATTGCTATTTACAATCAATGTCTGAATACAGCTATCACTACCAAAGTACTGAAAATGAATTCCATCACCAGTGCAGACAGGAATTTTTTGGCCCAAGAACTGTTAGTCTAACTCTATAGCATGATTTTATAGCACTGTTCTAAGTAGTCTATGGTAAGGTTTTATAGGAACAAAGTTGCTACCCACATTGATCATGGAAACAGTGCTATTCATGCCAACTTACTAGCAACAACAATATTTAAAACATTGTTTGTAGCTGGCATTGTTCTAATACCAGCATGAAAAGGATCAAAGCCAGCCCCGACCACTACCAAAAATACCATCTTAGTAATCTTTTTTTTTTTTTTTAAATTACTTCAGCCAGTCTGGTTTTAGCTCCAGTGTACAAGAGTACAGTTTGTGGACAAATGCATAATAATAATTTGGTTAAAACTGTTTTTAGGATTAGGTCATTGCCTACTTGTGCATTAACATACTTTGAGATCCTTATAATAATAATGTAATAAATAATGAACTTTCTTGTATAGTGCTTCTCATCAGCAGATCTCAAAGTGCTTCACAATGTATTTAATGTATGTTTCTCCTATTTTACAGATGGGGAACGGAGGCACAGAGAAACTAAGTGACTTGCCCCAGGTCACATAGGAAGTCTGTGGCAGAGTAGGGAATGGCACTTGGATTTCCCATTTCCTAGGTCAGTGCTCTAGCCACTGATCCACACTGCCTCCAGAGGAGGAAAAGTGGTATGTATCCTACTGAAATTGCTAGTATTACTACTATACACCTAGAACATTTTATTTTTAAATAAAGAAGAGGTCTGGAATGTGCATGTAGAGTAATAGGGGAATGACAGAGGAAAGAAAGACTCAAATCTGGGTACAAAAAAGTGACAATGTCCTTCCATTTATTATCCATCATTGATGTCCATTCTACATGCAACACTTTCAAATTTGCACATCCTATCACCAACAGCAACGATTCTGGAAATGGACTAACTTGTTTTTTTAGCTGACAATGCAGATGGCAAATACATTCCACCTTGCTCTTTCCACCCCAATATATTAAGTCAACATGGCAGACAGAAGTAAAAAATGTTTTTTTGACAGTAAGCTAATCAAGTACGACTCAAAACACACAATTAAGGTAAGAAGTTATGAAGTTGGCACTTTTCTACCCACAACTACATTGTTAAATCAGGAGGCCTTTGGGGTCAGAAACAATACAATATACAATGTCACTTTACAGAGGCTCACATGAACTTGTTCTATTTACATTCTCATGAGTTTATGCTCCCTGAATTTACTATGAATTTTAAGTTCAGACAAAGCAAAAAACAAAGCCAAACTCAGTCAAAACTTCACATTTTTGTCTGGATTCCTCCTGAAACATAACTGATTCAAATTCACAAACCTGACCTGAGTTTCAGTTTTGTAACAAAACCAATATTTCAAGTTGCATATTGAAGTTTCACACAGCCCCACCCATGGGCCATGACTCAATTCACCCCATATAAAGCAGGCAATTTTCACCTGTAAGCGTCACTACATAGTTTGTAATGATACAGCAGGTAAACTATATAGGAGCACAACTTTCTTCTTTAGCAGTGTTATAGTTCTCTACTAAGAGGATTATTATATTAAAACCTTCCAAGTGTTGCTATGATCAACCTTCTTTACTATGTACATTGCAGTTTTGCTTTGGTAACCCAATAAAAGTTTTAAAAGACAAGGCAAGAACTTAACTAGTTTTTGAGTAAACGCACATCAAAAACACAGTTAAAAATGGCTCAGGCATTTTCATGAACTTCAACAACTTCTGAAACTGTTTAATACTTAACATTCATTTGCCTTAACAAGAAAAAACTTGTTTTTAAACACACACACTCCCACACCAATTTACTTTTGAAAACAGGTAGATCTATCAAGTCTTTCACAAGATTATCTCTGAAATTAAAGCAAAGAGTATATCATTTCATAAATGCTAGGGGGACCAGACAGCAAATGTGAAAAATCAGGACCGGGGGTAGGGGGTAATAGGCGCCTATTTAAGAAAAAGACCCTAAAATCGGGACTGTCCCTATAAAATCGGGACATCTGGTCACCCTAACGCTGTTGTGGTTGAATTTAGTACTGATAGAAATATAGCATTAATAGTTATGCTATTATGAGGTGTAACATTGACAAGTGCTGTGAAAGTCTCCCTTATTCAGCTCTTACAACATGCCTTGCTCCCAATATGCAATGATCCTCCTTTTCCAGCCCGAGACCTCAGGAGAGAGAACTATTCAAACAGTGTATCATACAAAATACAGGCTGAAATGCTGAGAACTTTTAATCCATTTTGGTACCCTCTACTGAAGTTTTGAAAGACAATTTTATAAAACCAGAAAAATCATGTAAAGGCAAAATATAAGTGACAGGAAAGGATGATTATATGATTAAAAACTTCCTCACTATTTCCAATGCCTTGATAATAATCATCATGCTCTAAGAAGGGTTTGTTTATTTTCAAATTGCTTTACAAACGGCAGTCAATTCTCACAAAAACCTTTGAGAAAACAGAAGGACAAGATTTTCAAATGTTAATTCCTAAAGACAGGCACCTAACTCCATATTTGGGCACTTCAACTGGCTGTGCCATATGCCTGTGGGGAAAAAAAAATCAAGCTACATATTTAAGTGCCTAAATATGGATTCAGATACCCATTTTAGCACCCATGTTTGAAAATACTGGCTTAGGGACTTTCCCAAAACCACAAAAGGAAGCCAAAGTCAGAGACTGGATTTAATCTAATGAATTTCTACTTCGCAAGCCTGTATTCAGACCACACAACTGACAGAAAAAAAGCTTTCTGTTCTCACAAACAAGAGTGTAGCTAGCAATGAAATTTGCATGGATACTGGCTAAACTTTTGTTCCATCATACCACTACCTACAGTATCCTCATAGCCTCCTGGGCTAAGCCTATAAAATGATTGCTAAATTACTAGGTGCAGTTAGATAGAGAGATCTAGAAATAGAAAGGGTCTTTAAAAGTTTCCAAATCATTATATACACTGGCCTCAAAGTTAAATGATATATTATGGCATTTGCTTGCCTACAACCATGTTTCACAACTGGAAACATCATACTGTAACCTAAGGCCTGAGGGAAATCACCGTTTACTCCAACTCCTTGTGAGATTAAGGAGAAAGTTGGAAAGAATTGCTTTCTCTCTTAGTATCTTTCATAATAAACAGGCTTGGGAAAAATCATTTTTAAAATATTATTTCAATTGGTAATATTTATTTTTATTTTTTTATTTTTATGGATTCAATTTTTACTGCTGCAGGAAATTATGTGAGGGTCAGTTAATTATTTAATGACAGGAGATGTTGAGATTCAAAGAGTTAAAGCTTTATAACTGTTACAACACAAACTGTCTACATCACATATCAAAATACAGGTCTGTCTCATCTTACGCTGGGGTTACGTTCCACGGTCAGCGCGTAAAGCGAAAACCACATATAGTCAAAATTACATTGAGTGTAATGGCGGGCAGAATCGTCCGCCCTTCAGAAACAGTATTTAAATTGTTATTTTTCTCTTTTTTTTCCTTTCTTGTTTTTTCCGACCGCGTAAAGCTGAAATCGCACATGTTAAATGCGCCTAAGATGCGACAGACCTGTATACAAAATAAATATCCTTAACTCTAATAAATTCTCAGGCAGCATTTTTCTTACTTTACCAATCTGTAAATTTCTATCATCATTGATGGAAGTACTTTTTCCATCGGTTTGTGTGTGTACAAACTCGACGTTTATTAACATTTACCGATAAAAATCTAAT
This sequence comes from Platysternon megacephalum, assembly GCA_003942145.1. NCBI lineage: Eukaryota > Metazoa > Chordata > Testudines > Platysternidae > Platysternon > Platysternon megacephalum. The sequence goes on along the minus strand of QXTE01000524.1, from coordinate 39,982 downwards.
CCTTCCAAGTTTATTAATAAAGATTATGATGACTTGATAAGGCTACTTTATAATTTCTCTCACATAGCTTGTATGATTTTTATAGTATATGCTTAAAAGAAAAATCAGTACTTTCCCCCCTTAAACTTAAACATCAAACTAAATTTATCACATTATTCTCCTCACGTAAACCAAGGCCCACTCACATCAAGCAGAAAAGATTTAAGAATACCAGTCACTACAAAGCTATAAAAATAACTGCTACAGGAATGAGCAGGCAGGGGGACGACTGAATAGAAATGAGGAATGCAAGATGAAATATAGAATTTTTTTTTTTTTTTTTTAAACACAAGCAACTCAGAATGAGACACATAAATAAGTCACAGTTTAAACCAGCTAAGAAGCTAGATTCAAATATATATGAAATGGAACTCACACTGTTACTCTGCTCTCCAGGTATAAACCTTCCATTATTGCACAGACAAGTAACGCACTTACAGCCTCTTCAGTTACATTGTTACCCACGTAGTAAAATGGAGAAATTGCATCTCATTCCATCTAACTTATGAAGGGACTGGTTAGAGAGGCAATAAAATGACTCCGTACAATCAAAACTCTAGGGGGCGGGGGGAGAATTTAATGTGTATGTCTAGGATTTGGTAATAATGGAGAATTTCACCCATTACACATGGTAGGAGTGCTGGTTCCTCAACATGCCTCCTAAAATGCAGAGGCAAGGAACTATGTATCTTTCATATTGTATTACAGGCTAAGAAAGAGCCAGACAGTCTTGTGTGGATTTTAATTTGATTTTCCTGCATATATTACTCATAGTAGAACAAGAATACTGTATTCATATAGTGTCTGATTCTAGATGTACATAGGAATATCGCTGTATCCCTATGTCCTCATTTAATTTTATATGTAAATCCTTCTGACAGAATTAAAAATATCCTTTTATGTCTGTTTTTAAATATAAACTATTTGCAGATGAAAGACTGGACACTGAATAAACAGAATGGCCCAAACTCAAAAAAAATCTAACGAGTCAGCTGAAGGAAGGACCCTGACACAATGCAAGGTGTGGGGAAAATGCCGCATAAGAGGGGAAAACAAAAAATCCCAGAGTTGGAAGAAAGGGACTCTGATCTGATGATTCATTCAATTTTTCACTTAAGAGCAATCTGCTCTCCCTCAGCAACTAAAAAATAAATTTAGTATTTGATAATATAGTGGATAAAAAGATTTTTTTAAAAGTGGGATGAATTGTGAAAATTTGTGTGTAAAATTCATCCTTTTTTGATCAGCTATAGAGCAGGTAGAAAAATCTTGAATTTAGAAAAATGTTGATGGGGGGAGGGGGGGGAGAGAGAACAAGTTTTTCTTGAAAATTTTCACAAAAAGAGTTTCCCCTGCTCTTTTTTCTCTAAACCAACTCTGTTTGATAACAATTTAACCAAATCTTGATAAAACTCAAAAACAGACCAGCAAAAACAGTTGAGGAGCTGCTGTTACAAAGTGGGGGTAAGTTTTGATTCAGTTAAGATTAATTTTTTCAAAACAACTTGTAGCCCAGAAATTATTTTACTTGTATTATCATAGTGCTTAGGACCCCTAGTCATGGACCAGGCCCCCATTGTGCTAGGTGCTATATAAACACAAACCAAAAAGATGTAAGCTCCTTGGGGAAGAGACCAATCTACACAGTATTCTAACATTTTAACATGCTGCATATAAATGTGCAAGAAAGGACACCCAATGTGCCATCACTCTGGTTAACTGAAGGAAACTAATATTCCTTAAAGTTTGGTAGATGACAACCTCTCCTCTCTTACTCTTCTCCAGCAAAAATAGGGATTTCCACTTCATTCTCAGATCTTCCTTTTGCCAGAGATAGAAGTTTCTTAAAGAAAAAGATGAAGGATGCCAACAGACAACACTGTAAACAGATACAGTAACTTAGATAAACACTTTATTTTAGTTAAGTTGACACATTCACCCAGACTCACTAGTTTATTGTTGCCAACCTCCCAACATTTTAGTAGTTTCATCAGTGGATAATCGAAACTTTAATTACTAGATATACAGGAACATTCAGAACAAAACAAAAAGTGTCAATTACTTTTAAACTGAGATTCTCTTCCCTAGATGTACTGTGCAACCATCATGGTTTATTAATTATCTTGACTTTAAAAACAGACAAGCTACCACAAGATGTAAATTTTTTCAGGAAGTTGGTCATAGATATAAAGGATATACTAAGAGGTATCAAGATAGAGCCTACAAACATTATCTTACGAAACTGTAAATGTAACATAACTCCATGAAGACCACATTCACTCTTTATTTCTACTGTCTGTGATTGTACCACCAAAAGTAAAGGCCAATGGCAGTACAATTTATTACTGATTATCAGTAAGGAGAAGAGTTCAGCATTCTCTGTATCACTGCTACTCTTTTCTTGACAGCCACACCCCAATTTATGCATAATGCCCACCAACTAGGCCCATCCAAACTAAAGGCCCTTTCTGCATCAAACAAGAAGTTAGTGGTTTCTTTCTAAAGTGGGCCGACTAGAGTAAGTTAATCTGAGGCAACTGTTCCCTGCCATCCCCATATAACTCCTGCAGTACTTAATCAATATTGCATTTTAAGCTTATGCATGATGTCTTCCATCTGGGTAGCTCCAGGGTCCCCAGCATTTGTGAAATGTGGACTCCCCTTGCAATCACCAGCAGCCAGAGGACAGAAGTCTGAATCTGTGCCTAACTTCACTTTTTTTTTTTTTAAACACGAAAGAGATACACAGTCGATGTGTTTGTACCTGTATTTTCCATGATGGGAAATTAAAATAGCTTGCCGTTAGAGTTCACCATCAGAAACTACATCTAAAACACCCTGACAAACATGATATTTCTGAATTGTGTCCTCATGCTGCAGTTACACAGAGAAGTTGGTCACTAGCTTTATTTTAGTATTGTGGGAACCACAGTGTAGCTAGTACTTTTGCCACAATTTTGACATCTTCAATAAGCAGAACAAATGCAGCAGAGTGTAAGCTACTTATCAATGCACTCCTTCTTTTTGGGAAGAAGGGAGACAACCTGGGCTCCATACAGACGCAGCAAGTTCAAAAGGTTTCACTATAGCCTGGTGCACAGGACACCAGATGAAGTCTAAAACAGGCTTTATAAAATTAACTGGGGTTACCAACTATTTGCATGCTTCTCTCCTCACCCCAAACCACTTACATCCGCCATAGAAATATATTTTAAATGGGACCCACCTCTTTACCTACGAGGTAGGTAATTCACAATTATTTAATCCTATTGTTTCTTTTCTTCACTAAACAGGGAAATTTGATTTTCTGTCCCGATTTGATTAGAAATTTTCTAAACTATGAAAATCTGGTTGCATAACAACAGTTTTACACTTACATTTGGAAGCTAAGTATTAGCTCATGAAGCATCTGATCCTGCTTCTATTTAAGTCAATGAAAACATACTTAGTCTAATTTTTATTTATGCTATGGGTCACTTTACACTGCTCTCACAGTGTAAAGAGACCTTAATGTATCAATTCTCAAATGGAGTAGGATCAATTCCAAGGGAAACGGACTTTAAAATAATAATAAAAACGTAGCAAACTTACCTTGGTTTCCCAAGAGAAAGGGGCCGAGTGTTCATCTTGCCAAGTTATGTCCTGAAATGAAATTCAAGAATCTCTCTAAAAATCAAAAAAGCAGCCTTATTTAATAAAAAAAAAATCAAAGAGATACGCTTATATTGCATAGTGAACTTGAAGTGTAACAAAATAGTAAAATAGTAACAAAATTAACTTTGAACCAGCCAAAGAATGAGAGAGAGACAGACAGAGGTCACTGAGCAAATGAAAGCTCTCTTTTAGAATGTAAATTCTTAGGGGCAAGGACTGTCATTTATTATATTTTTGTACACTGCCCAGCAACATGGGGGTATTAACCTAGTCTAGGCCTCTACATGCCATTGCTATACAAAGAAGAATATTAAAAATGTACCGTATGTCTGATCTTTACCAATTACGTTATTTGAGACACAATAGCCAAATATTTATATCTACCTGAACGGCTATCAGACTGAAATCAATATCCTATGCAGTGTAAGGAACCACATAATGTCAAAAGTTAAATGGTGATTATACTCTGAGAAATGAAACCAAAAACTGCTCAGTTTAGAAAGAAGAGTGTTTTTTTCAACTGTCAGTCCTGCAGACTCAACCTGGCGCCTGACAGTCAAACTAGGCTCTTTCTGGCTCACACTACACCAACAATAACAAATATTTTCCATTTGGAAGTTAGTTATCAATTCTGATGTTGATGCAGCAGAATCTGTCTTCCTTTCCTACAGTTGTGCTGGCTCTGCAGTGCAAACAGGAATATATATATATATATATATATATATATACACACATACACATTTATATTTATATTTATTTAAAGAAAGCTGAAATCACTCAAAACACAAACACTCTCTAGAGTAACGTGCCATTTTTAAACAATTACTTTTCTGAGCATAACTCCACTTTAATAAAGTTGCTACCTGCATAATCTACATTTGTACATGCAATTGCTAGCATACCTGGCACAAACATGTACCACACACACCAAGACAGGAGGGGCAAAATGAGAAAGCATGCTTTTCCTATACCATAAACAAAATATTTTCAAAATTTGTTCATTCATTTTGATGTTTTGGAAAATAAACAATATTTACAAATAATGAATTAATGACAAATAAGGCTTATGTTGGGCATATGTGGTGCTAGCAACTGATCAGTCCCATTTTTTATTAAATACATTAAAGTGAATGGCTTTTGTCCTAGACAAATAATGCTCCTCACATTTTGTACTTTTTAAGTCTGGGAAACGCTCCTGTAAACACATAGCAGAGGCTTTTATGCTATAAACTCACCGCACTATGTTCTCCTCACAATCCCCTTTTTACCCCACCCTAGGCCAACATAATTTTTGGCCAAGAGCCACAACAGAGGTTTAAAATGAAGAAAGCTTAGAAGCTAACTGATAAACTCAAAGCTCTGTGACAATCTCAGAACTGAAACTATTTTTCTGAAATATGTCCTCAGCCCCCAAGCTACTTAGTATACTGGAAATACATCAGTTAAGTAACCTTGTCTTTCCTATATGATCACTAAATTATTGTATGTCCGTCACCCGTGAGGGAAAAGGAAAGGGGAAATAAAATTATGCTCATAATACTGCTTTAAAGAATATTAAAACAGAACAAAAGCTTTAAGGTTATTCATCATCAACGTGAATTAGCATCGATTCACATTTGATCAGCTTGTGTTTTCAACAGGCAACAACAAATGGAGCTTTCTCCCAAAAAGAGGTAAATAGCCTTTTGTTCCTCCCACTAGATAACTGATATAAGAGACAGATACTCTGGCCTGTGGAAATTCTCAGCCCAAGACAAAAAATTAAAAACAAACAAGAACTAAGTCACATAGTTGACTTCAGCAGCCAGCTGCAGAATATCAAAGACAAAAGAGAAGCATGCAACTAAGTTGCTACATTCAGGCAGCTTGTTGCAAAATGGCATCAGATTTTCAAAATGGAAGACATACTAGTATCTTTCTTCTGTGCTCCTTGTTCTCTGTACATGATATAAACATTGTTCAGAGCATCTGACCGCAACTGTCCAGTCACAAACCCACAACAAAAGGGCTCCTGTGCTGGTAACTGAATATCTTACTGTAGCAAAAATGAACAGCAACACTACATCTTTTATAAGTATTATTGAAGGGAAAGGGTTGGAGTTGGGGGGACAGGGTTAACTCTAGTGAAAATCTGCAGTGCATTTTCAGGGCTCTTGATAACAGAAATCTATAGCAGTTCAACTTAAAAAGCTTTTAAAGCAGAAAATTTCTATTACAATAATTACTTGTAAGCAAAAAAAAAAAAAAAAAAAAAAAAGGATCAGGTGGTCAATTGCTTTACATCACCAAGCCAAAGATTGAAGGCTGATACAAAACAGAAAATATTGCAAACATCTATGGAAAAGTCAAACTTCCATGTTAAATGCTCATCATATCACCAAGCCAACTGGACATTTCAGCTGTTCCCCTTAACCCCAATTTAACATTTTCCAAGTTACATGATATATCTGAAACATACATTTGGTTATTATGAGTCCAATCCAGCAAGGTGCTCAGCTCCCAGGAGCTGTCCAACCCCTTTTAAAATCAGGCCTTAAGTGAGTCACATTTTTTTTAAAGCTAAGTTTTCACCAAAAAAAATAATAATAAAAGGCCTGAACCAATTCCCATTGAAGTAAATGGAAAGACTCCACTAATGTCACAGGAGTTGGAGCAGGCCCTAAACATTTGGCAGAGCACAAGATGACCCTAGCAGAAAACAAGACATCCCCAAAGGATGGTAGTACCACCACACACTGCCGTTCCTGAAAGCCAGCTCTCCTTTAACTTGATCTAAATTCATTCCAAAATAACCAATGCAAGATGCATTATTTTTAATTCCAAATTACTCTCTCTTTGGTGATATATTGTACAATATGAGCTAGTTTAACATATGCTTCTATAGTGATTTCCATTTGAGGAGCACAAAGGTCTTATCCACGTTAAGGCTTCTGTGAAAATTCTAAGTGATTTGGAAATCTAACTCCACTTATAGGCTCGTTTGAAAATCCCAGACTAATTAATTAAGCTTTACTTAATTCACTCTTATTAGAGGTATTATTTATTCCCATTTTACAGATGGAGATACTGAACCACAGAGAATACAAGTGACATTCTCAGGGGAGGTCAATTATTTTTTGTCAAGGTCCAAATTTGTTGGTCAAGGTACACACTCCAGAGAAAAATAATAAAAAAACAACGACAATGGTCATATAGAGCCACCATCCATTTGTAAAGGAAAAATGTTTCATTTGTTTTTATATGAGGCAGGAGTGAATGGTAAGTAAAAGGAACTGGAATGATGAAGACTAGATTCTTCATACAAAATGCTTCCTTTTAGGGACAATTTGCTTTTTTAAACAAAAACCTACTGCAATATATTAGCCCTGTTTAGATAGAAAGTTTCCATAATTGGAGAAACACTTTTGCAGTTCAACTGAGATTTAATGCTAATGATTTAACTCTTGGGCAAGTTTCACAATGAATGTAAACAATTAAAATCTTTGAGGCCACTATAAATCTCTGAAGAATTCCTCACCCTTAGAATTGCACAATGTCTTTTTGCAGGATTACTATGAAAACAGCTAAAGAAATGTTGTGTTTAATTTAAAATTAAAACTTCAAATGAAGTGCTAGAGAGGAAAATTTCACTATCCTATTATTTTCCTACAGACAAGGGATAGTTTGGGTAGATAGATAGAGATGCAACCCTTGTACTAGAGCTAAAAGGGAGACAGTGAATTTAGAAGTGATAAGGATGGGGTTGTTTTTTCCCCCCAGTTACCTAGACAGCATCATTTTCACATAAGAACACCATTAAAATCTTCTGCACCAAGACAAAATTATTGCACTAAATCTTCCTATCTACTGTGGAAGAAGCAGAACTGAATGCTGCACTTATTAAAACAATAGCCCTGTTTCATTTTTCTTTTCTTTAAAAGTTGCTTATTAGAAAAATTCTGCTATGCAAATTCACACTGTTCATTCCCTCTGCACTCCATGACAGTTTTCAAGTGTTCTCAGATGCATGCTAGCTGGCAAATGGAAGGGAAAAATCCCTTCATTTTGTGTCTATTAGGGAGTGAGAGAGACGAAGGGAAGGAGAGGTGCCAGGTGTGGAGCATTTTAGGGATTCGTTGTGCTGTCAATGCAGAGTTGCAGTAGTACAGCTGAGCGAGTGTCAGGTCAAGAGAAAACATGAAAGCCCAGTAGGTGAGGCTTTCACGGACCTGGAAAGTTGAACTGCAACAGCAACAGACTGGCCCAAGCAGAACAAAGTGGCTCTGTGGCAACAGGAGAAGAAAGAGAAATTAGGGAGACATGGAAGATGTCCAGGACTCAAGTTTGGCACCAGAAAGGGAGGCTGGGAGAGAAAGCCAAGGAATAATGAGCCAGGAAAGGCCCCTAAGGCTTGGTAGTGCAGTTGAAAGACTAAAGTGGAACAGGAGAATGCCAGAAGAGAGCAGGACCTCTTTTTCAGGAAGATAGTTCATATAAACTTTGGCTGGAAAATGAAAAAGGAAGTCAGTTGATGCATATGCTTTATAATCTAAATTTAACTCTCTATACCAAGTCATTTGATTAACTGTGTTTATCCTCAATTAAAGAATACACAAGGGATAAGAACAGTACCATTCCTATTTGTTGCTTTTTTTGCCAAATGAGGGAACAAATATTTGCCAAACCTCCGAGGCATTTTGCCTGTCACTTTGTGAAGCAGGAAAAGATTTTGTCCATATGCTGCAACAGAACAACCCCTGGCACTTTCCTTCTGGCCCCAAAACAATTCAGAACAGCAAGCCCTCACAATCTCAAAACAGTGAAAGTAAAACATGTAGTCTAAGGAATGGGAAAGGCTAAAATGTCCCAAATAAACAGTTTTCAATTTAGATACCATCTCCACTGCCCTCCAAAAACTGATGGTCTGTTTACTGATGAAGACTAAATGTTCAGGATTTCAATCAGCACTGTCTAAGAGTCAAGTTGACCCTATGTTTCTAGATCAAACTCCAGGTATGAAACGTGTATGCTGCTTAACCAGACATTTCCCTTACACAGGAGACGCAGAATGAGGGTCTTCTATAACACAGCCTGCTCTGAAACACTATGGTGATTATCTAAGTCTTCAAGCAGTGCTCACAAATCCTATGTATGGATATTAGTAGGGGGTTAACACAAGCCCTAGCCACTTCAAATTAAATTGGTGGTTACAAGTTCAGAAGCAGATTAATTTGTCATGTGACTAGAGAACCAGAAAAATAATTTGACAGTAGTTTGTCTTAAGAATTTAAATCAGGATAACAAATTATATTGATGTTGTGCATTGTGTGTGCTTTCATAGCCTGAGACTTTTTTTTTTTTAAATGGATAGCTGTGGTTTTTTGCATTCATTTAAAAACTAAATAGAGTAGAACCTTGTATGCAAGGAGAGATAAAGAATGTAGTCAAGTAAAGGGGGGCTTCAGAGGTTTAAACATATTTGTTTACAGGACTTTAAATTTGAAAGGCACCTACTCCATACTCCACTACCCAAGTACCTACGATTCTCTCCAAACACATTTTAGTGTTAAAGGCAAGAACAGCAAAAGCTTCAAAACCTATATTTTCAACTGTCTAAATTTCCACATCCTTGTTTTTTCCTGGCACTGTATTAGCTGTGGAAAAGACTGATCAAGACTTTTAAAAAAGGTATCTAAAAAAGGACCAGAACTTGGGAATATTTTCAATACTGTACTTATGAGCAGAAAAAGGAAAAGATTTGATGCAATGTAAACATTGCCTCAATTCTACTTCTAGTGATTATTTCTCCACTACTATTCAATTATTTTAAAAATTAGTGTCTACAAAATCCTCTTTGTAATCCACACTACTTGCACAGATGAACTTTTCCACTGACCTTCTTATTTCCAGTTATTAACTGCAATCACATATTTTGTCAATCGATTCACAAATTTTCATTCATTCACACTATGACATTCCTCCATTCTGCATCTACACTAGGAAACTGGGATCCATAACTCACCACCAGTGCAACTCCGCTGATGACAGCCATAGTGTTGACAAGGATCAGGCATTTGTCACAACTATGTTGGCTGACCCTATTCAGTGCATTGCTGCACAACACATTGGTAAGAACACCTGTGCCCTGGCTAGTTCCACAACTTCTACCATTGCTGTCACCAGCAGAGAATCACAGGTCTCCATTCTCTTAGAGCAGACAAGGCCACAGGTCCCAGAAGTATAGGGAGAGGGCTCATAACTGCATTTAACACAGTCTTCATATTTGGCAACAGCATAAAGTGTTGAAAGACCATATCACAACAAAATTGACAACAGCACAGCTTTGGCCACTACCATCCCTGCTGACATTGCTTTATTAATAATCCCCACTAGGCTCCCTCCCCTTGGGGCCCCCTTTCCACAACCCCCATAGCTCCCAATGTCCCCAACCTTATCTCCCATTGTACCTCCCAATACCTGCACACCATCCTTCTCCCACACAATGCCCTCACTCTTTGCCCCCATTCCCCCGACACCACCGTTCTACCCCACGCCACCCTTTGTCCTCCACACCACCATTCTCCCTGTAGTGCCCCAGCTCCTCATTCTTTACCCCATCCCCTCAATGCCCCCCACCCTGCCCTTCTCCCCCATCCCTCACTCTTCACCCCCATGCCTCCCACCCTGCCCTTCTCCCCCAGCCCCCACTCTTCACCCCCATACCCCCCACCCTGCCCTTCTCCCCCATCCCCCACTCTTCACCCCCCACCCTGCCCTTCTCCCCCCATCCCCCCCCCCCCCCTCCCCCTCCCCCCCCCTCCCCCCTGCACCTTCCCCCTTCCCCCCCCGGCTCCTCATTCTGTCCCCCTCCCCCTCACTTACCCCCCCCCTCCCCCCCACCCCCCTCCCCCCCACCCCCCCTCTCCCCCTCCCCCCCTCTCCCTTCCCCCCCCCCCTGCCCTCCTCCCCCCCCCCCCCCTTTCCCCCCCCCCCCCCCCGCCCTTCTCCCCCCATCCCTCACTCTCCCCCCCCATCCCCCCCTCGTCCCCCCCACCCCCCTCCCCCCTCCCCCGCCCCCCCCGTTCTACCCCCCCCCCCCCTCGTCCCCCCCACCCCCCTTTTTCCCCCCCACCCCCCCCCCCCCCCTCGTCCCCCCCACCCCCCTTTTTCCCCCCCACCCCCCTCCCCCCCCAGGCCCTCCCCCGGCCCCAACCCTTTCCTCCTCCCGGCACACTCCCTAGTCCCTCGCTCCTCCCTACCCACCCCCCAGTCCCCCGCTGTACACACCCCCCCCCCCCCCCTCCTCCCCCCCCTCCCCATTCACTCTCCCCTCCCCTCTCTCTACCCGCCCCCCTCCCCCCCCACCCCCCGCCCCCCCCTCCCCCCCCGCCCGCCCCACCTCGCCCCCATCCCCCCCCCCCCCCTGCCTTCCCCCCCCATCCCCCCGCAGGCTCTCCCCGGGCCGAAGCCATTACCTCGTCCCCGAAGCGCACCACCTTCTGGCCGGTGTTGAGGCGCAGGCCGGGGTAGCAGGCGGGGGGCGCGGCGCGGGCGGCTCCGCGATGCGCCGCGTAGCGGGCCTGGACGTGCGGCTCCACCAGGCACTTGTCGATGATCTCGTCCTGCTGGCGGGGCGGCAGCCGCTCCCAGTCGGGCCCGTAGCGCTCGCGGATCCGCTCCTTCTCCGCCATGATCTTCCGCGCCATCGGGCTCAGTGAGGAGAAGTAGCTGAAGCGCTTGCGCTCCCGCTCGTCCAGCGGCCGGTTCCCGGTCAGCACCGCGGTGCGGGAGGCGGCGATCGCCGCAGCCATGGAGGCCATCGTGCCCCGGCCCCGCACACGCTGAGACCGGAGAGACACCGGGAAGAACCGCCTCCTCCGGCCCCAGCAGCGCCCTTCTCTTACTCAACACCCTTTGCTGCTCCCTGCGCACTCCCCCGGCCCCTTCCTCCTCCCGGCACACTCCCTAGTCCCTCGCTCCTCCCTACCCACTCCCCAGTCCCCCGCTAGACACACCCCCCCTTCCCCCCCCTCCCCCCTTCTCCCCCCCCCGCCCCCCCCTCCTCCCCCCCCTCCCCATTCACTCTCCCCTCCCCTCTCTCTACCCGCCCCCCTCCCCCCCGTGCCCCCCCACGCCCCCCTTTGTCCTCCACACCACCATTCTCCCTGTAGTGCCCCAGCTCCTCCTTCTTCCCCCCATCCCCTCAATGCCTCCCCCCCCCCCCGCACCCCCCCCCTCCCCCCCCTCCCCATTCACTCTCCCCTCCCCTCTCTCTACCCGCCCCCTTTCTCTCACTGCCCCTCTCTCTGTACACTCCCCCTTTTCCTTTCTCCTCCCTGCACAGACATTCCCTATTCCCTCTCCTCTCTATACACGCCCCCTTTCTCTCACTGCCCCTCTCTCTGTACACTCCCCCTTTTCCTTTCTCCTCCCATCTGCTGCTCCCAAGTCAAAGTGTTTTGTGTCGGTATGACAAGCCCTGCAAAAATAAAATGCAGAAATCTCTGGTCTCATCTCTCCGGCAGAGCATGGTTGCATCAAGCCCTACCCCAGGGCTTCCCAGCCTGTTTGGGTGTTAGCCCCTGTTCGTCTTTGCCATCATTGGCGTTGTGCTGGTTCAGTGGCAGGTCTCTTTCCTTTCTTTTATGCAGTTTTTCACTCATATTGTTACTAGTAAGTTTGAGCATTTCTGATAATCTGAGGAAATGTTTCTTGCACATCCTTTGTATTTTGGAGTATATGCTGTCTTTCTTTTTTTACTTCTCTGTTACACTGGTCACCCCCCACCCTTAGAATTTACCCTGTGCTGTCTCTTACCTCATATTTATGGTCTGCTTCTCTATTTGGTGGGACTTTGCATTAGTTTTCCACATTTCATTTTGGAAGTGTGTTCAGGGATATGTGGCTAGCTAACTTCTTTTTTATCTCATCTACAGTGACTTGTATAGTGTGGTTTTAGTCAGGCACTTCTGAGTATGTCTTATATGTACTGCTGGCTTGGTGATTTTCATGATTCTTTCTAGTTCAGTATTATTTTATTCAGTGCAAGAAACATATTGGAGGAAACCCAATGACTCAGAGAGGAGGTATCATCCTGAATCAGGTAGTCTTACTGCTAGTGCTTTTTCCACAGTAATTATTAATACCCAGTGCTTTCCAAAGGAGGTAATTACTGATGGGGAAACTGAGGCATAGGGCAATTACTTGCCTAGGGTCACCCAGCAGGTCTGTGACAGAGCAAGAAATAGAATCCAGATCTCCTGCCTCCTAATCAATTTACCCTTCTCACTTTGTCCCCCCAACAGTAAAGATTTAGCAAGCTCTTACTCGTTGAGTTATGCTGTGTGGAGTTGGTTACCTCAACATATTAAAACAGGCTCAGTAGTAGTGTTTGGATTTTTTTTTTTTTTAAGATAAGTGAAAGTTCAGTAGCTTGACGAACTGGGCAGTGTTAGAATAATTATATTTTATTGCATAAATATATAGAAATATTGGATAGTATTTCTATTATTGTGAAAGTACCCAGAGCAATGCATGAATGAATGATTTTTCTACAAACAAATAAAATAAATAAAACTTTTGCTCTGGTTGGTGTGGTACAAGAGGAATGTTTCCAATAGCATAAAGTCCTAAGGGTTAAAAGAAGTGGAGAAGGAGAATTCTGTTTCATTAAAAATAAAAGAGGTACTAGCTGCCAGGATAGAAACTCACATCACTAGAGCTCTATCTCCTATAGGTACTGATTGCAAGGTAAACACATTAATTCTAATCAGTATCCATATGGGTTCATGCATATGGTTGAAGATTACAGGCTGATGATTCTCTGATGCTGCAAGGGTTGGGCTGTCATATCCAAATGTACCAATCTCTGAGCTGAAAATGGTATTGCCACAAAACCCACTGTGTCTGGACTGACGGGGGAAAGGATTGAGGTTAACTTCTTACCATATAATAGGCTTCTTCCATTCATCTTCCATTAGCCCAATCATTGTGTTTGTTAAACTAGTTTGGAAGCATCTGACTAAAGCTCACTCTTCATTGATCAACCTCTGTATATCACACCCAGAGAAGCAAGTTGACACACCACACCTGTCTATTCATTTTCAAATAATATAATTTTTCTTCTAGATGCCTTTATTTTGAAAGAAAGGGTGGGCATGAAGTCAGAAGAGTGGAAGAAAGAATGGTAGATAAAAATATCAACAGCAAGGATTTGTTCGTGGAGGCGGCCAGGGAAATGTTCCTGCCCCCTCCCACCTCAAAAAACGTTTTCCTTTGATTTTATCATCATCATAGCACCTAGCAGCCCTAGTCAAGGACCAGGATCCCATTATGGTAGGCACTGTACAAACACAGAATAAAAAGACTGACTAAGCACTTTGGGGGCAGGGACTAAGTATCAGACAAGAGACAACTGATGGACACAAAGACAGCCATGTGAATATAAGGAAATGTTAAGACAGTATTGGTCAGCCCACCAGCAACCAAGTTGTTTGTAGGCATCAAAACAGAGAAGGGTTTTAAAGAGGGATTTGAAGGATATTGAGGTAGCTTTGCAGATGTTTTATGGGGAGTTCCTCCCAGGCACGAGGGACAGCATAAGAGAAAGCACAAAGGTAACTTGCCAGCCAGTCTGCCCTAGTATATGTTTCCCCCTTCTGCCTAAATGATACAATCACAGGAAAACTTACAATCTGGAAGGAAATATATCTTATGGCTATAATAAAGCCAGTCCAGAGATCTGAGCTCTACTCCTGACAGCTGCAAAGCTGCTGTACCTCAGTTTTTCCACCAGGCTAAAGATAATTACTTTTATCATAGGGATATTCTATTTAATGTATTATTGTTTGGAAAAAGTTTGAGATCCTTAGATAGAAGGTCCAATAGAAATGGGTAGTACTTACTTATAGGAAGGGAGGTAAAAAAAATGTCCAAGCAGGAGGGTGAACAAGATAAGACCCCCACACCACAATTTGGCAGCAAATTACTGTAACAGCTCCCATCTCTCTTATGGGGAATATCACACTTATTTTAGGCTTTTAAATGTACTCCCTTTTGATCATAAGACTTCGAAGAGAATGATCATTAGTACTAGTTAGAGCCAGACAGTGCAGGAAGGCTGTGTGCAAATATTCCCATAATACAAGCTTTGCCAATGGACCTAGGTCTGCACTTTAACTTCTGCTGCTGTTCTAGTCTCACGCTTCCCACTCTTGAGCAAGTAATGCCAATCATCCCAAATGCTGTGACAATTTTGTGAGTTGGACAAATACTCCCTAGTAAATATACCATACACTGAATTTCCATGAGATATTTGTCCATTATTCTAGACTTCCTGGGGGATTTTAGAGTTTAGGATGCTGAAGTTCAGTACCCTAAAGTCACACTTATTGGTCCCAAAAATTGTTTTATAGAAATAAGCTCCCTCAAGTGAACTCTGCTCTTTGAATATCCAGCTCAGAAATGTTCTTGTTGCACATAGGCAGGAGTGGGTAGAGAGCATGGCTCTAAGGAAAACTTCCTGTACCCAGACCCCTGCTCATAACTGTCTGCTTTTCTGACCTTTGGGCAATGTCTGTCCATTTCTGCAACATTGCAGGAGGAAAAACAAAAATAATTGGGGAAGGGAGGTGAAAGGAATAATCCGTATACTTCCTGCTGAACCACTGTTACTGGTATAACTCTTGGCTGGGGGAAGTCACAGCACTTTCCAGTCAAATGTGACTGACTATTCTTGCAGCCCTGGGTCTGCTTGCATATGAGGTCTTCAAGCACTGTCTGGATCTAGTCACCCAACAGATATTAAACAGGTTGCCTGGTGAGTGCATGTATACCAATAATGTACCAAGATTCAATCATCTTTAAAATCTAATCCTAAATTAAAATGATCTCCTCTCTCCAAAGGACCACTCTTGCTGCACTTGCAGCTCCATTAGCATTAAATGGGAGTTACAAATGCACAATGAAAAAAAGTATTTGAACCTCACTTGCATTACACAGGGGGGTAGCTAATGTGGAACAAAGTATGATTTGTTTCAGTAATGTATGGGAGGAGTAAGAGATAAGTGGAAGGAGATGGATGTTTTCACTACCCTTCTCATGTAGCTTTGGTGTGCACTAAGAACTATAATGTTCAAAGCGAACAGGGGCTCCAACCATACCCATTTTTTTGAGGTTACATTGAGGTCTCTCTCCCCCCAAAGAAATGGGCAAGAGATGCTTTTTATACAAGTGAAAGTTTAGGTCTCCAGCTATCAAGTGATGTCCTTTTTTAAGGTGGCAATGATCCTAGTTAACTATTGAAATTGGGTTGTAAATCCACAAAAAATTTAATGTAGTCTCTAGAGCAGTGGTTCTCAATCTTTCCAGACTACTGTATCCCTTTCAGGAATCTGATTTGTCTTGTGTACCCCAAGTTTCACCTCATTTAAACACTACTTGCTTACAAAATCAGACATAAAATACCAAAAAGTGTCACAGCACGCTATTACTGAAAAATTGCTTACTTTCTCATTTTTACCATATAATTATAAAATAAATCAATTAGAATATAAATATTGTACTTACATTTCAATGTGATACTTGAGCCTGTTTTTCACTTGTGAGCCTTGTCTGAAGCCCAAACCCCACCTCCCAGAGCTGAAGCATGTAACGTAGCTTCACATGGCCCCTTGTGGCATGGTGTCCCGGGCAATTGCCATGCTTGCCACCCCTAATGCTGGCTTTGTACTTGCGACCTCCTAAACCCATCCCGTGACCCCCGAGTGTCACAACCCCCAGATTGAGAAACACTGATCTAGAGGAGTTGAATACCCCCTGGAAGACCTCTGGTACCCCCAGGAGTACACATACCCCTGGTTGAGAACCTCTGCTCTAGATCTGCTTGGGGAGCCCCATAAACTAAGTTTTGATTTCTCTCGTTTTCTGTTCTTTGCTATAGTGACTTTTTTAGAAAACTAAACTCTCCCATACACTATTTTTAGGATGTCAAATTAGGAAACCCTCCTGTTCAGGTAACTTCAAACTTTGTTAAAAGATTCTATCACGGCCCCAGATCTAACCTACTGATTTGAGAGCAGTGTGACTGGATTTTAGGGATAGGGGAATACTGAGCTTATCATGGAAACTCACATGCAATCTTAAGTATGGAGTGATGGCAGTCACTCTGTAATATAGTCTACTGGTGACAGCACAGTATTGCTTTTTTAATACTTAACTCCTTTTCAGGGGTGCATTTTTTAAACTCCCCTCCCTATCCTAACTCCACTGCACCACCAATTCTATTCTCAGGCACCTCCTTTCAGTCACAGACATGGGCATTCTTGGTTCTTTGCCACTTTCTTTAGGGAGACATTATTTATTCCTCATGTACATCCTCAAAAATTCAAAAAGCCACCTCTTGTGGCAGTAGGGTGTTAGAGAGGGGAAGCTGTGTGTATCTTGAGTTGCTAGAGTTCATCAGGGAGCTGCAGCACTCACTGCCTGGAGGAGGAAGGGTTACATAAAGACATGTAGCTATTTTCTTCTGGGCAGTGTCTGATAATCAGGGTGTTGGGGATTGCCTGCCCTCTGCTGCTAAATGATCTCTCTGCACCTGTCACATTCAAGCTCCAAATGGCTGCAGGTATGTCATTTTTACACCCCTTGCAAAGAAGTTGCTCCCTCAGATATTTCTCACACTTTCTCTGATTAGGGGACAGCCTTGCAGTTGCCCACATAACCCTGAGCTCTGGAAAATTCAGAGTACATAAAACAAATAACATAGTTAATGGAGACTAGCAGAGGGAACACTGTGCCCACAAAGTGCTTGTGACAACAAAGAGTGAATTTTGTAAAGTGATATTGTAAAGAAAGACTTCTGAAAGTCATGATCCTAGAAACAGAAGTAGGTTTTTTTTGTTTTGTTTACGGTTTTTGAGGTGCAGGAGAACATTAAAGACCAAAAAACTAGCCCAGATTAAGTAACTGAGAAAATGGCCACATTGAGGAAATAAACCATCTAACCCACCCTAGTCTACTGGAGATTTTGTGGCTGAAGCCACCTACTTCACAAAAGCTGCCAAGATCACTCAGGAGACAGAATCTGCATAGGCTACATAGGTCCCCCTGATTCTGAAGATAAGCCACAATTTACTGGGACTCCCTGCAAATCATGGTGGTCACTTTTGTTGCTGCCTGAAAGAAAAGCCACCTCTTTCTATGAAATACAGTCTGTGGTGTCACCCTCACTGCCTGAGTTGAGCCAGGCCATCCTGATGGGCTACCCTACTAGCTCTGAGTTTCCCCAGGATGCTGTCCCTCCCTACCACCATCTGACAAACCAGCCTACGCAGCATTCCAGGTGGCTCTCCCAGTACATTCACAACCTATTGGTGCCCTCCACATCAAGAAACCCAACAGCAGCATGCCAGCCTCACTTGCAAGTAACTCAACACCCATCAGTATAAGTCTGTCATTTGCTCACCAGAAAAGGCTCATTTTAAGCATATCATTTGTTTATTTTTATTTCCAAAGTTTGTTTAACTGAAACCAAATTTCTTTACAAGTGTTCCTGACATTATTTGTCAAACAGGTATTTGAAACACTTCTTCATAGGACAACATTATGTAAAGTGTGTATTTATGCATTACACACATAGGTATGGTTCATAAAGTTTTCACAGTTAAATTTTTTGTTTTGAAGAACCTGAAGGCATATGACTGAAAGACAGAGGAGATATGGGATTTTCAAAGTGCATTAAGGAAAACATTCTTTAAGAACAAAATCCATATCTTCAGCAGGTTTGAAATAGTTCCCATTCAATTATATCATATCACCCTTAGGTTTGGTCACCGAAATAAATTTGCTATTAGGAAGGCAGTGGCATTAAATTATGCATGGAAACATTCATCGTATATTTTCAATCAAACAAAGATTTTCCCATTTGTTGAGAGCCCTAAGGTAAAGAAAATGGTTCAAACATTACATTTATCAAAAATTGTATCAAAAGTAACAAAGGACCCAGTTTCTTCATAATTTTTTCTTTTCAAAAATAATTTACAAAACAAGAGGTCTTGGCCCTTTATTTGTATAAATTATACAGCAACTATAGTTTTTTTAAGACAACGAGAAGAATCTGCATTTAGCACCTCAGTCATTGTTCTTAACGTTGGAAAAGTCTCTGATACTGACGGGAGACTCTTGTAAGAAGGAGAAATACTGAAAAAAAGAACAAAATTAACCAACTGCAATAGAATTTAAAAATTTACTTCAAGGACAAAGTTTCAGTCTGTCCTGATTTAGAGCCCAATCATGGTCAGGAGTTTGTTGCTCAAATCTTTTGCTCACCATGACTCACACCTCAGCAAGTAGCCTCAGCAT
The DNA here is from genome assembly GCA_003942145.1 of Platysternon megacephalum. NCBI lineage: Eukaryota > Metazoa > Chordata > Testudines > Platysternidae > Platysternon > Platysternon megacephalum. The sequence goes on along the minus strand of QXTE01000524.1, from coordinate 20,950 downwards.
GGAGAATGAGGCAATCATTATATAAAGGAGCCTTCTGGGATGGCAATAATTAAGATGAACTAAGCTTTACTTCTCTAACAACCATTATTCATTTTGTAAAATAACCACTCCAAACTGCTAACCACAAATTGGGAGAAGTTGATTTCATTCAGATATATCATTTCATTACTCTTCATAGTGAAGGTGGTGTCAACACTTGTTTTAATACTTTAATAATACAATAATGAAAAGTGTGAGAGTAAAAATTGCAAAATGAACATTTACACTTTGCACACCATGAGTATTAAGATGATAAAGTCAAAGTTTGTGTGGATTCAATTTAAAAAAAATGGTCTGCTTCAATGTAGCATCAGTGTAGTATATTTAATGTGTTCCTTTCCTTCATATAAGGAAATTTAATTTGTTGGATTTACAAGTAAATTTATTATCTGAAAGTGCAATTGGTCTCAGATTCAAATTAATATACCTGAATGTTTATGCTTTCCTTCATTTAAATAGAATATAGTTCTAGTGAAAGTTAGCAGATTAACTTAATTATCTATGGTTGTCAAACTATCAACAGAAGAGGTACAGCACAGAGCAGCAGTGCAGGATTTCCTTAAGCTACCCCACAAAGTGCCTTAATCCTGACCTAGAGGGAGCACCTTTAGGAATGTTTAGGAACCTATTTCAGTCTCCAGCCCATTCAAAATTTTGCTTTTGTACTGAGAATGACCACAAAGGGACAATTAGTGCCAAGTTTGTGACAGTTCTGTGATGTGAGCACCCGTTTACAAGGAATGAACGTGTGTACTCCATTGTAAATATGTCTGGATACACACACACTACAATATGTTTATGTAACAAAGGGTAGTTTTAAAATACTAGATTTCATTCTGCACTAACAACATTCACATTTTTAACCCCTTTTAATTTCTTTTCCATAAATGCCCTCAGAGGCCTGGTATTGCTGAGAACCTCCAGGAAATGAGCTAGATGTGGATCCCTCCAGCGCCACGTGAATTAGCCAAATTAGGATGGATCAATAGTGACTCACTTTTCCCCGTGGTGCTACCAAACCCAAATTCTTATCCCTTTGTGTGCTTCAACACCTTATACAGTAACTCCCTCTCGCTTAACGTTGTTTCAATCTTACATCCCTGCTCAATTACAGAACATGCTCCATTTAAAGTCATGCAATGCTTCGCTATAACGTCGTTTGGCTGCCTGCTTTGTCCACAGCTGGCAGCCCCCCATCAGCTTCCCTATGCCCCCCCGCCCGCCGGCAGCCCCCACGGATCAGTGCCTTCCCCCTCCTCCCCCCGCTTCCTGCCCACAGCAATCAGCTGGCTTGTGATGTTCAGGAGGGAGGGGGGAGGAGGGAGGACTCGGCGTGCAGGCTCCCCCTCCCTCCCTTACCTCCCAAATGCCGCAAACCAGCTGATTGCTGCGGGCAGGAGGCAGGGGAGGGAGGGGGGAGGCTGTGCACCGAGTCCTCGCTCCTTCCCCGTCCCTCCTGCCCCCTGAACGTCGCAAGCCAGCTGATTGCCAAGGGCAGGAGGGAGGAGCGAGGATGCAGCACGCCTCCCCCCTCCCTCCCCTGCCTCCTGCCCGCGGCAATCAGCTGGCTTGCGGCGTTTAGGAGGCAGGGGAGGGAGGGAGAGCCTGCGCGCCGTGTCCTTGCTCCTCCCCCCTCCCTCCTGAACGCCGCAAGCCAGCTGATTGCCGCAGGCAGGAGGCAGGGGAGGGAGGAAGGAGGAGCGAGGACGCGGCATGCGGAGTAAAGGGGGAGGCTTGTGGGAAGGGGTCGAGTGGGCGGGCCGAGGGTTGAGCCCCCCCGCCCCTGGTGCTTGCAGAGTAGGGGAAGCTATCGCTGCTGCTGCACAACGTGCTTCTCCCAGCCTACAGCACCTTCAGCCTCCTTGCCTGCTTCATTGTCTCCAGTGCCAGTGGGCTGTGCCTATGTGGGGTAAGGCGGGGGCACCTCCCAACTATAGTACTGTACTGTACTGTATGGCAAAAAGAAATTTCCCTGGAACCTAATCCCCCCGTTTACATTCATTCTTGTGGGGAAATTGGATTCGCTTAACATCGTTTCACTTAAAGTCGCATTTTTCAGGAACATAACTACGTTAAGTGAGGAGTTACTGTAGTACTCCTCGACTGCTGGGCAGGCCCATGACTTATTATTTAAACTTAATATTGAAAGTCACTAATTTTACTATGCACAAGTGCTATAGGGTATTTAGCTGGTGGCAATTTTTAAAAAAAATCTCTAATAAGTTACAGTTTAAACAATTTAACACAGACTGAATTCTAATATCCTGCTGGGAACCAATGGTGAAATTCACCGCAGTACAGAGGGTCTATGCAAAGCTATATGTACCACATTAACCTTTAGCATAGGCATTAAGTGGATTTTCATTGGTACATATAGCCTTGTGCATGCCCTCTGCACTAGAGTGAATTTTATCATGACAGGCTGTAGTACAATAAACTGGCTCACAGGAAGCATGATCATCTTAACATTTATGGTTTACTAAGGACTATCACAGGTCATATTTGTTTTACATACACATATACATTTTAAGTCTGCATATAATAGTTTTGAATTTTTTTCTCTGACAAAACATTTACCTTTGGAGATTCATCCAGCTTCTGGCTATTTTGCTAAAGGCCTCAGAACCAGGTGCTGTCATGGCTTCAAAATCAACCAACTGAAACAAAACATATCATCAACAAATAATTACAAAGGAGTAAGAAAATATGGCATTTTGAAAAATGCTAACTTATTGTTAGCACATCCATGAGAATGCACAATGCCTTTCCTAATCTATTAAGAAACACTAAACCCGTGGAATTAGATAAGTACCTGGGTTGTCACCAACGTTCTCATCCTTTTGCAGTGGAATCTAGCATATCTTCTTATGTCTTAATCAGAATTAATGGACACTAGTGATTAAATGCCGTAAAATTATGAAATCAAGGATGGTTTTAAAACAATAGATTGTATTCCCCATTAATAAATACAAATTGGAAGGCTGGATGTTTGTTCTGTAGTATTAGTTGATGGCCTACTGAAAAAATTCAGTAATGCCAGAAATCTGGGATAATATTGGGCTTTTCTAGCATTTTGCATTAATCTAATTCTTCCCATTACATATTTCTGAACTCCAGTTTAGCATTAGTAACAACTATGATTTAAGGGCGGGTTTTTTTTGTAATTTTGACATGTATACTACTAAACACAGCCAAGACACCTGGGCAGCTTCACATCAGTAAAAGCCAGTCAAAGTGCAATACCCTATTTCAGTGGTGGGCAACCTGCGGGCTGCACGCAGCCCATCAGGGTAATCCGCTGGTGGGCCGCAAGACAGTTTGTGTACATTGACCGTCCACAGGCACGGCCACCCACAGCTCCCAGTGACCGCGGTTCACCGTTCCTGGCCAATGGGAGCTGCAGGAAGTGGCGGCCAGCACGTCCCTGTGGCCCACGCAGCTTCCCGCAGCTCCCATTGGCCGGCAACGGCGAACCGCAGCCACTGGAAGCTGCGGGCGGCCGTGCCTGTGGACGGTCAATGTAAACAAACTGTCTCGCGGCCCACCAGCAGATTACCCGGGTAGGCTGCGTGTGGTCGACGGGCCGCAGTTTGTCCACCACTGCCCTATTTCATCTCATAAAGGTCAATCAAAAAACTAGTCAGAAAAATACATTTTGCACTCTGCCCTGAAGCTTACCAAATTCATGCTCTGGTGGATTGCTGAAGAGAACAGATTAGTAATTGGCCCTCCACTGAGAAAGACTTGCTGCTGGACATGGAAAGTTCAAAGTGCATTTCACTTTGAAGTGACTAGAAGTGGCAGTGAGGTTCTATTAGAATTCTTTGAGGGTGTCAAGCATGTGGACAAGGGTGATGCAGCTGATACAGTGTACTTGGATTATTAGAAAGCCTTTGACAAGGTCCCTCACCAAAGGCTCTTTAGCAAACTAAGCAGTCAGGGATAAGAGGTAAGGTCCTCTCATGGATAAGTAAAAGATAGGAAACAAAGAATAAATGGTCCGTTTTCACAGTGGAGATGGGTAAATAGCAAGGTCCCCCAAGAATCTGTACTGGGGACCTACCTGTTCAATATATTCATAAATGATCTGGAAAAGGGGATGAGCATTGAGGTGGCAAAATCTAAAGACAATACAAAGTGACTCGAGATAGTTAAGTCCAAAGCTGACTGCAAAAGTTACAAAGGGATCTCAGTAAACTGGGTGACTGAGCGACAAAATGGCAGATGAAATTCAGCATTGATAAGTGTAAAGAAATGCACACTTGAAAACCTAATCCCAATTATACATACAAAATGATGGGGTCTAAATTAGCTGTTACCACTCCAGAAAGAGATCTTGGAGTCATTGTGGATAATTTTCTGACAACATCTGTTCAATGTGAGGCAGCAATCAAAAAAGCTAACTGTTATGAACCATTAGGAAAGCGATAGATCACAGAAAATATCATAATGCCAATATATAAACCCATGGTACGCCCACACCTTGAATACTGTGTGCAATTCTGTTCACCCATCTCAAAAAGGATATATAAGAATTGGAAAAGGTACAGAGAAGGGGTATGGAACAGCTTCCATATGACGAGAGATTAAAAAGACGGGGACCTTTCAGCTTGGGAAAGAGACGACTAAGAGGGGATATGACAGGTCTATAAAAACATGAATGGTGTGGAGAAAGTGTTATTTACCCATTCACATAAACACAAGAATTAGGGGTCACCTAGTGAAATTAATAGGCAGTCGGTTTAAAACAACATAAGGATGTACTTCTTCACACAACGCAAAATCAACCTGTGGAACTCGTTGCCATGGCACATCATGAAGGCCACAAGTATAATTGGGGGTTCAAAAGATGGTCAGGGATGCAACCCCTTGCTCCAGATGTCCCGAAACTGCAAACTGCGAAAAGCTGGGACTGGATGAAAAGATATGGATTGCTCAAAATTGCCCTGTTCTGTTCACTCCCTCTGAAGCATCTGGCACTGGCCACGGTAAGAAGACAGGATACTGGGCTAGATTGACCACTGGTCTGACACAGCATGGCCATTCTTATTTGTTCTCTGCTTATTGTCAATTTTCAATATTGAATGAGCTCAATTTTTTCTTGCTATCAGCCCTAAACTCATCAATAGTGAACAGAGAAGCTAGGTTCTGTACTTCCTTTTTCATGCCTCATCACCAGTAAAAGCAAGCCAAACTTGGTTATCAGTTACACCTGTATAATATAATTTTCTTCAATGGTTTTATAACTCATTGGAGCTTAGTCAACGATTATGTTGGTGAGGCATAAGGAGGAATAGAATCCAGCTCATTCTCCCTTAGCTGAATTGGTTCTGCAGTGTTAACAGTAAAGAGAGAGGTTACTCACCTTCTGCAGTAACTGCAGTTTGTCCAAGATGTGTCCCCCTATGGGTGCTCAACTTCCATTGCACATGCACCTCTCGAGTCCTTGATGAGAGATTCGTACACTAGCAGTGCCCCTTCAGCCTGCACGCACACCCTAAAAGCCTCCTCATGCTGGACACCAAGGCAATGTAGGGATGCGCGGGCAAACCACCCTCAGTTCCTTCTCCACACAAGTGTGTCCACATAGAACAATCCAAAGCAGAGGTGAAGGAAGGGCAGGTAGTGGAGCACCTATAGAGATATATATCTCAAAAAACTGCAGTTATGGCACAAGGTGAGTAACCTCTTCCTCTCCTTCGAATAGTGTCTCTGAGTGCTCCACTTCAGGTGACTTCTGAGCAGTTTTTCCAGAGGGAGGAGCGAGCTTTGGAACTGAGTCCAGAACTGAAGCTAGTACTGCAGCAGCCAGAGCTGCATTGGATCTGATGGCATGGAATAAAGAGTAGAGCTTCAAAAATGTACGTACAAAAACCCATGCAGCAGTCCTACACATCTCAGACACTGGTATGTTCTTAAGCAAAGCAGTGGATGTTGCTTGTGACCTGGTAGAATGTGCTATCATCCTTTGAAGAGGATGAAAGCCTGCGGTCTCATAACAAGTGATACATCCAGATATCCATCCCGATAGTGTTTGAGCAGAAATCGTGGATCCCTTGGATCTATTCGTGAAGATGAACAGCCTGGGTAACCTTCAAAATTGCTTTGTCCTATCCAAGTAGAAGGCCACAGCCTTTCTAACACCCAGGGTATTAAAAGAGGCCCCTGCAGAGAGTTATGTGGCTTTGGGAAAAACACTGGTAAAATGAACAGATTGGCAAAGAAGGAACCTCCAAGAGAACCTTAGGTAAGAATTTAGGATGTGTATGTAAAGAAACCTTATCCTTGAAGAATACTGTAAAGGGAGGATCTGCCATCAAGGCACCAATCTCCCCAACTCTACAGGCCAACATGATGGCTACTAAAAAGGCCATCTTCAGAGATAAATGGAACAGAGAACAGGCTACCATAGGTTCAAATGAATGTTTCATAAGGTACAATAGAATCTCAGTGTTGTGAACTGACCAGTCAGTCAACCACACACCTCATTTGGAACCAGAAGTATGCAATCAGGCAGCAGCAGAGACACCCCCTTCCTCCCCCCCCAAAAAACAAGTACAGTACTGTGTTAAACGTAAACTACTNTCATTTGGAACCAGAAGTATGCAATCAGGCAGCAGCAGAGACACCCCCTTCCTCCCCCCCCCAAAAACAAGTACAGTACTGTGTTAAACGTAAACTACTAAAAAAAAGGGAAAGTTAAAAAAAAAAGATTTGACAAGGTAAGGAAACTGTTTCTGTGCTTGTTTCATTTAAATTAAGATGGTTAAAAGCAGCATTTTTCTTCTGCATAGTAAAGTTTCAAAGCTGTATTAAGTAAATGTTCAGTTGTAAACTTTTGAAAGAACAACCATAATGTTTTGTTCAGTTACAAACATTTCAGAGTTACGAACACCTCCATTTCTGACGTGTTCGTAACTCTGAGGTTCTACTGTAATTGAGAACCAGATTGAGGTCCCAGTATAGAGGTGCATGTGCACCTGAAGTGTGGCCCCCTAGAGATACTACTCAAAGAAGCAGCTTATTTTTGTCAGTACAGTCAGAAGCTATGACTAACTACACAAAAGGAACATATCTGATGAGTGAGGTGGTATCATTTTTACATAGTCACTTTTCAGACCAGAACTTCACTTTAAATTCCAGAACCAACAGCAAAGGTAATTCAGCAGATCATACATAACTCCTGTGGCAGAAGATGGGGTGAGATGCTCTTTCATATAAATGTGTTTCAGAACTCTGTAAATTGCAACCACATTGAACTTCATCTGAAAGCAAAGAGGAAACACTACTATTGCATGCCCATAAGAGCCCACTGCACTCCAGAGATAAGATTTGCATTCTGCTCAAGCTGAATCTTCAGAGACTTCTTCAAGGGGAACCACAAGTAGGAGGTCACCACTGGGATCTGGCCTCAAGGTTATAAAGGCATGGATTACTGTGAAAGGTCCATATCGGAGGGGAACAGCTGCAGCCTCAGGGCTAACCATAGATGCTGAAATATACTATATATCACAGTTGTCATCTGAGAATCCACAAAAACACAAAAAGCAATGAATCCTAAAAAACACTATAAAATTGTAAGCCACCATGGTAAAGCATGGACAAACACTTGATACACACACTCTGAGTCCTTGCTTATTCCTTCAGCTGCTTCTCCATACTTAGAAGTATCACTTCTGTTATCTAGGTTGAGCCAGTGTATTTTTATGTAGAACTTGCCTTTCCTTTTGGTATTTTTCCTGCTACTTCTTTCCCACTTGCCATCAGTGCTCCCATGATCACCGAATAAGCTATCACACTAAAAAATAAAGAGCAACAAGTCTCTTTCTGTAATATTTTTCAGTTGGAATTATTTTACATTATACAAATTCAACTTCTTACCCCTCAGTTAAAAATTAAAAAAGCACTTCAAGATATATTTTTTTTATTAGAGATAAAAACAGACATCTGACACCTTCGTAAAAATCAGGGATTCAGGTACTGAGGAACTGTAGTTCTGTAGCCTTATTGATGGACTGTTTACTGATTGATTAATTAGTTAATATTGATTAGCCTCAGACCATAGTGGTCAATAAAGGTTCAGTCTCCTGAGGGCTACAGCATCAGGAATGTTATCAGTATCATTAGAATAAGAGACCCTAGAAACACATGAGAAACAACTGCAATTTATCACAAGTCCCTTTATTAACAAATCCACTAAGCAGAAAAACAATCCCACATACACTAAAATAGAATAGCAGATGGAGAGATAATGCACAAAATCAGTCACTAACCTGGATCCTCTTGAGAGTGGCATTAAGTTATAGAAGTAATAAACTAAAGACAGGATTAGATTGCACACAGCATCTGCCTCCTAGGTAAAAAAAAAATGTAAGCAGGGGCTCAAAAATACTTTAGTGTACAGATATGAGATGAAGAAACATATAAGAATGTTAGTGCACTTTGTAATACCCTCCATTAAGTAATGATACAATATATTCAACCCTAAGGTGTGGGGGTTTTGTTTTTTTGTTTTTTTAATAAAGAAAAATATATCATAAGTTTCAATAAAATTGAACCATCCCTATTGTGAACGTTGGAAGATCAAGTAACTCAAAAAGGTCAAGCTAAGGAATTAGCTTGAACAACAAACTAGCATTGTATTTCACCCAGCCTTAAGGCATTATGCTATGTCAAAGATCCTGATAAATCTAAAGCACAGCCAGCTTCTCAGGTAGAATGCAATCAACCTGAAAACAATTCTATTGTTTTGTCATGTATTTATGTCAATTCTCATTTTACAACTGGCTGTCAGGAACCAGTCTATGAACAACATTAAATAGTGCTCATCATGGTAATAATATGCGGTGGTTGCAAGCCAGGATAAAAAAAAAAATGGCATTTTTATTATGGAGCATTTCATGCTGTGTGTTTGGAATTAAACTATTACTTAGCAAAGCAGAGCAACTTAATAGATTACCCTTAAACAATGGAAACCTTTCACTTAATTTCCTTACTATTAGCATTTCAATAAGAGGTGAATTTTATTACTTATTTAGGAACTGTGTCAAAAAATCTGAATATTAGAGCAATGCACAGTAAACTGGATTGTATTTTGACGAAAATAAAAAATGATAGTATAGATATTAAAAATTAATTATATAACGGATTAATGGATTACAAGGCCAGAAGAAACCACTGTTATCATCCAATCTGACTTTCAGCATAATACAGGCCACAGAACTTCCCTAATTAATTCCTGTTTGAACCAGAGAATATCTTTTAGAAAAAACAGCCAATCTTGATTTTAAAATTCCCAGTGATGGAAAATCCATCACAACCCTTGGTAAGTACACCTCTACCTCGATATAACGCGATCCGATATAACACGAATTCGGATATAACGTGGTAAAGCAGTGCTCCGGGGGGCGGGGCTGCGCACTCCGGTGGATCAAAGCAAGTTAAATATAATGCGGTTTCACCTGTAACGCAGTAAGATTTTTTGGCTCCCGAGGACAGTGTTATATCAAGGTAGAGGTGTATTCCAACAGTTAATTACCCTCACTGTAAAAAATTTGCACCTTACATCCGGACAAAATTTGAAGTTGAAGCTAGCATGAATTAATTGTTTCCATAAAAACCTTACCCCAAGTTCTGCAGATAGAATTAGTACTTTTCCTTTGGCTGTTAGATCCTTATATAGGGCATCTATTTCTGCATGATACAGTTGTGTTCTTTCTTCCGTTGTCTGAGTTTCCACTGAAAATAATATGTTCCCAACTCTAATACAAAAGATTATTTGAATAAATTTCAAGACACTAATCAAATACTTAAAAGAAGTGCAAAAATGCAGGATAGTTAAGGCTAATATTTCTTCCCTCCCCGAAAACCTTCTCCCATACCACCCCTACTTAAAGCAAAAAAACAAATCTACTGCCCACTCAAATGAGAAGCACTGAGGTTGAAATAGAAACATCAGAGAATATATTTTAATATTCTTACTGACAAAGTGGTAGGTGTTATCTGCAATTTTTTATTGCAAATAACTGCTAATATTTTGATGGAAGGAAGTCTAGAGGCTTTGGGTTTTTTTTCAGACAGAGCATTAAAGTTTTATTTTTACATTTACACCCTTCCCGCACCAATGTTGGCACACAGGGTGGAAACCAGTCTCTCCCATGAACCACCGTCATTTACTGCTCCTTCAATTTGCTCTGTGGTATTGAGATAGACTAGCCTGCCCTTCCTGCTAAGGGCTCTTCTTAAGGTTTCTCTTGGGTGCCCTCATTTCCTCATATCAGTTGGTTTCCACTTAACAGCTTCATGAGGGAGTCTGTGTGCTGGCACCACGAGTAGATGCCTCAAACATGTCCAACGCTTTCTTTCTGCTTCTGGTAGAAATGAGCTGCTCGTTGGTGATTTCTCAGGTCTCTTCGTTGGTGACTAAGTCTTTCCAACCAATGCCCAGACTCTTTCGTAGGCATTTATTTTCAAATGTGTCTAGTTTTCTGTTTGACATTTTAGTAGATCTCCAGCTCTCTCAGCTGTATGTTAGCAATGAGATTAGGTTTGAATTGAAAATTTTTAGTTTTGTTTTGGTGCCGTACATCTTTGATTTCCATATGCTGTTGAGTTTAGTAAATGCAATAGATGCCTTTCCTATCCCTGATATCACTTCCTTCTTAAGGTCTCTGTTGGCTAACATGGTGCTGCACAGGTATATGAACTGTTCTACAATATTTTTGCCTTCTAATGGGACGTTACTGCTTAATGTCTGAGTTTCAAGGATGTTTGTTTTACCATAACTAAATTTGAGCCCTACTTGGCCTACTATTTTTGCCAAGTTGTCTGTCTTTGTAACTTTTCAGAGGTGTTACTCAGAAAAAATCTTGTATCCACACAATATGAAAACAAGAAATTTAAAATGATCTGGAAAAAGGGGTAAACAGTGAGGTGGCAAAATCTGCAGATGATACAAAACTACTCAAAATAGTTAAGTCCCAGGCAGACTGCGAAGAGCTACAAAAGATCTCTCAAAACTGGGTGACTGGGCAACAAAATGGCAGATGAAATTCAATGTTGATAAATGCAAAGTAATGCACATTGGAAAACATAATCCCAACGATACATTATATATATCTATATATCTATATATAGATATATATAGATATGGAGATATACCTATCTCATAGAGCTGGAAGGGACCCTGAAGGGTCATCGAGTCCAGCCCCCTGCCTTCACTAGCAGGACCAATTTTGCCCTTGTTCCCTAAGTGGCCCCCTCAAGGATTGAACTCACAACCCTGGGTTTAGCAGGCCAATGCTCAAACCACTGAGCTATTCCTCCTCCCCCCCAATAAAATGATGGGGTCTAAATTCGCTGTTACCACTCAAGAAAGAGATCTTGGAGTAATTGTGAATAGTTCTCTGAAAACATCCACTCAATGTGCACCAGCAGTCAAAAAACCTAACAAAATGTTGGCAATCATTAAGAAAGGGATAGATAATAAGACAGAAAATATCATATTGCCTCTGTCTAAATCCATGGTACACCCACATCTTGAATACTGCATGCAGATGTGGTCGCCCCATCTCAAAAAAGATATATTGGACTTGGAAAAGGTTCAGAAAAGGGCAACAAAAACTATTAGGGGTATGGAACGGCTGCCATATGAGGAGAGATTAATAAAACTAGGACTTTTCAGCTTGGAAAAGAGACGACTAAGGGGGGATATGATAGAGGTCTATAAAATCATGACTGGTGTGGAGGAAGTAAATAAGGAAGTGTTTTTCACTCCTTCTCATAACACAAGAACTAGGGGCCACCAAATGAAATTAATAGGCAGCAGGTTTAAAACAAACAAAAAGAAGTATTTTTCCACACAATGCACAGTCAACCTGTGGAACTTCTTGCCAGAGGATGTTGTGAAGGCCAAGACTATAACAGGGTTCAAAAAAGAACTAGATAAATTCATGGATGATAGGTACATCAATGGCTATTAACCAGGATGGGCAGGGATAGTGTTCCTAGCCTCTGTTTGCCAGAAGCTGGGAATGGGCGACAGGGGATGGATCACTTGATGAATACCTATCCTGTTCATTCCCTCTGGGGCACCTGGCATTGGCCACTGTCGGAAGACAGGATACTGGGCTAGATAGACCTTTGGTCTGACCTAGTATGGCCATTCTTATGTTCTCACATGGTACTTTTCTATTTCAGTCTGTTTTATTTGTTTAGAATCCACAGCATGTTTGTTTTGTTAACTTTGAAACTCCAGAAATGGAATTGTTTCCTAATTAGTGCTAATTATTACAAAATTGTATTGTTTGGTCTGCATGTGGAACTATTCAGATTCTTACCAAAATTTTACACTTGTGATTTAATTTTCATAGATGTGACAGTTTCACACACACAAATATTTTCCCAATATAATGAAACTATATTGTGCATCATCCCATTACGAATGTGCAGAAGGTCTAGAGATTAAAATTCAAAAGGGAAAAATCCACTGGGATTCAGTAAAATGTCTACCTTCCACACTAAAGATGTCTGCAGTAGATTGTAGAACACTTTAAATGATGGTGCAGAATTTAGATTCCCTAAGTAATCTGAATGGAAAGAATGTCTAAGAAAATTATCAATTCCATACTGTTGAAGTGGGACCATAGAGATCTTTTGAACATGGGCTTAAAAATCACTCGTTAGGAGTGCTGGCTTCTTGCCTCTCAAAGGGGGTATTTACTATCTCAACCAGTAATGGACCCAATGCCTCCTCACTACACTTTACCAACTAGGAATTACATGAGTCTAACTTGTAGAGTATGCCTGAAGCATCACAAAACACTCAAAAATCTCAGTAAAGTGAGAAGGCCAAAACCCCCTGTTCTGTCCGTCCCCACTTTTAGAATGGATCCACTATGATGGTGGTTTCCAATCCATTCTGATTCGGAGCATTCAGATCTGTTTTTATGGTCTATGAAGTAGACTGAAAAGTTCTCAGAGCAGAAAACATTTAACTCTATATGAGCGGAGACAGCTTTGATTCTGCTTATCAGAATTTTGTGGATACTATTATGAAGGATAAAACTTTTCAATGTGCATTCAACAGTATGAGTTGAATAATAGGGTCACTGTCGGCTGAGAACCAGTTCCAGACTCAGTGAAACTAAGTCATCTACACAAAGGGCCCAATCACACAAGTACAAAATGCCATTAGAACAAGAAATTAATTGCTATTGATAATTCATAATACTTCAACATTTCTTCATTGTCATTTCCTTAAAGATTAGATTAAAAATATGAATTTTTAAAGCAAACATACTTGTCTCCTGTTATTGTAATTGTGAATCCATCATATTCTTTCCCTTGATCTTTGAGGCTAGGGACTTTTGTGTTTACAGTAAACCCATCTCTTGTTTTACTGTTAAACTGCTTTCAGAAAAAAAGGAAATATATTAGAATAAATATAGACGGATAAGCTTTCTAGCCACTGTTCTGTAACACTGATTTCTAGAGGACAGTTTTAACAAGAGATACCTAGTGCAGCTATGGTCTCCTAAATAAAAAATTTAAATAAAAAAGACTAAGCTAGAACTATACAGACAAATGTTTTTCCCAAGCCCCAATATGATACTCACCATTTGGCATATTAATGTGAAAACAGTAATATGAGTTGTAGAGTCTGTATTTTATGTTTATACTTTGTAAGTAAATGAATTACTCTAAATTGCATTCCAGAACATGGCTCACAATTTTTAACTGTTAGCCAATCTCATTCAACATCCTTTGCATATTTTTCTCCTCACCAGAAGGAAAAACACAAAAAACAAAACACATTTTCAAATTTTGCAAAGCCAAAAAATAGTGATTTAAATTTAAAATAGAAGCCAAAGGCCGTAACTAATATGTCAATTATAAACCACAATAACTTTATTCAAATAAAACTAAAAGTCAAGTTCTATTCAAAGTTACCCATCTATTTGAACAACCAGACCACTTAAATACTAACCAGCTCTCTCAATTTATCCATGCAGCATTAAAGACAATTGCTCCATTTCCATTGTTGAGTGAATGTCTTTTGCAACCATGTATTTTAAAATACAACGGTATGATCCATGGAATTATGTTTTGGCCAATAGGATTTCATTTAAAAAAAAAAATTAAAAGCTTTTTTTGAGAAACAGCATTCCAATGTGACATGTACAATTGAGAATGGTATACATGCAATCCAAACCAGATCAAAATCATTGTTTTTTGAAGACCGGGAATATTTGCTGCCAGTTCTTAGGAAGAGATATTTATTTCTAGCTAAATCATTCATAGTCCCTTAAATAGTTATATATTTTTGTCATCTCTCTGTACTAATCTGTGTTTTCAAATCAGCTGATAACATTTCCCTTTGTCAAGCACCTCTGCAAAAAGTGGCATCCATTTTGCTTTAGAGGGCCTTACATAATGATTTCCAATATCATAATGTGTTGTACAGGACAATCAAATATCTTTCAATTCTTCCTTCCCAGGCTTTTGTTTAGTTTTACTGATATCCACTCCAAAAAAGGGTGAGCACTGGGTTGGAGATTGAGAGCTGACAGGGCTGTAAAGGTATGGTCTTAAACTGCCCTAACCCTCAGACAATCCTTAATACACCTCTACCCCAATATAACGCGACCCAATATAACACGAATTCTGATATAACGCGGCAAAGCAGTGCTCCGGGGGGGGGGAAGGGGCGGGGCCGCGCACGCCGGCAGATCAAAGCAAGTTCGATATAACGCGGTTTCACCTATAACGCGGTAAGATTTTTTGGCTCCCGAGGACAGCGTTATATCCAGGTAGTGGTGTATATCCTTTAAGAAAGTAACTTGGAGGTGACATGTGCGGCACTTATCAGAGCATNGCTGCGCACTTCGGCAGATCAAAGCAAGTTCGATATAACGCGGTTTCACCTATAACGCGGTTTCACCTATAACGCTCCCGAGGACAGCATTATATCCAGGTAGTGGTGTATATCCTTTAAGAAAGTAACTTGGGCCCCGTCTACACTACCCGCCGAAATCGGCGGGTAGCCATCGAAGTATCGGGNCACACAGAAAGTCTAGGTCGCAGTGTTTAAGCTTCTGTGAAGACATTTATACCTCATCAGTTTGAATTACCCTGCTTTGATTGGTGTGAATGTTCCTTTCTAAACTATTCAAGTCTGAATATTTTATTTATATTCTGTTCATTTAAAAAAAAAAAAAAATTAAAATCAAGCCCTTCTTGCCATATTCCCAAAGATTTAAATACTCATCTGACTCATCCAACATTAGATTTATTCAAAATATCTTAGAACTAAACCCTAATAATGGGAGGGGGGAGTTGGGTTTGGTGATTCTGGCACTTTTCCACTAGATCAGAGTGGAAGCCACCAGTTCATTCCACATTGGCCATCAGCCATTAACAGGCAACTACTTTTGCTCATTACTGCTCTGGGCCACATTCAAATCAGTGGCCCTGAACTGAAAAAATGTTCCATATGCCATGAACTCCAACTCCATAAACTCTTTTCTTCCGTTTGTTCAATTATGTTTTACACAGTTATGCTGAGCCAGTCATTCAGGTTCTAAATAAAAATCCTTATCACTAGGAAGGCTGGCTTCAAGGAACCAGTACACACAGAATTTCTTTTCTCCCTTTAACAGGCATATTTTCCTTTTACTAATTAAAATAATTATTGTATTAAGTCTTCTCAGGTACACATCACATGCATCCAAGGGAAGGATCAAGCCTTAGATGAGCAGATTTGCAGTTATTTTGATTAGTACATTAATTCTTTAGACTATAGCCATAGTTACAGTTGTTCATTTTAAATTAGACATACAACTGTCCATTTAAATTGTTACCCACACGAGCTGAAGGTTGTTGCAAAACTTACCTTCATTATGGGAAGAAGGTCTTCTACTTTATGTACATTTTCCAGTGCTTCTCTAACTTCTAGCAGACCTTTAGGATTATTAGCACTAAAATAAAACATGCAACAATTTTAACATACAGCAACACAATGGTCAAACAAATCTAGCATTTTTCAGAACATCCATCTAGTTTCAATGTAACCAACCATTTCTGATGGTCAATGGAGTGAACAACTACATTATATTCTACTGCATTTCCCCTGGCAAATTTCCCCGCTCTTCCCATTTGGTCGGGGGGTGAAAATTAAACAATACAATAAGACATTTTTTACCTAATGATTTTCTTTCTATGACTGAATTAGGGTTGCCAACCCTCCCAGTTTCGCCGTGAGTCTCCTGGAATCGGGCTCTATCTCCTGGAGGCTAATTCACTTGTCAGGAAGTCTGAAAATATCCACTATAGTCCAACAGCAATGTTAAGTATCTTCCTTTTATCCTTAATCACCTTCCATCTAACTTTCTCCAAACTTCACTATTCCAGAGAAAAGCCTTTAGGGTGGCTTTTTAAACTACAGATCACACTCACTTATAAGGACTGAAAACACTCTGACTCCCAGCCTTTGTAATACCTGTCAAATATCACAATTTCCTACATATTATCCTCCACAGATGATCCATACAAACCCATACCCACATCTCCCACCCTGCTATAGGCTTCATACATCAACCACCAATATTGGTCTGAAAAATTAATTAATTCATACTCCCGTAACCTGGAGTATGAATCAACATTTTCCATGACCACCTTGAACAAAACACACCCTCCCTTGTAAGACAGGGCTAAGATCCACCCATGCCTGATCAAGGCCAGAAGGGTGGGTACAGGTACTCTTAAAAGTTAATTACTTGAATTACTATTATCATTCATATGTAAAAGAGAAGATTACTTTGCTTTCTTTCATATGGCAATTAGTGAACTTCTCCCATTGGTAAGAGGGCACAGTTATGGCTGGTACTGGAACTTTAAGAAAATATTTCCCCAGACTTTCTGTATGGTCTATGAATAGAATACAAATTTGAATTGATATTGAAGGAGGAAGGAAAAAATATTAAATAAACCATTTACCCATGATAAACAAGGATCCTGTCTTTGATAAAATGAAGTATTTTTTCAAAATATTCCAGGTACCTCATGTTAATGACTTGTCCCCTGTAGATAGAAGATAAATAAAAAAAATACTTTTAAAATGTCTACTAGGATAATCCACTTCATAACTAACATGTATGCTGTTCATAAAAGCATATGTGATTTCTATACAGCAGTGTATGGAAGAGTAGTGGAAGCTTAATCAGAGGTTTGTCTGAATAAATAAGCAAGCCATTTATTTTCAACAGGGGACTTGTAGAATCTCTTGCTGCTTTTCAACAAGCTACTTTTCATGGGTGTTTCCCCACTACCACCAGTGTTCTTGTGTACAGTTTAAAAAAAAAAAAAGTACCACAATTACCAATTTGGATTTGCAAATATTTTTTGTATACAATTATTTACCCTGGTAGAAAGCTATGTGTTTTTATATGTGAAGATAAATGCAGGGACTGGTAATCCTAACTGTAACTGGTTTACTTTGAGCACTGGTATGTGATTGTGATGTCTGTTCTAAACAACTTAAGTATCCTCTTCTCATGGATGTGTTTGTATTAACTGTCCCTAAATCCCACACATAAAATTGTAATCTTTTTTTTTTTTTTAATCAAAGTTTTCTGGGATGATTCACTGAACCCTGATTCACAGTAGGGGGAATATTTTAAGGACACTGCAAAATATCAAGTATTCACTTTTTTTTTTTTTTTTTTTATAAAGGGTGGAGGAGAATGAGTGGAGTGCAATAACTTTAAAACACATTTCCATATAGAAAGACACCAGATGTTTCAAACTCCAGGACATTTTCAAGAACATTTTCATTTCTAGTTGCTATCTAAATACTGCACTTTACTGCTCTTCCAGGAAATTAAATATTTAATCAGCAGTTCACAAGCAAACAAACAGCTGACTTGGTGCCTTCTTCCTTGAACATTAGGTATGAGCCTGTAAACTGTCAAAAGAGTCCTGTCAGGATTGTAGCCATACATAATGCCTTCAACGGGAACATTACATACCATTATTGCATTTGTAGGAATCCTTCATGTTCTCCAGTCTACAAAATAAGATTTTATATAGCAAATGTTACAGCTACATATACCAGGAGGGTAAAACCACTGTCAATCATAGGAGATGTGTTTATAGCCAGTCTCTATCCTTTTTCTATAATTATTCAGGGCTTGATTCTAGCACCTTAACTCATTTTGTGCTGCACACCTTACTACTCACACAGTCCCACTGATTTTAATTTACCTCAATGGGAATAAACACTGATCAGAATTAGAATACTCAAGTGTGTATGTTAGAAAAGAAAGGGAAAGAGAATGGATGATAAACAATTACTGATACGATTTGCCCTTGTTGTACGTCCCATCTTATTCCATCCTACACAAAAGCTTTCTGTACAACAGGCAGAAGTATGAAGGAGTAAAAATAAGAAAACAGGATTTCCTTGAATGGTAGCTTGGAGAACTCAGATATCAAAGTCAGCCTAAAAGGATGTTGGATCTAGCCAGTGAGAAGTGGTAATGAATAAGGAAAGACATCAGGTAGTGACTCAAGAGTTGTTTGTTGTTCCTCAACTCCCTCTACTTGATAGGCACTGCCACCTCTTCAGAATGCCCAAGAACAGATAGCAGTAGTGGGTGTCTCAACATATATTTGGAGGAATACTGACAGCTTTCATCAGTCAGAACAGGTCTCAAATCCTTGTTTCGCCCATGAAAACAAAAGTTTAGACTTTCAAAAAGGCAAAGTAAGATCTGATAACTTATAACGGGATGGAGGTGCGCCAAAGGCACTCTTATACTGACTCAGAAGAGCAGAAACGGCAGCTTAATATCTGCACCTTAAGAATGCTAAGCCCTAGACCCTTACAGAACCCTAAGAAAATCAAGTAAAAAGACTTTGTAAACACTTGTCAGGTGTGTTCCCAAAGGACCACCCAACAGAAATGTTCCAAATTAGAGTGACTAAAAGACTGCGGTGGAAAGTTTTCTGGTACTCTCCAGACGTTAAGCCTCTACAAGGAAAAAATCTAATGCAGAAACCATCATTTATTATCCTCCGAGATGCCAGACAAGTAGTAAGAACTGTTGAATGGAATTGGACCTTGCATAAAGGAGTCCCAGACAAAGAAGGTATCGTTAGCATGGACCTAACAAAAGGACTATTATGTACAGTAACAATAGGTGACAGTATGGGACAAAGGGATCCTATGAGACTAGGCTGAGCACCGTCTGACCTGATCTTTCATAACTATGCAAGGGAATCAAGTGAGTGGAGGTAACAAGTTTCCAAACCCTTTTCCCCACTCCCAGGAGAACATGTACTTTATCCTGCAAATCAAAGTGTGAAAAAAGAGGTAATTTTGGTTCACCTCCAGCTTCCCAGCAGTCTACTATGGGCTCTACTGCAAGCAATCATAAACTTACTGCTCTTGGTACTCCTTGAAACAACCTACACAATTTTTTGGTTCATCTAACTACCATATACAGAAATCAAATTGGGCTAGTTCATGCAGCTCTGCAAATTAGTACTACTTTTTTGAGCCTGCTATCTTGTGCTCAAGAATCCAAGCTTGATAAAGATTAAGCCTCTAGCCTTTATGGTTGTGAAAATAACCTTCAAAATATAAACTGAACATAAACCAATGCTTAAGTCTGCCTGAAACAACAGCCCAGAGGGGTGAAATGATCCCATTCATCTCAACAAGGTTTTCATTCTGAAGCCTAGTTATGATATATGAATTAGCAGTATTTCAAAACTATTTCATGGCCAATTAAAGCACACAAGAAGGGATATCCTATTTGTGCAGATTTGCACAATCTATTGCAAGTGATATCTCATTTTGATGTCACGAGTGGATGGAAGGCAGAGCTTGGGAGAGTACCACTACCTACTACTCTCTCCAGCTGCCTCATTCAATCCCAGATTAAATGGTTATTCTCAGAAAGGAATTCAGTAGTGTGCAAAGGAGAAAGTGGGCTCTTGGACTCAGAAAGGATGCAGTCTAAACTTGTAATGGGGAAGCATGAAGGTTCACTAGTCTGGGAAGATTTAGGCCCTTGCAAACTGATTAATATCCCTACCTGGATTACAATCTTTCTGTCAAGAAAGCACTATCAGTATTATTTAAGCCATAGTACAGACCCAAGGAGCACAGGTCAGGCCAAAAGGAAAGGTCAGAAATTGATTCAGTCTGGTCCTGTACCTTATGAAGAGACAGTAATCCATTTCAGTACAAGTATAGCCTAGACATCTCACAGGGACTCACTAGACTTGTTGGAACATCAAACTATAGGATTGCTAGTGTTATCTGATGAGAGAAAGGCATAAGAAATATTTAGACTACTGAGAGACAAGCAGGGTTACTGAACTGAAGGTCAGGGACAGAGAAATGCCTTTGCAAAGTAGGCACTCTTTCCTCACTATTAATAACACTAGCAAGAGTAGGGCATTCCTTAGAGTTCTCTTTTTTCTGCTGACGACGCAAGCCAAAGATGGAGGTTCAAGCTCCGCTTCTCCCTCTATCTCCCATATTGAGGAAAAAAACAGGTAATGAGTTATGGCCTGAGGTAGAGGTTGCCCTCCACCCTTTAAGAATGAAGAGTGTTTGGATTCTGCTACATCTTTAATGGGAGAGAGAGGAGGATAAAGCAAAAGTCAAGAGAAGACTGGGGCCCAGGAAGCAGAATTTAATTTGAGAGGAAGAATACAGAAGTCTGAGCACAACATTGTCCCTGAAGAGCTAGAAACAGCTAATGTATCTGGCCCTACAAGGCAGTTACTGAGCTACATCAGAGTTTCAGCCAAACCTGTACTTACATACCCTAGAGAAAACGTCAGACTGCTGGGCTCCAGTCTGTGGAATGGGAAATGGTAGGAGTTGCCGAGAGAGAGA
>QXTE01000523.1:316103-336629 GCA_003942145.1 Platysternon megacephalum | reverse complement strand
GCGGGGTCCCGTGACGGGATGGGGGTGCCCGGCGGGGCTGTGACACCGGGTGGGGGTCCCCGCTCACCGGGGCGCTGCTCGGCGGGCGGCACCAGGCGATACACCTTGTAGGGCTCGGCGATGTCGAGCTGGGAGCGCGCGGGCACCTCCTCGAACTCGGGGCTCTTGTTGAGGGCGCAGCGCAGGCGGGTCTTCCAGCCCGCCGGGTCCAGCCGCTCGCCCGGCCGGTACTTGCCCTTGTACTCTGCCCAGGCCTGGGGGGGAGTGGGGGGTTAGCGTGGGCCCAGCTCCTTGGCGTGCGCCACTCCCACGTGCCCTTAGCATGTTCTACTGCCATGTGCCCTTAGCATGTCCCCATCCTGTGTCCTTAGCAACATCCCATCTGTGGCCTTAGCAGGCACATACTGTCTACTTTGCATATGGTTAGCATGTCTGAGCATGTACTTTGCTTGTGGTTAGCATGTGCTTCAGGGGGCCTTGCTATGTTTTAGCATAACCTTAGTTGGTATTTGCTGTGTCTTTAGCATGTGTGTTGCATGTTGCTATGTATCTTTAGCATGTGCTTAGCGTGTTGCTAGTGTATCTTTAGTGTGTGTGTCATGTTGCTAGTATAGCTTCAGCGTGTGCTTAGCATGTTGCTAGTGGCTGCTCAGCGTGTCCGTAGCGTCTCCGTTGCGTGTACCTTGAAGAAGGCCGCGTCCTCGTCATGGCGGAAGTCCTGCTTGCCGGCGTGTTTCCAGGGGATGCGGAACATGGTCTTGGCGGGGGGGTCGTCCCAGACCAGCCCCGGGAACCGCCCGCTCTCCACCTGCTCCACCGTCCATTGGCGCAGCTTCCGCGTGGAGCGGGCCCGGCCCGACGCCATCCTGGGGGGCGGGGAGGGGGAGTGAGGTACCCCCGTACACGCCACGGAGCCCCCCACATCCTCAGGGCTGGGCTGGGTCCCTGGATGGGTCCCCCACCCACCAGACCAGGCTGTGGTTCCCCTCCGTGGGTCAGGGCCCCCATCACCCCCAGGGATCAGTCCCCTGCCTGAGTCACCCCCCGGGGTAAATTCCTCCAACATCCCCCCAACTTTAACCCCCCCTGGGGGCTTGTTCCTCCCCAGGGGCTTCTCCTCCCCTGATGCACCCCCCCCATGGACAACCCCAAAACTCCCAAGACCTTCCCCCAATTTTCACCCACTCCAACCCCCTTCACCGCCAAAGCGCCTACCCCAGAGCGTATGCCCCATTGCGCCCCACAGCCCAGGCCCCCCCCATTTCAGTTTTCAATTCACCCCAATTTAGCCTGATTATCTCCCAATTCACCCCCGTGCTCCCCCCAATTCACCCCCGTTCTTACTCCAATTCACCCCCGTTCTCCCCCCAATTCACCCCGTTCTTACTCCAATTCACCCCTGTTCTCCCCCCAATTCACCCCGTTCTCCCCCCAATTCACCCCGTTCTTACTGCAATTCACCCCCGTTCTCCCCACGCCTCTCGCGGGGGAGTTTCCGGGTCTGACCTGCCCCCGCAGCCCCGGTCCGAGCTCACCTCCAGCCCTGCTCGGCGCCGTCTGTCCCGGGGCCGCTCGGTCCGCGCCCGGTCACACCCTCCCCCCGCCCCTTCGCGTTTCTCCGCCGCTTCGCTCCTTTTCCCAGAAATCACGTGGCCCCGAAGCCTCAGCAGCCGCCAGGGGGCGCCCCGGACACACCGAGCCGGGCTGCGGCGGGTATGGCTGGGCTGGCAGGGGCTGCGGGTCGGGAGTGAGGGGCACGGGCACGGGCAGGGCTGCGGCGGGTATGGCTGGGCTAGCAGGGGGCTGCGGGTCGGGAGTGAGGGGCACCGGCAGGGCTGTGGGGGGCAGGACTGGGCTGGCAGGGGCTGCGGGTCGGGAGTGAGGGGCACTGGCAGGGCTGGGCTTGCAAATGGGTGGGGGTCAGAATAGGGGCCGATCTAGTTTTGGGGTGCTGTTGGTGAAACTTGGACGCTAGGCAGTGTTTGGGGGGCCAGCGGCTGGGACTGGGGGCAGGACTGGTTCCAGTGGGCTGAGTCAGGGTTGGGGGTAGGGTTAGTTTTGGGGGGCTACTGGTCAGGATTGGGGGATTGGGCTGTTTTGGGGGGCTGGGTAGGTTTTGGGGGGCTGTGGGTCAGGGCAGTTTTGGGGATACCTGCTGCTGCATTAAGAAGCTGAGATTCATGCTTTGATCAGACTGTTTTATTGGGTCTCACAATGTTCTGTCCCCTGAACCCGCAAATCCCCTGATTCGTGTTACCCCAAGGGGCTTGAACCCCAATATTCTGAGCCCCCCAGAGTCCTGAAATTGGTGCCCCCAGCAAGGAGGACGGGCAGGCCCCCCACTCCAATGTCAGATGAGGGCCCCCAGTATGTCGGTTGCTATTTTGGTGGCCCTTAGGCCGTGGATGGGGAATTGGGGTTCAGGATAGAGGGGTTCTCACACGACCCCCCAAATCAGCTAATGGGGTGCTGGAACCCCCAAAAATCTAATCATCCCCCCAATCACCCCTCAGTGCTCCCCTCCCCGCACAGCAGCATCTTCTCGAATCTTCCAGGCCGGCCCCCCGCCCCCGTCCGTCCGGGGGGGTCACTGCCGCTGCCGCAAGATCTTGGGGCCCAGAGGCACCTCTTCCATCAGCTTCTGTGGGGGGCAGAGAGGGGAGTGAGGGGGTCACCACCTTAGCCCCCCAAGATTCCCAGCCACCCAGCCTGTCCCCCCGACTCCTCCCTTCAGGGGAATCGCCTCCCTGCCCCCCAGACCTCAGCTCCCCCCCGATTCCCCCTGGGGTCCCCTCTGAGCCCCCCCGCCCCGTGGGGCAGGTACCTGCAGCAGGCGCCCGCGGTAGGTGTCATCGGGCTCGCCGGGGGTCCGGGGGGGCAGCGCCCCCAGGTGGCGCCGGTAGACGGTCTCCAGCTCGGGCAGCGAGTAGAGCCGGGCGGGGTCCAGCGCCCGGGCGTTGATCAGGCTCACCAGGTACTCCCTGTAGTGCGCCCTGGGGGGATGGGGGTCAGCCGGCGTCTGCCCCACGGCGCCCCCCCAGTGCCCCCAATGACCCCCACTCCACGTATCCCCCCAGCTCCCCCCAACGACCTCCACCCCATGTGTCCCCCCAACACCCCCCGCCCCATGCCTCCCCTCAGCGCCCCCAGATCCTCCCAGTGCCCCCAGATCCCCCACCTACCCCCTGCCCCATGTGTCCCCCCAGATACCCCAATGACCCACGCCCCACGCATCCCCCAGCCTCCGATTCACCAGCCCCCCACATCCCTAGTCCTTCTAATTTCCCAAGCCCCCCAGCCTCCCTGACCCCTCAATCTCCCACATATCCCCTCTCCACTCCAGCTCTCCCGACCACCCCAATGCCCCACAGCCCCCCCACTTACTGGCAGAGGCCGGCGTAGCCGGGGGGCGTCTCCTTCCCGCAGGCCTCGTCCCGCAGCCCGGTCAGCGTCTCCTTCTGTTCCATCACGCGGCAGCCACCTGGCAGGCACGGCATGATGGGTAATGCCAGCACCCCAGCTACCCACAATCCCCTGCCCGGGGGGGCCAATCTCACCTGGTCACCCCTAATCCCCTGCCCAGGAGCAGATCTCCACCTACTTACCCATAATCCCCTGCCGGGGGGGGGGGGGGGGGATTGCCAGGTTACCCACAATCCCCTGCCTGGGGGGGCAATTGCCCGGGGTGATGAAGGGGGAATGTTCTTAATGTTTTCTCTGAATACTGTGTGGGTGCCTCAGTTTCCCCTATGCAGTTCTTAAGGAGCTAGGTGGTGGGATAAGGGGTGTGACTGGTGCAGAGCCCTAGAGGGCAGGTGTGATGGTGTCTGCACAGCCAATGGCCAACGCCCTGTCTCCTGGCAACCGATGGCCTGGGCCCAGGGGCGGATTAATAATTTTGCCTCCCCTAGGCCCGGAAATAATTGCCGCCCCTGGCCCTGCCCCGACTCCACCCCTTCCCCAAAGTCCCGCCCTAACTCCGCCCCCTCCATGCCCCTATTGGATCCCTTCCCCCAAATCCCCACCCCAGCCCCACCTCTTCCCCAGCTGCGTTCAACAGCTGTGGAGAAGTTCCCCTGCTCCAGCTGCCTCCTCCGCGAGCCCGCCGAGGCTTCCTGCTTCTCCCCCCTCCCTCCCTGCCCAGCGAAACAGCTGTTTCGCGGCGCAAGCGCTGGGCGGGAGGGGAGAGAAACAGGAAGCGGCGGGGCGCTCGCGGAGGAGGCAGCTGGAGCAGGGGAACTTCTCCTGGGGTGCTCAAATTTGCCGCCCCTGAAAATGTGTCGGCCTAGGCGATAATACGCCACTGCCTGGGCCCCTCCCCTGCAAGGTGCCAAGTGAAGGTGTTGGAGAACAAAGGGATCAGGTGACCTGGCTCCGGAAAGAGACAAAGGCAGGGGAGGGGCTGGGGAAATGGAGGGGACCCAGACGGGGCTCTGGCCTCCCTGCCCCCAAGATGGACCTGACTGAGGGGTCCGGTTCCTGTACCTACAAGCTCTGTTCTACGCTGTGTTCCTGGCGGCTGATAACCCGTCTGTGTCACGCTGGCTGAGAGCGGAGTCGGGGGGCACGACCCCCTGGCTGCCCCAGGACCCCGCCCGGGCGGACTCGCTGCGGGACGCGCACGGTGGGGCAGGGGATGCTGAGTGCTCCAGGGTCGGACCCCGTGTGAGCGTCTTGCCCTGGAGCCAGTCGGCTCCGAGAGAGGCGGCTCCCCCGAGTCCTGCCTGGCTTCGTAGGGAGCAGCTCCAGAGCAGCGCCCGGGACTCCGGGACACCCGGTTACCCACAATCTCCTGCCCAGGGGCCGATCTCCGCCCATTTACCCATAATTCCCTGCCCCGGGGTGTGGGGGGTAATGATTGCCCAGTTACCCACAATCCCCTGCTCTCACCTCCAGGCGCCGGGCGGGTCCCAGTGGGGGGCTCCGTGTTGAAAACAACGCCGTTATCCTGGAGGGGGGGGGCAAGAGTGAGACCCATGGTTGCCCCCCCACGGTCACCCCCCCTGCTCCCCCCAACCCCCAGCTCCCCCCCATCACCCCTGCCCCTGGATCCCCCCCACTCACCCCCAGCCCTGTCTCTCCAACGCCCCTCAGGGCCCATCCCCCCGGATCCCCCCCAGTCACCCCCGGCCCTGTCTCCCCAACGCCCCTCAGGGCCCATCCCATCCCCCCAGATCCCCCCCACTCACCCCCGGCCCTGTCTCCCCAACGCCCCTCAGGGCCCCTCCCCCCCCCCCCCTCTTCCCCCCCCCCCCCCCCCCCCCCCCCCCACCCCCCCTGCCCCTGGATCCCCCCCACTCACCCCCAGCCCTGTCTCTCCAACGCCCCGCAGGGCCCATCCCCCCGGATCCCCCCCACCCACCCCCCGCACTGTCTCTCCAACGCCCCTCAGGGCCCATCCCCCCCCCCCCCGATCCCCCCCCCCCCCCCCCCCCCCCCCCTCCCCCCCACCCCCCCCCCGGCCCCCCCCCCCCCGCCCCCCCCCCCCCGCCGCCGCCCCCCCCCCCCCCCCCCCCCCCCCCCCAACCCCCCCCCCCCCCCCCGCCCCTGTCCCCCCACCGCCCCCCAGCGCCCCTCCCCCCGGATCCCCCCCCCTCCCCCCCGGCCCTGTCTCTCCAACGCCCCTCAGGGCCCACCCCCCCCCCCCCCCCCCCCCCCCCCCACCCCCCCTGCCCCTGGATCCCCCCCACTCACCCCCGGCCCTGTCTCCCCAACGCCCCTCAGGGCCCATCCCCCTGCCCCCAGATCCCCCCGTGCCCCCCGACCTGCAGGAGGCGCTGCAGCCGCCCCACGTCCCAGTCACGCAGGTAGAAGAGGCAGTCGCGGGGGTGGTGCCCATGCAGGGACTGGCGAACCGGGCACGAGGGCACCGGGCATTTCTGGGGGGGAGAGGAGAGACACCGCTACACAACAGCACAACCCCCCGTCCCCCCTCATCCTCTGACAGCCCCACAACCCCTTCACCCCCACAACCCCCGACAGCCCCACACCCAACAACCAACCCAACACCACAACCCCCATCCCCGGCCAACACCCAGCAACAAACCCAACACCCTCACAATACCCCACCCAATAACCCTACAACACAAACCCATCCCCCCCACAACCCCTGACAGCCCCACACCCAACCCAACACCCACATCCGACAACCCCGCACCACACCACAACCCCCATCCCCACCCAACACCCAGTAACCAACCCAACACCCCCTAACAACCCTACCCCCATTCCCCACCCAATACCTACAATAAACCCAACATCCCATCCAACAACCTACAACACAAACCCCAACTCCTGCACAACCTCCGACACCCCAACAACCAACCCAATACCCACAACCAACAACCCCACACCACACCACAACCCCATCTCCACCCAACACCCAGCAACCAACCCAACACCTGCGCCCGACAACACAAAACCCCCCCATCCCCACCCAACACTCCGACAACACCCCACCTAACAACCCTACAAGACAAGCTCCTTCCCCTCCACAACCTGACAGCCCCACACCCAACCCAACACCCACAACCCCCATCCCCACCCAACACCCAGCAACCAACCCAACACCTGCGCCCGACAACACACCACACCTCCATCCCCACCCAACAACCAACCCAACACCCTGACAACACCCCACCTAACAACCCTACAAGACAAGCTCCTTCCCCCCACAACCCCTGACAGCCCCACACCCAGCAACCAACCCAAAACCCACACCCAACAACCCTGCACCACACCACAACCCCCAACCCCACCCAACACCCAGCAACCAACCCAACACCGCCTAACAACCCTACAATACTACCCCCATTCCCTAGCCAACACCTACCAACAAACCCAACACCCCCACCCAACAACCCTACAACACAAGCTCCTTCCCCACCACAACCTCCAACAGTCCCACACCCAGCGACCAACCCAACACCCCCACAGCATCCCACCCAACAACCCTACAACACAACCCGTGTCCCCCCACAACCCCTGACAGCCCCACAACCAACAGCCGTGCTGACAACCCCACACCACACCACAACCCTACAACACAACCCCTGTCCCCCCCCAACCCTGGACAGCCCCCAACGCCACACCCAACACCTGTGCCGACAACCTCGCACCACAACAAAACCCCTATTCCCCACACAATACCCAGCAACCAACCCAACACCCCACCATACAACACAAACCTCATCCCCCGCACAACCCCTGACAGCCCCACACCCAACAACTAACCCAACACCTGCGCCCGACAACCCCGCACCACACCACAACCCCCAACAGAACACACCACCTGATAACCCCACAACACAACACCCAACCATCCCACAACACCACACAACCAATCCAACACCCCCACCAACAATCGCACAACACCGCTTACGTTCTTGGTGTGGAAGGCCCCGTAGCAGCCGCTGCAGAAGTGGTGCCGGCACTGGGAGCACTGGAAGTGCATGCAGCCCCCCCGGGCCAGCGCGTAGGGGAACTTGCACTTGGGGCAGGCTGGCGAGAGACAGAGAGGTGGGGGGGAGTCAACGGGGGGGGGGGCAGGAGCCACCCCCTAACCCAGCAGCCCCTGGGGGGGACACCGGGAGAGGGGGCCAAGGAGCAGGGGGGCTTGGAGTGTGTGCGGGGCGNGCAGGTTCAGCGCCAGCCCCTGCACCTGGTACTGGGGGGCGGGTTGGGGGGATGGGGGGCTGCGGGGGGGAACAGGGGGGCTCACCGATCCCGTTCTCCTGCAGGTACAGGGCCAGCCCCTGCACCTGGTACTGGGGTGCGGGTTGGGGGGATGGGGGGGACGGGGAGCTCACCGATCCCGTTCTCCTGCAGGTACAGTGCCAGCCCCTGCGCCTAGTACTGGGGGGCAGGTTGGGGAGATGGGGGGCTGCGGGGGGGAACAGGGGGGCTCACCGATCCCGTTCTCCTGCAGGTTCAGCGCCAGCCCCTGCACCTGGTACTGGGGGGCGGGTTGGGGGGATGGGGGGCTGCGGGGGGGAACAGGGGGGCTCACCGATCCCGTTCTCCTGCAGGTACAGGGCCAGCCCCTGCACCTGGTACTGGGGTGCGGGTTGGGGGGATGGGGGGGACGGGGAGCTCACCGATCCCGTTCTCCTGCAGGTACAGTGCCAGCCCCTGCGCCTGGTACTGGGGGGCAGGTTGGGGAGATGGGGGGCTGCGGGGGGGGACAGGGGGGCCCACCGATCCCGTTCTCCTGCAGGTACACCGCCAGCCCCTGCGCCTGGTACTGGGGGTCGTTGGTTCTCTTCCACTCCTGGAACTCCTGGCACGACAGGCCCTGATGCTGCGGCTCCCACTGCGGGGGGGAGACGTGGGGGTCAGCGTGGCCTCGCCCTCCCCCCCGCTACCCACACGGCTCCCCCTGGTCCTCCATGCCCAGCCCCCCCTTCCCCCCACTCTGCCTAGCCGGACCCCCCCAGAGCCTGCGGAACTACCCGACACTGGAGCTTCTGCCTCTTGTCATCGTCCCCCCTCCCCCAGCTCCTGCCCACAGCCCCGCCCCCTCCCCCAGTCCCCCCCAGTCCCCCCTCACCGCGCGCTTGCAGTGGACGCAGAAGCTCTGGTTGCACTGGGGACACTGGGCGGCCGCCTGCTCCGACTCGTAGATGAACCCGAACGAGCACTGGAGGGGGAAGGGGGGGTGAGAGAGAGAGAGAGGCCCCCCGAGAGCCCCCCCACAGTCCTCCCAAGAGACCCCCCAGAACCCTGCCAAGGACCCCTCCCCGTCACACACCTCCTCTTCCCCCCCCCACCAAGCCCACCCCGCCCTGTGCCCCCATCCCCTGGGATTCTGGCCCTGCCCCCAGCCCCAACCCTTGTCCACTGGCCCCGCCCCCTGAGTTCTGGCCCCATCCTGGCACTCAGCCCCCCCCCCCATTCTGGCTTGGCCCCGCCCCTGGGGCCCCGCCCACTCACATGGGTGCACCACTGGAACTTGGGGTCCCGCATGAGCTCACGCTCCGTCAGCTTCTTGCTGAACAGTTCGTAGGTCTCGGGGTCCAGGCACTCGCGGAGCTGGGGGAGGAAGGGGAGGGGTGAGCAGGGGCTTCTGGAGCTCCCCTGCCTTTTTGGGGTGCCCCACCCCCAGGCTGGGTGCAGGGAGGCTCCCAGGCATGGGATGGCATGCTCACCCCTGGGGGTGTGTGAGGATGGGGTGCAGGGTCACCCCAATACCTGGGCATGAGGGCCACAGCTGTGGGGGTTCAGGGGGATTGGGGGTGGGAGTGGGTTTTGGGGTCCCCCAGAACCTGCATGTCCACCGGATTTGGGGGGGTTGGGCGTTTGGGGGGCTCAGGGGTGTGGTGGCTCCGGGGAGCCGGTACCTGGATGTCCAGCATGGAGAAGTAGCCCAGCAGCTCGGGTCAGGGATTGTGGGGGGGTTCAGGGAGGTTCAGGGGGGCTCTGGGAGGTTCAGGGGGCCCTGGGGGATTGGGGGGGCCCTGGTACCTGGATGTCCAGCGTGGAGAAGTAGCCCAGCAGCTCGGCCTCATCGCTCAGGTCGGGCGCGTCGCAGGCCGGACACACCAGGTCCGTGATGTGTTTCTCCTTCACGGCGATGGTGAAGTGCTGGGCGAAGCAATCGGGGCAGATGGTGCATTCGCAGGACGTCAGCGACTGCATCTGGGGGGGACGCGGCTCAGATGGGTCCGGGAATTGGCCGGCTGGGGGGGGATGCATCTGGGGATCTGTCCAGGGGGGACGCGGCTCAGATGGGGCCGGGAATCTGCCTGTTGGCAGAGATGCATCTTGGGGGGGGGGGGGGGGCGACATGTCTGGGGGGGGACACGTGTCTGGGGGGGAGACACACATCTGGGGATCTGTCTGGGGGGGATGACGCGTCTGGGGGGGATGGGGCTGGGAATCGGCCTGTCAGGGAAGACGCGTCGGGGGGGGACACATAGGGAGGGATGTCTGGTGGGTGGACGTATCTTGGGGGGAATCATAGGGTTGGGGGGACCCACCAGGCTCATGAAAGGGGGACGCTCCCGGCCGGCGGAGGGGAGGAGGATGCGGCTGGTTGGCGGAGGAAGGGTGGGACAGGCCTGGATGGGGGTCCCGCCAGAGGCGGCTCTATGTATTTTGCCACCCCAAGCACGGCAGTCGGGGGCCGTCGGCGGCGTGCCTGCGGGAGGTCCGCCGGTCCCGCGGCTTCGGCGTACCCGCCGCCGAATTGCCGCCAAAACCGCGGGACCGGCGGACCTCCCGCAGGCACGCCGCCGACAGCCCCCTGACTGCCGCCCTCACGGCGACCAGCCCGCGCCCCCTGCGGCTTCCCGCCCCAGGCACGTGCTTGCTGCGCTGGTGCCTGGAGCCACCCCTGGGTCCCGCACAGGCACGGCTGGCACAGGGGAGGTTGTGCCTGGCTGGTGGTCGGGGTGTGTGTAATACAATATCTCATTGAAAGGGGCCAGGGCCAGGAAGAGTTAATTACCTCCCAGACTGACCTGACCCATGGCCCAACTTTAAAGACTGGTTAGGAAGAGATGTAAATACACAGAGCTTTGAAATGCCCCTGGAGTGTCAGAGAGAGAAGGGGAGCTGTGTGCTCAGGGCTTGTGATATAAGCAAACAAGTCTTGTCTGTTGCTATAACTTTAATTCAAAGATCAAAAAAGGAATATTAATATTTAGGAAGACACTTGAGGGAAATAGTATTATTGTCTCTATGTCTCTTTGAAGGTTGTGGTAACCTGTATCTGAACTGTTCAATGGATAAATTACCCTGTGCTAATTGCCAGGATGTTTAGAAGAAGGAAAGTTGAGCCTATTGTTTTCTCAGGCCAAAAGGCTGCTGGAAATGTATAAAAACCCTGGGACACGATCCTGCTTCATCTCAGATCTGCTTTGGGTTTCAAGAGGGGGAAACCTTAAGCCACAAAGATTGAGATCCCCAGTCACTGACTGGAGTCACCCTGAATATGGACGTTGGACTATAGGACTATTTCTAAGTGGACTTTTGGCAACTACAAGCTCATCTCTGCTGTGTATCTAAACCTCAAGAATTGAAGTCAAGTCTGTAGATTCATCTTTTAACCAACACTCTCTCTTTTCTTTTTTAATAAATTTTAGCTTAGTTAACAAGAATTGACTAGAAGTGTGTATTTTGGGTAAGATCTAAGTTATAATTGGACCTGGGGGTGTGGCTGATCCTTTGGGGTTAGAAGAACCTTTTTTTATATGATGAGATAAAATTTTCAAATCATCATCATACCTGACGTGTGTCTGGATGGAGGCCTGAGGCTGGGCCCTTTAAGGGAACTTCCGAGTAACCAGTGAGATAATATAGAAGCTGTTTCGGGCTGGTTGGTAAATCTAAGTATTGGNTGCAGTTCACCCTGATTGAGTGACCTCAGCTGGCTCCCACGGGCAGCATCGTCACAGCCAGCAGGGGGG
Organism: Platysternon megacephalum; assembly: GCA_003942145.1. NCBI lineage: Eukaryota > Metazoa > Chordata > Testudines > Platysternidae > Platysternon > Platysternon megacephalum. The sequence continues at coordinate 325,221 of QXTE01000523.1, read as the reverse complement.
TGGCAGTGCCCGGCAGGGGTGTTGTGACCGGCCAGCAGGGGGGTGGCAGTGCCCAGCGGGGGGGGGTTGTGCCCAGCCAGCAGGGGGGTGGCAGTGCCCGGCGGGGGGGTGGTTTCTGGCCAGCAGGGGGATTGTGCCCAGCCAGCAGGGGGCGCAGTGCCGATGGGGGGTCGTGCCCGGCCGGCAGGGGGGTGCAGTGCCTGGCGGCAGGAGCAGCGCCAGCTTTTTCGCCACCCTGGGCAGCGGAAGGTGCCGCCCCCGACAGAGGCGGCGGAAGGTCCCGCCCCCAAAATACCACCGACGACCGGAAGGTCCCGCCCCCCAAATGTTAATGCCCTCGGCGACCGCCTAGGTCACCTAATGGGTTGCGCCGGCCCTGCCTGGCAGGGGGCAGGGGTCGTGCCCAGCAGGGGGATTGTGCCCAGCCAGCAGGGGGTGCAGTGCCCGGTGGGGGGGGTCGTGCCTGGCCAGCAGGGGGTGCAGTGCCCAGTGGGGGGGTCGTTTCTGGCCAGCAGGGGGGTGCAGTGCCCAGCGGGGGGGTCGTGCCCGGCGGGGGGGGTCGTTTCTGGCCAGCAAGGGGGTGCAGTGCCCGGCCAGTGGGGGGGGTCACGCCCGGCGGGGGTACCTGGTTGCGGGGCAGCGCCCAGCCACACACGGCGCACTCCCAGTTGAGCAGGCGTTTGATGAAGTCGCGGTCGGGGGACGCCCGCACGGCGTCCACGATGTCGGCCAACGCTGCCCGCCTCCCCCCGTTCTCCACCACCTCCTGCTCCCGCACCAGCGACAGCACCAGCTCCGCCCGCCCCCAGCTGGGCAGCGCCAGCGAGGCCAGCAGCCGCCGCAGCAGCGCCTGGGGGGAGAGGGAGTCAGCACCCCTGGGTCCCCCCTTGCGCCCTGATTCCCCCCCACCCACATCCCCCATGGCCCCCTGGTTTCCCCCCACCCGCATCCCCCATGGCCCCCTGGTTCCCCCCCCGCCTGCAGCTCCCATGGCCCCCCCATGGCCCCTGGTTTCCCCCCACCCGCATCCCCCATGGCCCCCCACATGCCCCCTGGTTCCCCCCCTTGCTCCCACCCCCAGACTTTCCCCAGATCCCCCCACCCCCCGCCCCCTGCTCTGACCTGCCGGTCGGGCGCGTGGAAGTCGATCTCGGGCTCGGCCGGCTCCCACATGCGCCGGTGGAACGGCTCCAGCTGGAGGCGCTGCAGCTCCGTCAGGGCCCCCCACAGGTCGCCCCCGTTCTGGTAGAGCGCCTGCAGCACCGGCCCCCGCTCTCCGAACCCCAGCGCCGCCAGCTCCCGCACCTGCAGGGGGGAGAGATGGGACCCCCGACACGGCCCCGGGCCCCGCCCCTGCCCAACCATCCCCGCCCCTCCGCTACAAACCCCGCCCTTCCCAGGCCCTGCCCCTCCCCACAAGCCGCACTGCTCCTAGGCCCCGCCCCTCAAGCCCTCCCCTTCCCCTGTCTCAGAACCCTTTACCCCTCCTAGACCTCACCCTTCACCTCCCCAGGTCCTGCCCCTCCCCTCTAAGCCCTTCCCTGCCCCACAAGCCCTGCCTCTCCCCTCCCATCCAAGCCCTTCCCCACCCCACCCCTCCCCAGGCCCCACCCTGCCCCACAAGCTCTGCCCCTCCACTCCCATCCAAGCCCCTCCCCCCACAATCCCCGCCCCCCCGGCCCTGCCCCCACCTTGCTGCGCCGGGTGCTCAGGCAGCGGCTCACGGCCTCATCCAGGTCGCCCTGGCTCTGGGTCCAGGCGGCGCGAGCCTCCTGCTGGGTGATGGCGCCCAGCTCGGCGCCTGCCCCCCGCTCCGTGGCCTGTTCCACCACCGCATCCAGCACCGCGGGCAGCTCCGAGCGCAGCCAGGGCAGGGGCAGCTCCGTCCCCGAGTACCGCAGCGCCGCCCCCACTTCCTCTGGGGGCACGCCCGCCAGCTCCGCCTCCTGGGGAGAGGGCGGGGTTAGAGAGAGCCCCGCCTCCTCTTCTGGGAGAGGGTGGGGTTAGAGAGAGTCCCGCCTCCTGGGGGAGGGTGGGGTTAGAGAGAGTCCCGCCTCCTGGGGGAGGGCGGGGTTAGAGAGAGCCCCGCCTCCTCTTCTGGGAGAGGGCAGGGATAGAGAGAGCCCCGCCTCCTCTTCTGGGAGAGGGTGGGGTTAGGGAGAGTCCCGCCTCCTGGGGGAGGGCGGGGTTAGAGAGAGCCCCGCCTCCTCTTCTGGGAGAGGGCGGGGTTAGAGAGAGCTCCGCCTCCTCTTCTGGGAGAGGGTGGGGTTAGAGAGCCCCGCCTCCTCTTCTGGGAGAGGGTGGGGATAGAGAGAGCCCCGCCTCCTCTTCTGGGAGAGGGTGGGGATAGAGAGAGCCCCGCCTCCTCTTCTGGGAGAGTGAGGGGATAGCGAGAGCCCAGCTTCCCGGGGAGAGGGTGGGGTTAGAAGGAGTTATCCTGCTGGCTCCGCCCCCGATGATGGAAAGGAAAGAGTACGGTTGGCCTGTGCACAGGAGGGAAGGGGCCTGCATGGGAGACGGGCACAGGAGGGGGAGGAGCTTCAAGGGGATTCAGGGAGAGGGTAGGGTCTACAGATGTTTTTCAAGGACAGGGGGAGGGGCCTCTGGAAAGTGGGAGGAGCCTCTCACCCGGATCATGGCCACCAGCTTCATCCCGTCCTCTCGCAGCTTCTCCTGCCGCCGACGCTCCACCTCCTCTGGTGAGAGGGGGTGGGGCTTGCCCGGACGCCGGGGTCCCTTCTCTTCCTGGGGGGGCCCCCCAAGCTGGCTGGTCCTGTTGCAAACCTCACACACCCGCCCAGGCAGCTGGTTCCAGAAGGTACAGTGTTCACACTGCCAGCCCGGGGCCCCCTCGGCCTGCGGGGAGAGAGGGGTTAACGGAGGGCGGGGACTGCGGGTCGGGAGCGAGGGGCGCCGGGGGGAGGCCGGGCCCAGCGGGGGCTGCGGGTCGGGAGCGAGGGGCGCCGCCCCCTTACCTGCATGGGCACCGGGGGCCCATCCGGGGGATGCTGGGGTTCGGAGGCGCCGGGCCGGCCGGCCAGCCGGGGGCGCTCACACACGGCGCACAGAACGGTGGGGCCAGGGTTGAGGAAGGTGCAAGTCTGGCAGGCCCAGCCCCCCCGGAGGGGGTCCCCATCGGGCAGGGGGTTGGGGGGCGTGGGGCAGCCCCGGGGCCGGTCGCACCCCACGCACAGCACGGCCCGCGCCTCGTTGGGGGCACGGCAGGCGGCACAGCACCAGGGCAGGCGCGGCTTGGGGGGCAGGGCCGGGCGGGCAGCCGGGGCCTCCGATGGCACCATGGACAGGCTGGGGGAGAGGGAAGGGGGTGAGAGAGACGGGCGGGGCCCCCCAAATCTCCACAGACCTCCCCACACCCCCACCCTGCACCCCAATCTCACAGCCCCCCACTGCCCCCACCCTGTACCCCCACTCCTCCCCACACCCCCACCCTGCACCCCCAGAGCCCCCGTCCTGCCCCCAAATCCCCACAGCCCCCCCACCCCAATACATCCCTGCACCCCCAAATTCCCTCTCAGGACCCTACCTCCCCTGTGACCCCCCCTCCCCTCCCCACACCCAATGCCCCGCCCCCTTGTGAGCCCCCCTCCCCTCCCCCACCTCTGCTCCCCCCTGGCCCGGCCCAAACAGGGACCCATAATGCTCTAGGGCAACTGTCGCCCTCTCCTGGCAACAGAATGGAATGTCCCAGAATCCTCTGGGGCTTTAAAGGGCCAGGAGCCCTGGAAATGGGATTGGGGGTCACAACAGTCTGGGGGTCCCTAATACCTGGGGGTGGGGGACCAGGCAGGGGCTTTCCAAAACCTGGGCCAGGGGTGATTGAGAGGCCAGGCAGGGGGACCCCAACACCTGGGAAGGGGGGAATTGAGGCCAGGCAGGGGGTCCCCAATACCTAGAGGTGGGGGATCAGTCAGGGGGACCCCAACACCTGGGGAAGGGGGGATTGGGGCCAGGCAGGGGGTCCCCCAAACCAGGGGTCCTGTTGTCCGAATGGAGCCGTACTCCGCGAACAAGCGGGTTCCCCTCACTGACTTGCCGTGTTGGGGTGCGGGCAGCTGGGTGCTGCCCCCGAGAGCCGGGTCCCCCCCATGCCGTACCTGTCGGCCCCCCAGAATTTGGGCTTTTAATTAAAAAACCCAGCCCGGAAAACTGGTGCCCGTGTTCGAGCCACCAATTCGGGAGGGGGGGGGGGGGCATTTTCTTCATTTTAGTCATGAATATTAAAGCCTGGGTTTTTAAATGTACATTTTTCATTTTTATTTTCAATTGAATCTTTTCTGGTATTGAATTTTGAATCAAATTCGTTCACTTGGCGTTTTATTTGCCAGTAAATTTGTGTTTAGTTTTTTATTTCACCCGCTGTTATTTTTCACGGTCATTCGTGTATTTGATAATTGTCTCTCTTAACGAGTGAGAAAAGAAGGAAAATCAGCGACCGTGTTGGAAATGGAAAACTTCCCTCTGATTAACTGTTGGGATCTGTTTTGCATCAGACTCATGTTGCTTTATGGCAAAGCTGTTATGAAACAGTCGTCAAAAATTGACAGCTTTTATTTTGATTTTAAATTTAATTTTTAATTTCACTTGATTTCTTTTTGAATTGTAATTCACCTGATCTTGTGGGTGGTTTGTTACTAAACAAAGAAGAAAAAACATCGAAAGCGTCTGAAATGTCCTGTTTTAGGTCCAGCTTTCATTGAAATAACATTTTGGGGGCATTTTCCTTAGTATTAGGGCAAAGACGTGATTTTTATTTTTAGTTTCCATTTTATTTAAATTTTTATTCCCTCGGATTTCAGGTTGACTGTAATTCGTTTATTTTGCAGTCTGGGTGTTAAAGAGAAAAGAAATCGCATTTGAAACGTAACGTTTAATGACCCAGTTCATTTGAATCACCGTTTCTGCTCAGGAATCACCAGAATTTCGGCCAGTTCAGTAGGAAACTTTTTTTTTTTTTACATTTCTTTATTTTTATTTCAAATGTAATTTTCAATGTTTCAATTCATTTGTAATCACAATTCATGTATTGCCTGGGGGTAGAATAGGGTTCAGGAGGTACCCAAGTCCTCGGGGGGATCAGGGGGTCCCCATTATCGGGGGCTCAGGGGGTCACAGAGGGGGCCCATTCTATGGGGGCAGAACAGGGTTCAGGGGGTCCTTGTATCCTGGGGGGTTCAGGGTGGAGGTCTCCAATACCTGGGGGCGGGGTGGCTCAGGGGGATCCCCGTTACCTCTGTGCAGGGGGCCCAGCCCCCAAGCCCAGCTCCCCCACGGACAGGCGCCGGTGCTGGGCTCGGGCTGGGTGCTTGTGGAAGAGACGGTCACATTCGGGGCAGAGACTCTGGTTGCATTCGGGGCAGAGCAGGGACGCTGGCTCTAGCCCACACAGCAGGCAGGTGGCTGGGGGGGCCGGCCCTGGGGGGTGGGAGAGAGGGATCACCCCACAGCCCGGCCCCCCATGTCCTCCAGCCAGTGCTCCCCAGCTCCCAGTCCCCACTGCCCTGCCCCACATCCAGAACCCCCTCTGTGCCCCACAGCGCCCCCACACTCCCCAGCCCCACAGTGCCCCCGCACTATCCCCACAGCATCCCCCAGCTGGTGCTCCTCTGCTCCCAGTCCCCACCGCCCTGCCCCACGGCACCTCCCAGAGCCCCCTCTGTGCTGCACAGTACCCCCACTCCCCAGCCCCATGGATCCCCCACGCTCTCCCCACAGCCAGAGTTCCCTGTGCCCCACTCCCCATGGCACCCCGTGGCACATACCCGTCTGGGGCAGGGCTCCGAGGGGCGCCGTGTCGTGGACGGGCACCGAGTCTGGGATGAGGGTCACCTGGAAGAGATGAAGGGGTGACAGGCCCAGCTGAACCCCTCAATCCACCCGACCCCCCAGCCCTGCCCCTGCCCCCCACCCCAGCCCTGTCTATCACAACCCTGCCCCCCGGCCTCCCCCAGACTCCCTCCCACTTGCCCCCACTCACCTCCTGCCCCCCCTGCAGCATTCCCTGCAGGATATCGGGGTTCGGGTGATTGTTCTGAAATGGAAAAGACACAATGAGACTCAGCCCCCGCCCTGCTCCCAGCCCCACAGCACCCCCCTGCTCAGCCCCCACCCCGCTCCTTGCCCCACGGTGCCCCCTGCCCAGCCCCCGCCTTGCCCCACCCCACCCCGCTCCCTGCCCCCCAGGACCTCATGATCAGCCCCCGCCCTGCCCCCACCCCGCTCCCTGCCCCACAGCACCTCCTGCTCAGCCCTCACCCCACTCCCTGCCCCCCGGCGCCCCCTACCGAGAGCAGCAGGTTGAGCTCGGCCCGCAGCAGGACCACGTCCACGGTGACGGAGGCCACGCGCTGGGCGTCCGGCTCCTCCAGCCCCTCGGCGAAGCTCAGCCCGTCCGGCTGCTGCTCCGTGTAGCCGTAGAGACGGAGCACGTCCCGCCCGCCCTGCGGGGAGCCGCGTTAGCACCGGGGCTGGGGTGTAACTAGGGTGTCGGTAACTGGGGGGCGGGGATGTCGGTAACTGGGGGGTTAGGAGATTTTTGGGGGACGGGGGTGTTGGTACCTTTGGGGCTGGGAGGTTGGGGGGACGGGGCTGTTAGTAACTGGGGGGCTGAGAGATTTGGGGGGGTTGGGATGTAACTAGAACAGGGATGGGCAAACTTTTTCTCCCGAGGGCCACATTGGGGTTGCAAAACTGTATGGAGGGCCAGGTAGGGAAGGCTGTGCCTCCGCAAACAGCCTGGTCCCTGCCCCCTATCTGCCCCCTCCCACTTCCCGCTCCCTGACTGCCCCCCTCAGAACCTGCCACCCATCTAACCCCCCTGCTCCTTGTCCCCTAACCGCCCCCTCCCGGGACCCCCCCCCGCCCCTAACCGCCCCCCCAAGACCCCACTCCCTATCCAACCCCCCCTGCTCCTTGTCCCCTGACTGCCCCCTCCCGGGACCCCCCCGCCCCTAACCGCCCCCCCCCGAGACCCCACTCCCTATCCAACCCCCCCTGCTCCTTGTCCCCTGACTGCCCCCTCCCGGACCCCCCCGCCCCTAACCGCCCCCAGGTGTCGGTACCGCAAGGCTGGGAGATTTGGGGCTGGGGGTTCGGGGTCTCACTTGTATGGTGTTGACCGTGCTGCGGAAGACGGGGTTGTTGGATATTGGGGTACGGGGAGTGAGTGGGGTTCAGGAGTTGGGGGAATTCCGCAGACCAGAACGCGTATTTGGGGGTCTCACCTGGCTTCATCCATGCTGAAAGAGCCAAGTTTCTTGGGTACTGCGGTTCGGGGGGGCCGGGCGATCCTGGGGGGTTCAGTGTAGCTGGGTGATCTGGGGACGGGGAGTTGACGGACTGGGGGGTTCAGGGGCTGGGGGGGTCAGGAACACTGGGGGGGGTGTTGGGGGAGGCCGGGGGGGGTTCGGGGCACTGGGGGTTTAGGGGGTCTCGGGGGGCCTGGGTCCCACCTGGATGGCGTCGACTGTGCTGCGGAAGACGGGGTTGTTGAACTTGACCCCGCGCCAGTAGCGGGGTTTCAGGGGGTTCAGCAGGTTGCGCCCGTATTTCTCCAGGATGTTGAGGGCTGTGGAGATGGTTCGCAGGCAGGCCGGGGGCTGGGGGGCAACGGGGGGCATGAGAGGCAGCCCAAAGCAGAGACCCTGCCCCCCTTTCCCCCCCCAACTCCCCTCCTGCCAGGAGCCCCCCATTCTGCCCCTCTGCTTCCACCCAGAGCCCCCCAATCCCTCCCCCACCCCCACTCTGCCCCTCCCGCAGAGCCCCCCTACCCCTCCTGCCTCTGCCCCATCCCCTCTTACCCTCCTAGTCCCCCTCTTCAACCCCAACCCCCCTCCCAGCCCCACTGCTGCTGACCCCCTTCAGTGCCTTCAATGCCCCCTCCCCTCCCCAGCCCCACAACTCCCCCCACCTGCCATCTGCCCCCAACGCCCGCTCCCCAGCCCCTCATTCCTGCCCCCAACTTCCCCCACCTGCCATCTTCCCCCTTCCCCTCCACAGCCCCCTACTCCTGCCCCCAACTCCCCCCCATCTGTCCCCAATGGCTCCTCCCCTCCCCAGCCCCCACTCCTCCCCCCCAACTCCCCCATGCCCTCCATCTGCCCCCCAACACCCCCTCCATAGCCCCCCAGCCCTACTACTAACTCCCTCACCCCCAATTTGCCCCCCAACACCCCCTCCCCAGCCCCCCATTCCTGCCCCCCAACTCCCCCTCCCCCTGCCTCCCCCCCCAGCCCAGCACTACCTGCCCCTGCATGTTGGCACGGAGGATGCCCTGGGCGTCAATCTCCCGGTACTTGACGTGGGGGGGCAGGGAGGCCTCGACCAGCTGCTGGACAGTCTCAGGGTGCAGATCCACCGGGCTCCGGGTCAGCGCCTGCACCAACTCCTCCCGCAGCTGCAGGAACTGGGGCTCCCCGAGGGGGGGGACGGCCTGCGCCATGACCCGGCCTGGGGGAGAGCGAAGGGTTAACCCGCTGCCCCTGTACCGCGATTGCAACTGGTCCCCCCGGATCTCCATATCCCCAGCCAGCCCCCATCTGTACCCCGATATCCCCAGCCGGCCCCCGTACCCTGATTCCTGCAACCAGCCCCCCGGAACTCCATATCCCCAGCCAGCCCCCATCTCTACCCCGATATCCCCAGCCGGCCCCCGTACCCTGATTCCTGCAACCAGCCCCCCGGACCTCCATATCCCCAGCCAGCCCCCATCTGTACCCCGATATTCCCAGCTGGCCCCCGTACCCTGATTCCTGCAACCAGCCCCCCGGAACTCCATATCCCCAGCCAGCCCCCATCTCTACCCCGATATCCCCAGCCGGCCCCCGTACCCTGATTCCTGCAACCAGCCCCCCGGACCTCCATATCCCCAGCCAGCCCCCATCTGTACCCCGATATTCCCAGCTGGCCCCCGTACCCTGATTCCTGCAACCAGCCCCCCGGAACTCCATATCCCCAGCCAGCCCCCATCTCTACCCCGATATCCCCAGCCGGCCCCCGTACCCTGATTCCTGCAACCAGCCCCCCGGACCTCCATATCCCCAGCCAGCCCCCATCTGTACCCCGATATTCCCAGCTGGCCCCCGTACCCTGATTCCTGCAA
>QXTE01000523.1:294630-312555 GCA_003942145.1 Platysternon megacephalum | reverse complement strand
GCAGGGAAGAGGCGGGGGGCCCTGGGGTGGGTCGGGGGTGCAGGGGGGCCGGTGTGGGGCCCTGGGACGGGTCGGGGGGGTGCAGGGGGCCGGCGGCGGGTCCGGGGGGTGTAGGGGGGCCGGCGGGGGTGTCTCACCCTGCAGCGGGCGGGGCCCGGCCGAGAACTCGCGGAAGGAGCGCGCTGGGGACGGAAGAGAAAGAGAAACAGCTGGTGGGGGGGCGGCAGGGGGGCCCGCGGGCCGGTGGGGGGGCGGCAGGGGGGCAGGTCTTGCAGTTGGGGCACTGGAGGTAGCGGGGGGACCCAGGGCTGGGAAAGGGGGGCAGTGGAGCCCAAGGCTGGCAGGGGGCCCAGGGCCGAAAGGCTGGCGGGGGGCAGGTCTGGGAGTGGGGGGCAGTGGGGGTAGCGGGGGACCCCAAGGCTGGCGGTGGCGACTCCCGGGGCTGGCAATGGGGGGCAGGTCTGGGAGTGGGGACCCCGGGACTAGGAGTGGGGGACGTCAAGGCTGGTGGGGGCCGGCAGGGGAGGGGAGGGAGGCAGGGCTGGCGGGGGGGACAAGGGGGTCTCATGGGGACCCCAAGGCTGGCGGGGGACGGTAGGGGGGCAGGGAGTGGGGGCAGGGGCAGGAGGTCTCCGGGGGACCCCAAGGCTGGCGGGGGCCGGCAGGGGAGGGAGGCAGGGCTGGCAGGGGGGGGACAAGGGGGTCTCATGGGGACCCCAAGGCTGGCGGGGGCCGGCAGGGGGCGCTGCCCGGGGCGGGGCGGGGCCGGCCGGGGGGCGGGCCGGGCAAAGTGAAATCGAAAGGGGTCAGAGCCGGGCTCCCGCGGACAGACAGACCCGGACCATGGCCAAGGCCTGCGCTGTGAAAGTCAGCGGGGAGTCCCGCCGGCAGGTGGGGGCTGCGGGGCCCCTAGATCGGGGGTGCAGCGGGGGGCGGCGAGATCGGGGGTGCAGCGGGGGGCGGCGACATGAGGGGGGGCGGCGAGATCGGGGGTGCAGCGGGGGGGAGCGGTAAGATCGGGGGGCGGGTAAGATGGGGGGGGCCAAGGAGAGGGATGGAAACCGGTCCCCCCAGGACTCCCCAACTCGTGCGTCAGCCCCGGGGATCCCCCTTCTGCTTCCCCCGGGGAATCCCCGAGCCGGCCACGTGCTGCGGGGGAGCGGGCCGGCAGGGGGCGCTGTGGAGTGTGGGGGGCACCGTGCTGTGGGGAGGGGGGTTGGCAGGGGGCGCTGTGGAGTGTGGGGGGCACCGTGCTGTGGGGAGGGGGGTTGGCAGGGGGCGCTGTGGAGTGTGGGGGGCGCCGTGCTGTGGGGAGGGAGGTGGGCAGGCGGTGCTGTGGGGCAGAGGGAGGTGCCCAGCGGGCTGTGGGGCACGGGGCCAGCAGGGGCCCTGTGCCGTGGGGAGGGGGGGAGTCACCAGGGGGCACCGTGCTGTGGGGAGGGGGGTTGGCAGGGGGCGCTGTGGAGTGTGGGGGGTGCCGTGCTGTGGGGAGGGAGGTGGCAGGGGGTGCTGTGGGGCAGAGGGAGGGGCCCTGTGCCGTGGGGAGGGGAGAGTCACCAGGGGCCGCCGTGCTGTGAGGAGGGGGCTTGGTAGGGGACTTGAGCCCTGTTTTCACAGCTGTGACCCACCCCAGACTCAGCTGCCTTTTCTTGCCCTCTCCGTCTTTTTAGGTGGAGCTCTTCAGGGAATCTCTCTTCAAGGAGGTAAATCTGCCCCCCATGATTAACTGCCCCCCACTGGGATGAATTGTCCCCCAAATGCCCCCTGTGACCCTTCTCTCTTCCCCCCCCCCCACAGGCTGAGCAATTCCTGTCAACATTTTTACCCCAAAAAATCTTTCAACTGGACAAGTTCCTGAAGGTAAGAACGCCCCCTCCCCGTGCACCCCCAAACTCCCCCATGCGCTGTCAGTGCCCCCCAGTGCTGGGACCCCACAACAGCCCTTGGGTGCCCCCAGTGTCCCCTGCTGGGATCCCCCCCCACCCCACCATGGGGTCGCCCCAGAACACTCCTGCTGGGCTCCCCACACTGCCGGCCCTGGGGTCTCCCCCACACTGTCAGTGCCCCCCAGGTTGGCCCTCACACTTCTGGTCCCCCCCCTTTCTCTCCCCCCGGGAGAGCGCCCCCCACAGATACCTTTGCTGTTACTGCAGGAGGATTCATTGAACATCAAGGATCTCTCGACCCTCCGGGCCCCCCTGGATATCCCCATCCCTGACCCGCCCCCCAAGGATGAGGACGAGGTGAGTTTTGGGGTAACCCCCCTCCCCCCGTGTTACGCCACCCCTTGCTGGCTTGGCGCTGACCTGTTTCCTGTCCCCTTCCCCCCTCCAGGACTCGACTAACATGGAGACAGATAAGGAAGAGAAGAAGGAGGGTGAGTTTTGGGGTGGTTTGGGGGGGGCAGGATTTGGGGGGGGCTGGGTTGGGCTGTGGACTCATCCCCTGTTCTCCTCCCGTTTCTCCCCCGCCCCGCCCAGCTCCCAAATGCGGCTACCTGAAGGGCAACGAGGCCATGGTGACGCTGCTGGGCCGGGCCAAGCCGGAGGTGCGGGAGCTGAAGGAGAAATGTGTTTTGGTGAGCCCCCCCGAACCCTCCTCTGCGCCGGTGCTGCGAGCCTCCCTGCAGCAGTGCCCCCAGGCCTGGGAGCTTCCCTGCAATGGGGTCCCCAATGGGTGGGGGTGGGGGACGCCAGGGCTGCGAGCTTCGCCACAGCAGTGCCGCCAGGGCTGCGAGCTTCCCTGCAATGGTGCCCCCCAATGGGTGGGGGATGCCAGGGCTGCGAGCTTCTCCCTAGCAGTGCCCTGGCCCCCTCTCATTGTCTCTCTGTCTCCAGGTCATCACCTGGATCCATCACCTGATCCCCAGAATTGAGGACGGAAATGATTTTGGGGTGGCCATTCAGGTAAGGGCCCCCTCTGCCCCCCCTCAGCCAGTCCCCCCTCTAGAGGCACCCCAATCTCACCCCCATCTCATCCCTCCTCCAGGAGAAGGTGCTGGAGCGGGTGACAGCCATCAAGACCAAGGTTGAGGGCTTCCAGACAGCCATTTCCAAGTGAGTTTCACCATCCCCCATCTCTGCCCCAGGGCATTGTGGGTCACGCCCCCCCAACCATGTCTCTGCCCCAGGGCATGGTGGGTAATTGCTTACATTGGCTTTCATGCCTCAGGGAATCCTGAGTAATGCTCTACATTGGTGCCCCAGGTCACTGTGGGTAATGCTCTCCCCATGGGTGTCTGTGCCCCAGGGCACTATGGGTAATGGTCTGGGACCGCTCTCTCTCTCTACCCCCAGATATTTCTCTGAGCGAGGAGATGCCGTGGCGAAGGCTTCGAAGGAGACCCACGTGGTAAGTCATTGGGGGCTGTGAGCTTCCCCACAGCAGTGCCCTGAACCAGGGGCTGGGAGTCTCCAGGACTGTGAGCTTCCGTACAGCAGTGCCCTGAGCCAGGGAGTTGGGGGGCTCCGGGGCTGCGAGCTTCCCCACAGCAGTGCCCTGAGCCGGGGGGGGTTGGGGGGCTCCGGGGCTGTGAGCTTCCCCACAGCAGTGCCCTGAGCCAGGGGGTTGGGGGGCTCCGGGGCTGCGAGCTTCCCCACAGCAGTGTCCTGAGCCAGGGGGTTGGGGGGCTCTCGGGCTGCGAGCTTCCCCATAGCAGTGCCCTGAGCTGGGGGGGTGGAAGGCTCTGGGGCTGTGAGCTTCTCCACAGCAGTGCCCCCAGCCAGGCTAACCGGCGTCCCCTGCCCCCAGATGGATTACCGGACTCTGGTCCATGAGCGGGACGAGGTGATCTATGGGGAGATCCGGACCATGGTGCTGGACATTCGGGGCTTTTACGTGAGTGTGGGGGGCTGGGAACGGGGAGGGGACCCCAGGGGGTGTGGTTCTGTGGGGGTCTCAGTGAGGGCTGGGGGGGCTGGGAATGGGGAGGGGACCCCAGGGGGTGTGGTTCTGTGGGGGTCTCAGTGAGGGCTGGGGGGGCTCCGATGGGAGGGGTTTGGTTCAGGGGGGAATCTCTCTGTGGGGGTTTCTCTGCCCCCCTCGAGCTCCTCTCTTTTGTCTCCGCCCCTCCAGGCCGAGCTCTATCACATCCTCACCCAGAACCTGGAGAAGCTGACAAACCCCAAGGGCGAGGAGAAGCCATCCATGTACTGAGGGGCCCAGGGCGCCTGCCCCCCAGCCCTGCCCCCTGGCGGGGGAGGGGCCGGAACCAGACTGCAAATAAACGGCTCCCCCAGAACCTGCCTCCTGTGTTGGTGTCTGGCCCCCGGGGCATTATGGGGAACGGGCCCCTCGGCACCTGGCCCCCGGGGCATTATGGGGAACGGGCCCCCCAGCCCTGCCCCCTGGCGGGGGAGGGGCCGGAACCAGACTGCAAATAAACGGCTCCCCCAGAACCTGCCTCCTGTGTTGGTGTCTGGCCCCCGGGGCATTATGGGGAACGGGCCCCTCGGCACCTGGCCCCTGGGGCATTGTGGGGAACGGGCCCCTTGGCCCCCAGAGCATTGTGGGTAAAGCATCGTGGCCCTTAGATTAGCATCTGTGCCCCAGGGCATCATGGGTAGTGCCCTGTCATCCCCCTTGAGCCTAGATAATTGTGCCCCGCCCCCGCGTTTTATCATATGTGCCCCAGGGCATGGTGGGTAACGCCCCGTAGCCCCCTCCCCCACGGGGCAGGGATATGTCTCTTCCGGGTTCTGCTGCTCCTGGGGCCGCTCTAGGCGCCGCCTCTATGGCTCTGGAGGACTTGGGGGGGGGCACTCAGCCAATCGGCGAAGAGAGCAGAGGCCCCATGCCCCTCTGGGGAGGGGGCACTGGCCAATCAGGACCCAGAGAACCAAAGCGCACACTCGAGACGCGATTGGTCTGTGGCCAGCCAATCAGACGGCGACGGGGGCAGCCCGGGGGACCCTGACAAGCAATATCCTGGGGGTGCTCAGTGCAGGGGGAAGGTGGGAGCCCGGGGCGGGAGTGAGGGGCACCGGCAGGGCGGGGGGGGCAGGACTGGGCTAGCAGGGGCTGCGGGTCGGGAGTGAGGGGCACCGGCAGGGCTGTGGGGGGCTGGGCTAGCGGGGGCTGCGGGTCGGGAGTGAGGGGCACTGGCAGGGCAGGGGGGCAGGGCTGGGCTAGCGGGGGGGCTGCGGGTCAGGAGTGAGGGGCACCGGCTGTGTTAACCCTTTGCTGCCTGGCAGGATGGGCGAGGTGGAGGTCTCCGCCCGGGCCTATGCCAAGATGTGCCTGCACGCCGCCCGGCACCCCCACGCCGCCGTCAATGGGCTGCTCCTGGGGCACCGGGGGGGCCCCCCAGAATGTCTGTTCCTCACCGACTGTGTCCCCCTTTTCCACAGCAACTTGGCGCTCAGCGTCATGCTGGAGGTGGCTCTGAACCAGGTGTGGGGCAGGGGGTGGTCGGGGCTGGGCGGGGGGGCTCAGGGCACCAGGCAGCAGGGGGTGTTGGGGGGGCAGGGGGGGCTCCGTGTGGGGGGGCAGTAGTTGCAGGGGGTGTTGGGGGCTGGGCAGGGGGCTCCCTGTGGGGCGGGGGGCCTGGGGGCGCCAGGCTGCAGGGGGGGCTCCGTATGGGGTACGCTCCCCTTTCCACCTCTCCCCTCTCCCCAGGTTGATCTGTGGGCGTCCCGCTCTAATCTGCTGGTGGCTGGGTACTACCAGGCCAATGCCGGGCTGGACGACATGAGGTAACTTTAGGGGTCCCCGGGGGGGGCAGGGAGGGGGTCCCCATTCCCCCCTGACATCTCTCCTGCCCCCCCATGTAGCCCAACCCCCCTGGCGCTGAAGATGGCTGCACGCCTGGCCGAGTTCTCTGAGGGTGCTGTATTGATCATGGTGAGATTTGGGGTTTGGGGGGCTGGAGTGGGCCCCCCAGGGGCAGGGTGTGTGTGGGGGGCTGTGATCAGGGACCCCTGGGGGTGCCTACAGAGGGTGGGGGGCTGTGATTGACATTTGGGGGGTGGTTGGGGGGGGGGTTTCCCAGCGTGACCCCCAACTGCCCCTCTTCTCCTTTCCCCCAGCTGGATAACCGGAAACTGACCCTGAACCCCCGTGTGCCCCCCGTCATTGTGCTGGAGCAGCGGGATCGGCACTGGCTCCCCAAGGACAAGAACCTGTGAGTGGGGTTCCCCCCAAACCTGCTGTGGGCCCCCCATGCTACCCAGTCCCTGGGAATGGGACCCAGGAGTCTGGGACGGTGCCCCCATGCTCCCAGCCCTCAGGGTGACCGAGAATGGGACCCAGGCGTCCAGGACATCACCCCCCATGCTCCCAGCCCTCAGTGTGACCGGGGATGGGCCCCAGGCGGCCAGGACCTCCCCCCCCATGCTCCCAGCCCTCAGTGTCACCGGGGATGGGACCCAGGCGTCCAGGACCTCACCCCCCATGCTCCCAGCCCTCAGGGTGACCGAGAACGGGACCCAGGCGTCCAGGACATCACCCGCCATGCTCCCAGCCCTCAGTGTGACCGGGGATGGGCCCCAGGCGTCCAGGACATCACCCCCCATGCTCCCCGCCCCCAGCGTGACCGGGGATGGGACCCAGGCGTCCAGGCCATCACCCCCCATGCTCCCAGCCCTCAGAGTGACCGGGGATGGGACCCAGGCGTCCGGGACTTATCTCGCCCCCTCCTGTCTCTTTCAGAGGCATGTGGCGCGACTGGGAATCCTCCCGCCACATTTGCAAGTCCCTGCTGGAGGCTAAAGCTCACACCCAATTGGTCGACTCCGACGCCCACCTTGATGACATCAGACGGGACTGGACCAATCAGCACCGCAACACCGAGATCGCCCGGCTGGTGTCTGTCGCCAACGGCAGCGCCTGAGGGACCCTATTGGCTGGCCTGGGGAAACCGGGGCTGGATTCTGATTGGACTGCTTGGAACAATGGCACGCCCCCATTGGCTGGCCCGAGTAATGACTCAGCTGACTTTCACTGATTCCTTTATATTTATTCCACCCATTCCCCTCCCCGCAGAGGGGCCCCCCCCCCCCCCAATGAGCCCAGACTCCTCCCCCTTGGCCTCACATCAGCCCCCAAATGCTAAATTTAGGTCCCTTTTTTGGCTACGTTTTTGCAGATTTCACAATTTTTTTTATTTTGGCCTTTAATTTCCTTTGGATTATTTTTATTTCTTTCCTTTTCGGCACCTGATTGTTCTGTCGTTTTCCCAGCATCCTCCTCCCCCTAAGCGATGGGCGTTGGACAGCAAAAAAACGAAGGCCATTCAATGCCCCAAACCTCTTGACGTGCAAAATACGAGGGTAAAAACCCGAAGGAAATGTCTAAAACAGCCCGTTCGCCACCAACCTCGGACCCAACAGAATTTGGGGCCGTTTGATTTCAATTCGTTCATTTTATTTTATTGCAACTCCTTAAACCGCTAAGACACGTAAAGCAAAACTAGTTGCGAAAAGGACAAAATAAGGAATTAAAATGCCAAAAACCTAAATTTGTGGGGGCAAAACCTTCCCTGTTAGGCCGTGGTTTGGATTTCTAGTCCCGGGATTTGTTTTGACGTTCGTGGTTTCCATTTCATGGCGCTCGTTCTACTGAATCACTCTCATTTGGCTGGTTTACGGCTTTTCTTCATTGGGGCCGGGTTGAATTTTTGCCATTTCACACAGACTTGGGGGCAGAGACTTTGTTGCCATCAGATCTCGTCCTTTCATTTTTTTGCTGCTCAATTTCCTTTGATTTTTTTTTTTTAAGTCTTTAATTTTTTTTGCATCTTTAAAATGATTTCACAGGTTTGTTTGGGGCCGTTCAGTTTCCTTTTCTGGTAAACAAAGTTTCATTTCCTTAATTTCCCAACAACCTCGAACATTTTCCATTTCGCAAATTGTTGGCATTTTGTTGCCTTTTCTTTTTTTTTTTTTTAATCAAAACTGGCCGCGAAACCCCTAAAGCTCTATTTTTCTGATCAGCAGCAGGCGGCGAGACAGGAAGTCCCGCCTTTGCCTCTCTTCCCAACCCGCCCTGCGATTGGTGGAGGCCGGAGGTGAAAGGTCGCTCAGTAGATCATGCCCTTGGTTTCGCCCCGCGGCTTCTTGATCTTCTCGAAGTTCTTGACCACAGTGTCGTAGAGAATGGCCTGGGGGTGGGAGGAGATGGGGGTCGGTCTAGGATTGGGGTGCTGCCGGCTTCTAGGGGTGAGGCTAAATTAGGGGTTCACCTCCATCCCCCCAAGTCCTACCCTGGGGGATCCAGGTCTTCTGGGGTCCATTTAATGTTGGCCTTAACCCCCAAACCCACTCCCCCCCAGAGAAGCCCCCCAACTCGGCTGTCTCTCCCTTCCCAGATGGCTGAGGCCGGGGCAGCCTGAGAGTGGAATGGGGGTTCAGGGGAGAAGTGGGGGGATGGGGTCACAACACAGAAGAGAAGCTGCCCCCCAACAATAGCTTGGCCCCCCTCCCCGTTCACTACACTCTCCCAGCTATTCCCCTCAATCCCCCTGGGCCCAACCCCCTGATTCTCCCCAGCCCCCCTTCCCCACTCACATAGAGGTTCCGGATTTCCATCACCATCAGCCGGATCTCTGTGTATTGTGCCTCATCCAATTCATGCACCAGCTGCCGGTAATCACCCTGCGGGGGACAGAACCGGGGAAATGAGGGGCCCAGTGTCTCCCCCACCATCCCTGGGGTCCCAGAGCCCCTGCTGGGAAACCCAGGCGTCCGGGCAGCCCCCCTCCCACGCAGCGGGGAACCCAGGCGTCTGGGCAGCCCCCCTCCCACGCAGCGGGGAACCCTGGTGTCCGGGCGCCCCCCCTCCCACGCAGCGGGGAACCCAGGCGTCTGGGCAGCCCCCCTCCCACGCAGTGGGGAACCCTGGTGTCCGGGCGCCCCCCCTCCCACGCAGCGGGGAACCCAGGCATCTGGGCAGCCCCCATCCCGCGCAGTGGGGAACCCTGGTGTCCGGGCACCCCCCCTCCCGCACAGTGGAGAACCCTGGCGTCCGGGCGCCCCCCCAGCCCACGCAGTGGAGAACCCTGGCAACTGGGCACCCCCCCCCCCCCCCCCCCCCCCGGGGGGAACCCCGGCAACGGGGCCCCCCCCCCCCCCCGCGCAGCAGGGAACCCTGGCGTCCGGGCACCCCCTCTCCCGCACAGCAGGGAACCCAGGCGGCTGCACCCATCCCAGACACTCACCACGTGAGGATTTTTGGCCGCTTTAGCCACCGCGTCGCCCCTCTCGGAAAAATACCTGAGTGTGGCGGGGGAATCAGAAGTCAGAGCTGAAGCCCCAATTCCCCTTTGCTGCTTTTCACAACGTTTTGATATTTGCATTTATTGCTTTATTTTGGCAAACTAAAATGTTTTGCATTTGACAAAAGTTTTTTGCATTCTGGAAACTATTTTTTTTGCTCGTTTTTAAGCTTAAATGTTATGTGGAAAAATGTCTAAAACATTGTCTAAGTTTTATTGCATTTAATGTCTTTTTTTAACACAATTTTTGCATTTACTCTTCACAGCTTTTTAAATTTTTTTTTAATTGCAAATTCAGTTGCTAATTCCACAAACACCATATACCTGGGCTTAATTTTAGGCCTATTACCCATGATATTAATACCCAGTAGTAAAGTTAAGCACATGTATAATAAGTGTTTATAGGATTGTGGCTTAAAGATTTTGCATGTAAAGTTTTTTACATTTTTTAAAAGTGCAAGAATTTTAATTTGCAATGAGGAAATAAAATTATTATTATTATTTTTTTACAATCTTTACGTTTGCATTGAACACATTTTTTTTTATAGTAACGTTCCCCTTTGCATCCTTCACATTTTGCATTTAATGTTTTTTGCATCTACCGACACTGTGTATTTTAACTTCCTTTTTAACTTACAAAATATGAAGGCTGCAAAGGAGAGGAAAAATTGTAATGCAAAACTTCTTAAAATATCAAATATCAAGGTTGTAAAGCTGAAATAATTGTAATACACAAATGGTTGCTAAATGCAAAATATTGATTGTTTTAAAAGGAGGCAATTTAAAATGCACATTTTAAGCTTGGGGGGAAAGAAACAGAATGTGTGCTGGTAGAGAGACATTTTTAATGCAAACAAATGTTATGAAATGCAAGTTTTATGGTTCTGAAACAAAAATTAAATGCAGGAAAATGTGCAAAGTAAAAAAATAAACCTGCAAAATTAGGGAATTTTAATGCATAGAAAAGGGAAAGTACTGAGGGTGTCAAAATACCTTTTTTGTTTGTTTGCATTTTAGTTTCCTTAGTTTGGCTTTTGCAAATTAAAATGTTTGCATTTAATTCAGAAAATGGCTGCAAAGGGACAGAGGAAACTATTGTTTTGGATAAAACTAAAGACCAATTTAACTTGGAAAAACAAATGTGAAAACATTTCAAATGGACAAACTGTACTTTGCAAACAAAATTCTTTTTAACAGTTTTTGGCATTTAACTCCCTTGGATTTTTCAAGTTCTTTGCCCCCCTGCATTAACAGTGGGTTTTGCCCTTGAATTTTCTTGGTTCTTGTGGGTGGTTGGTTGATTCTTTGTTTTGCTTTTAACCAAGTTGATGGGATGGGGGGGGGGGTCCCTGGCTTGGATTTGGGGGGGAAGGGGTCCCCCAAAATTGGGACTCACTTGGAGATCTGGGTCTGAAATCCTTCCAGCTTCGTCCGCAAGGCCGTCATCAGCTCAAACACCTTCTCCTGGGGAGGGGGAGAGGGGGGCTAATGAGCCAGGTGGGTGGGGAAAGTGGGGGGCAGGTTGGAGAAGGGGGGACGCTCACCTGGACTGCGACTCCAAAATTGTTGCCGTCTTCGATACGGGGCACCTGGAGTTGAACCCAGACAGAGACCTGGGGAGGAGAGAGACCATGAGTGTGTCTCCCCCTGCCCCGTTGGAGGGGATGAGACCTGCTGGGTGTGTTACCCAGGGGTGTGGTGCATCCTCTTGCGTTGTGTGCACGGGGGGGTGAGCGTCGTGTAGGGTGCGTGTTGCACGGTGGCCTGGCTGGGGCTGTGTTGTGTGCACCGGGGGCGAGGGTCGTGCAGGGTGTGTGTTGCACGGTGGCCTGTCCGGGGCCGTGTTGTGTGCACGGGGGACAAGTGTCGTGCAGGGTGCGTGTTGCACGGTGGCCTGGCTGGGGCTGTGTTGTGTGCACGGGGGACAAGCGTCGTGCAGGGTGCGTGTTGCACAGTGGCCTGGCCGGGGCAGTGTTGTGTGCACGGGGGACGAGGGTCGTGCAGGGTGCATGTTGCACGGTGGCCTGGCTGGGGTCGTGTTGTGTGCACGGGGGACGAGCGTCGTGCAGGATGCGTGTTGCACGGTGGCCTGGCTGGGGTCGTGTTGTGTGCACGGGGGACGAGGGTCGTGCAGGGTGCGTGGTGCACGGGGGACGAGGGTCGTGCAGGGTGCGTGTTGCACGGTGGCCTGGCCGGGGTCGTATTGTGGCTCCGTCTCACACTCACCAGCCCCAGCTCCTCCTTGGCGCCCTGGATCTCGGCTTTCACTCGGCTCACCAGCCCCACAACCGTCTCGTTGCTGCTCACGGGGCCACAGGGGGGCGCTGGGGAAAGACAGACAAATGGGGGGGGGGGGGGGTCAGACCCACAGAAGCAGCGGGGGGCAGGGGCCCAACCCCCATCAATGGAGCCCCCCCAGATCTAGGCCCCCCACTCACCTTTATCCTCCTCCTCCGACTTCTTCTCGTCTTTCTTCTCTTCCTTCTTCTCTTCCTTCTGCCCCGGAGGAGAAGGACAGGAGAAAATGGGGGTGTGGGGCAGAACTCCCAGCCCCCCCCCCCCCCCCCCCCCCCCCCCAAACCCCCCCCTCCCGGGGGGGGGGGGGGAGCTTTACACCCCCCCCCCCCCCCCCCCGCATCCTTCCAATATTCCCCCTGGCTGCGGAAGAACCGTATGTGAAAATGGGGGTGAAGGAGGTAAAGACCCCCCGAATTCTCCCCCATCCGGTGAACCCCCGAAAGACCAGAGTGAGAAAATGGGGGTACAGGGAGGGAGAGAGCCCCAGATCTGCCCTGTGGGTTTGTGGGGCCCTCATGACCCAACTCGCCCCCAGTCTCAGCTGTCATGCCAGGGGGCGTGTTGGGACCCCAACATCGGGGGGAGCCCCCCAACTCACCTTGCGGCGCTCGGCTTTCGCCTTCTCCTTGGCGGGGTCGGGGATGGGGATGTCGAGCGGGGCCCGAAGGGACTCAAGGTCCCCCACGTTCAGCGCGGGGTCCTGGGGGGATGGGGAGGGGCGGTGAGCAGCTGGGCCCCCCAGAGTGATCTTTCACCCCTGCCCCAACCCCCCTCTCCTGGCCCCCCACCTTCCCCGCCCCCCATGATGCCCCCACCCCTGTCCCCAGAGCCACCAACCCTGTTTCCAGCCCCCCATAATTCCCCCACCCATCCCCCAATCCCCTTCCAGCCCCCACATTCCCCCAAACCCTCTTGCCCCTGCCCCCAAATCTGCCTCCCACCCTCTGTCCCCAAAAACCCTCTAATGTCCCTCCCTGCCCCCTCCCCCTCCCAGTCTCCTGACGAGCCCCTTAAATCCCCCCATCCCGTGTCCCAGGCAAACCCACCTCTCACCTCCCGCCCCCCAATCAAGCCCCCCAATCAAGCCCCCCTCCCTGCCCCCCATACCTTGAGGAAAGCATCCAGCTGAGTTATCTTACTGGGGAACCGGGTCCCAACCAGCGCTTCAGCCTGGGGGGAGGGGGAAGAGGGTCAGTATGGGGGGCACTGCTGGGAGGAAGCTCACAGCCCTGGTCCCCATCTCTCATTGGCTGGGGGCACTGCTGGGGGGAAGCTCGCAGCGTCTCACCTGGGCGCACAGCTGGGTCCGGAAGGAATCCACCTGGGGGGGGAAAGAAATTTCCGGGGGGGTCAAATGTCCCAGTAGGACGCTCCCTCCGCGTCCGTCCCCCCCACGCCCAGGCTCCCTGCCAGCCCCCCGCAAGCCTGGGCTCCCTGCCAGCCCCCCGCAAGCCTGGGCTCTCTGCCAGCCCCCCCGCCCTGGGCACCCTGCCAGCCCCCGACACCCGATCCCCCCGGCCACCTGCCCGGCCTTGCCCCATCTGCGCTGGTGATGGGGCGTGGAAGGGCCCTTCCCCCCCGGCCTGGGAACCAACTGCCCCATGGAAACCTCCCCACTGGGGTCACCGCGCTGCCCCCTCGGGGGGATGGGCAGGGCCCGGGCTTGGGGAAGGACAGAGACCCCCTCATCTACCCCCAGCTGCACCCCAACTTCCCCAGGCAGCCCCTCAATCCAGCTCCCCCTCCCTTCCCCAGAGCCCCCCCAGCCCAGCTCCCTCTTCCCTCGAACCCCCTAGCCCAGCTCCCCCTTCCCCCAAGTCCCCTAGCTCCCCCTCCCTTCCCTCGAGCCCCCCCAGTCCAGCTCCCCCTCCCTTCCCTCGAGCCCCCCCAGTCCAGCTCCCCCTTCCCCCAAGTCCCCTAGCACCCCCTCCCTGCTCCCCCAGCCCAGCACCCCCTCCCTGCCCAGATCCCCCCTTCCGGCTCCCCGAACCCTCCAGTCCTCCCCTCGGCCCCACTCCCCCTCCGTGTCCTCCAAACCCCCCCAACCAGGCCCCACATAAATCTGCCCCCCCCCCTCGCATTTCCCCAGCCAGGTTCCCCCCGCCCTCACCTGGGCCTCGGCCTGGGGGCTGATCCGCAGCGCAGCCATGGGGGGGTGCGTGACGGAGCTGGGGGGCCCGAGGCGCGTGGCGGGGGGGATGATGGTGCGAGTTGAAAAATGAAAACGAAAGTGACGGAGCCGCGGGGGAAGTCCCGGCCGAGGGGGGGCGGGTCCGAGCTGGGAGCTTCCCACAGCAGTGCCCCAGCGGGGGTGGAGTGGTTCGGGTTGCGAACTCCCCCCCGCAGTGCCCCCAGCGGGGGTGTGGCCGAGCTGCGAGCTTCCCACAACAGTGCCCCCAGTGGGGGAGGGATCTCCAGGCTGCGAGCTTCCCCGGTGGGGGGTCCGGCTTGCGAACTTCTTCCCGTAGTGCGGGGGGGGGGAGAATGTCCGGGCTGCGGGCTTCTCCCAGCAGTGCCCCCAGTGGGGGAAGGGGGTCCGGGCTGCGAGCTTCCCCCCCCAGTGCCCCCAAGGGGTGGGGGTGTCTGGGCTGCGAGCTCCCCCCCCCCCCCCCCCCCGTGCCCCCCGCCCTGGGGGGGGGGGGGGGTCTGGGCTGCGGGCCCCCCCCCCCCCCCCGCAGTGCCCCCAGCTCTGGGGGTGGTGGGGTGTCTGGGCTGTGAGCTCAGAGCAGTGCCCGCAGCCGGGGGGAGGGAGAACTCCAGTGCTACGAGCTTCCCCCCAGCAGTGCCCCCACCCTCGGCTAATCCCCCGGATGCCAGGGTCCCCTTCCCCCATCATTC
Organism: Platysternon megacephalum; assembly: GCA_003942145.1. Classification (NCBI taxonomy): domain Eukaryota; kingdom Metazoa; phylum Chordata; order Testudines; family Platysternidae; genus Platysternon; species Platysternon megacephalum. Next base: position 298,208 of record QXTE01000523.1, on the reverse strand, counting down.
CCGTGGGGAGCGTCCCCCACCCTCCTCGGACGCCTGGGTCCCGCTGCCCCTGCAACCTCAATAAACCACAGCGAGAGGCTTTTCCCCACTGAGGGCAGGCGGCCATGTTTTATTTGTGCTCTGGACGCCTGGGTCCCCCTGTTGTCATTCGCTCCATGCTGGGATTCTCCCCCCGATACCTGGACCCCCATCCCTGAATTAACCCCCCCAGTCTTCCTGCCCCCACAAGGAAGGGGGTGCAGGGCCTCCATTCCTCCTCGGACGCCAGGGTTCCCCTCCCACCCCAACACCCGGCCTGGGTCCCCCCACTCCAATAATTACCCCTCCCCAACCCCCCTTTCCCTCAGGAGAAGGCATCAGTCCCTTTCGAGGGTGGGGGGAGGGATCCTCTCCCCGGACACCTGGGTCCCCTCCACTGGCCTCCTGGGTCTGCTCCCACTCCTGCAACTTGCCAGGATGCCTGGGCTTCTTCAGCAGGCCGGCTCCCCAGCGCTCCTCCCTCCCCCCGCTTCACCCACTAGCGCCCCCAGCTGGCAGTGGAGACAGTCCCTCTCCAGGCTGTGCTTCTCTCGGATGCCTGGGTCCCTCAGGCGCGCGGCTCGCCCTTGAGGAAGAGGCCAGCCCCCGGGCGGCCGGGGGACCAGCGGGCCCGGTACCAGCCCTGGTAGGTGAGGTACCAGGCCAGGGTGGCCACGGCGGCCCCCACCAGCTGGGGCCCGTAGGCCGGGCCGTACACGGCGGTGCCCAGCAGCAGGAGGTTCCACAGGCCCAGCAGCAGCACGTTGAGCAGGAAGACGAGGCGCAGGGGGGCGCCGGCCGGGTGCCCGCGGGCCAGGTAGCGCCGGAAGACGGCCAGCTCCTCGGCCAGCAGCAGGCAGCAGAAGGTGAGCAGGAAGGCGGGCCGGGAGGGCAGGTAGCCGCGCCAGCGGTGCCCAGCGGCCAGGCAGCCCGGGCGGTCGGGCAGGGGGGGCAGCAGGGTGCCGGCCGGCAGCGGGGCGTAGCAGTAGCCCGTCAGCTCCTCCACCAGCCCGAAGGCAGCGGCGGCGGCCAGCTGCAGCCCTGTGCCCACAGCCAGCCGGGCCAGCGGGCGCAGGGGGGCCAGCGCCCGGCCCGTCGCCCCGTAGCTCACCAGCAGGGCAAAGCCGCCCGCCAGGATGCAGGTCCAGCCCCAGGCCGAGGCCACGAACGTGCTGTGGGGAAAGGGGGCACGTTAGGGGGTGTCCCGGGCCCCCCTGCCCGGTTGTACCCCCCCCAACCCCACGCCAGCCATGGGCCTCTCTGTCCCTGCCCATGACCCCACACCACCCCTAGGATTCCCTGTGCCCCCCCCTTCGTCCCCCCCATCCCCGGACCTCCCTGCCCCACGCCAACCCTGAGCCTCCTTGTCCCCCCCATGACCCCACACCACCCCTGGGATTCCCTGTGCCCCCCCTTCGTCCCCCCCATCCCCGGACCTCCCTGCCCCCCCCTCCCAGCCCCATGCCAACCCTGAGCCTCCTTGTCCCCCCCCCATGACCCCACACCACCCCTGGGATTCCCTGTCCCCCCCTCCCCATCTCCCCGCAGCCCCATCCCAGCCCTGGGCCTCCCTGCCCCACACCCGCCCCCCATTGCTCCCCAGGGCCCCCCCGCCCCAGTCTCCTGCCCATGGGGCTCTGCCCCCCCGCTCACCGGCTGAAGAAGTTGCGCTGGTTGGCGAGGATGGCGTGGGGGTCGGCAAAGGGGTGCAGCAGAGGCCCCAGCAGGACGGCGCCCGCCAGCCAGGCGTGATACGCCCGCCGCAGGCAGGAGGTGCCCAGGAGCCAGGCGCAGCGCTCGCTGCTCAGGAACACCAGGCCCCGGGCCAGGGCCAGGGCCCAGCCCGCCACGGTGGCCAGCAGGGCGAGGGGCAGGCGGCCCCCGCTCCCAGCCATGGCCTCCCCCGACAGTGACGCGCGGCGACAGCTGAGCCCGGGCACCGCCCCCCAAGGACGCAGCCTGAGGAATGTCGAGAGGTTTATTGACAGACAGCAGGCGGCACAGACAGAATCCCCCCGGGTGCCCCACTCCCAGAATCGGGGGCTGCACCCCACCTTCCAGCCAGGCCCCCCTGCACCTTCACCCCACCGTCCCTACCGGGTGGGGAGCTACCTGACCAGGGGGGTGGGGAAAGGCCCCCCCAACATCCCAGCCCCCTAACTGCCAGACAGGCGACCCTACATCCGCCCCCCCCCCCGAGCTGGCCAAGGGATGCCAGGGCAAGGGAGAACAAGTCACGAAGATGGGGTGGGGGCCTCCAGCCAGGCTCCCCCAAATTTAGGGGGGCAGCGAGATTCCTGCTGGGAGGTCCCTCAATGCTGAGCCCAGATGCCCCTCTAGGGGGTGCGGGTCCCATCTAGCATGGGGGGGGGGGGGGAGGCCCCGCGCCCCATTCCGCACCCCCCTGAGCCAGTCAGTCCCTGCCCTGCGGCTGGATCAGGGCCAGCGCCCCCTAGAGGGGCCGGGCCCCGCGCCCCATTCCCTGCCCTGGGGCCGGCGCCCCCTAGAGGGGCCGGGCCCCACGCCCCCTAGAGGGGCCGGGCCCCACGCCCCATTCCCTGCCCTGGGGCCGGCGCCCCCTAGAGGGGCCGGGCCCCACGCCCCCTAGAGGGGCCGGGCCCCACGCCCCATTCCCTGCCCTGGGGCCGGCGCCCCCTAGAGGGGCCGGGCCCCACGCCCCATTCCCCACCCAGTAAATTACACATCAGTCCATAATACACATCAAATGTCCCAAATCCCTGCACCCCAGTGGTTGTGGGGGACACTGACTCCTCCCCACCACCTGCCCCTTGGGGTACTGAGCCAGAGACAAGCCCCCCCCCTCCCAGGGCAGAGGACTTTTGGGGTTTCCATGACACAAAGCAGGGCCCAGAGCGCCCCCAATGCAGTCCCCACAAGTCCAAGCACTGAGAAACGGGGCAGCCGCCCAAGTCAGAGGGCTGGGGACTGCTGATGCGAGGAGCCAGGGGAGGCCGCGGGGGGCTCCCCAGCCGAAGGGAGGTTTGCGGGGTCCCTGAGATCATCTTCATAGTATTCAGCCTGGCGGTATTCCCACAGGCGCAGACAGCCGTCCCACTGCCGGGGGAGAGAGAGGGGTGAAAAGCGCCCCCCTCTGAGATCCCCCCTCTCCCTGCCAGGGGCCCCCCTCGGGCAGAGCGTCCGCCGCTGAGACCCCTCCTCCCTGCCGGGGTCCCCCCTCGGGCAGAGCACCCCTGCTGGGACACCCCCCCCCCCCATAGTGTCAGCGCCCCAGGCAGAGCGCCCCCTGCTGGAACACACAACAACCCCCCCCCCCCGCAGTGTTAACGCCCCCTGCTGGGATCCCCCACTGCAGTGTCAGTGCCCCAGGCAGAGTGGCCCCTGTTGGGACTCCCCCCACTCACCGAACTGCTGACAATCTTCTCCTCATAGGGGTGCCAGCTGACATCACGCACACAGGCCTTGTGATTGGTCAGTTTCTTGATGATCTGCCCACTCAGGAGGTCGTACACTGGGGGCAGAGCAGCAAGAATGGGATTTCCCTCTCCCCAGCCCACTACAATGGTACATGCCATTTGCCC